>JAHWGI010000492.1:0-508873 GCA_029379305.1 Frankliniella fusca | reverse complement strand
AATTTTCTCCCATTATATTTCGGTTTCTCGTGCATTTTGTCTCGATTTTTCGGATTTTTCCGCATCTTCTTCTTACTTTTATTTTTACTTTTCTGATTTTTTGTTTTTATTTTTCAAATGATTTTTTTGGGGGCCTTGCAATGATTTTTCGAAGTATCTTCCTTCGGGACGCAGTGTGATGGGGATGGTCCGTGCCTCCAGGGTCCGTCGCCCTGCAGGCAGCAGGCGCCCCCGTGGCTCGCCGTGCTCGATGTACTTCGCGCGGAGGCGTCCACACCGGGCGAGCGTCGGTGCCTGGGCCTTCACGCAAGTTGCCACGACGTCTGGGAGGGACTGTTCGAGCTCCTGCGAAAAGCGTCGAACGAGTCAGGCTTCATCACTTGTGGCTTTTCAATTATTGAAAATTGGGGAAAAAAAAAGAAAATTAAAAGAAAGTTAGCATCAATATCCCTATTTTGAACAAACTAATACAGCGGTTATTTTCATATGTTTCAAGGAGCCAAGCGGGAGTGTTCAACATCAGCGAGGCACGAGCTGATCATGGCGCGCTCTTCCCCGTGGTCTTCTACCCGTTCGGTAGTCGGCCGATCTACCCCTTTGGGAGTCACCCGCTGGACAGCGGCTACACCGCGGAGCGCTGCGACTTGAACGTCATCGTCCTGGACCGCGACGACGACGAGGGTGTCCGCGCGGCGCTGACAGGCAAATCCACTCATCCGCCCCGCCCGCGCCGAGCCGAGCCGGGAGGACGCCGCTGACAGCCGTGCCGTGCTGCCGCAGAGTCCCTGCACCGCGCCTACTCGCGCTGGCCGCTGTCCCGCTACCTGCTGGTGCTGGCCCTGCCGCGGCCGCCCGCACCCGGCGCTGTGGACCTCGTGTTCAGCACCGTGTGGACCATGACCTCGCACCTGAACGTGGCGCTCGTCAGCTGGTCGTCAGAGTGCGCGCGCTGCGCCGACGTGCACGCCTACTGGCCCTTCCACCCGCGTACGGCTTCCATCCATCTCCATCCTTCAGAAAATTAAATAGTTTTGGTGTTTCGTCGCGTCGCGTCGGCTGGGCGGGGCGCCTGCAGCCTGTCGGGTAGGCAATACGCGACAGTGGTGCCTAGTGGGTTGCCTACCCGATAGATTGCAGGCGTCCCTGAGCGTTCTCCTCCTACATTTGCGCCTTGTCCTTCGCCAGGCTGCAACGACTCCTCGGGTCTCCTGGTGGGCCGGTGGCGGCTGGGCGCGGGGCTGCATCTCTGGGGCGACCTTCTTCAGGGCGCAGGGCAGCGCCGCGTGGGTGCCTTTCCGCTGGAGGCGGGGCCGCAGGGCGCCCGGGCTCTCCGTCAGTTGCGGCTGGCGGGCTGCCCGCTGAGGGTTGGCTTCCTGAACTTCCCTGGTACGCAGCTTGTATGCTCAATTGAATACATGCGTAGTGTTTAACCGAGAAAACTTCTGCAGGCTACGTCACATCGGCGGCACGAGACATGAGCTATCGCATCTGGAACGTCGGAGCCGACTTGCTGGACGTGTGCCAGAGACGTATAAACTTCACCTCACAGGTCGGTGACAGCTTCTGAACCCCCCCCCCCCCCTCCTTTCGTCTTCTACCTGCGCCCACATACCATATTAGAGTCGTCATTTTTCGTAGCTCCTGCTCGCGACGCATCCGAAAGGCTGGGACTTCGGCTTGGTGGATCATGCTGCTGAGGGTGGGATAGACCTGGCGCTGATACCAGGGGCGTTCGATAGTAACCTCACCAAGAGGAACGTGAGCATGCCGGTCGCCTACAAGCAGTGGTGCTACACGTGGGCGGTGCCGGCTGCGTTCGGACTGCGCCCAGCCCTCTACTGGAGGTGATGACTGCCACGTTCTGCGTGTCTCCGGTCTTTTAGTTAATGGTCGTCATGTGAATGACTGCGCCGCGCCGCATCGCGTAAAGGAAAACGATAGATGGTCTCATTGGCTTGTGTACACCCTCGCAGACTGACGGCAGAGTTCGGGCTGTACACCTGGGCCCTGCTGGCCGGTTCCCTGCTGGTGGCCTCGCTCGTGGCCACCGCGCTCCTCACGCTCGCGTCGACCCTCCGCGACGACGGGGTTGCCGCCGCCCGCAGAGGGCACCTGGCGATATGTAAGGATGAGAAAGAAGCCCAAATGTGGCACTCCTCCAAGAGTGTAGACTCCCAGTCGTATACTGCAAAACCAAGCAGCAGTGTTGCTAGAAAAGTATGCAAAAACCGCACGAATACACCTAGGCAGACGGGTAATTCCGCCTGCCTACAAGGCAAAAGGCAGTCTCACGTGCAGAGAGTCTGACTGGTAGGCAGGCGGAGATACCCGTCTGCAACACACAGGTGTATTCGTGCGGACTTTGCCTACTTTTCTGGCAACACTGCCAAGCAGGCGTGGATCCAGCTAGGGTGGAGAGGGGTGGGGGGAGTAGAGAGGGCTCATCCGTCAATGTTAAGATTAAGGAAAATAGAAAACGTGAACTTGAAAGCACACACATAAGAGTTGTGTACTTGCTATAGTACACACATATATTTATGTGTTTTACCTTAGGTAATGTGCTCAAGCATTTGTGTGTGTGTGTACGCCTGCAGACGGGGTGGCGAGCGCGCTCGTGGCGTCCACCCTGGTGGGTCTGCCCACGAGGCAGCCGCACGGCGACGCCCTGCGCGTGTTCCTCGTCTTCTGGCTGTACGTGGGCATCGTGCTGACCACGGCGTACACGGCGGCGCTGCACAGCCTCGTGGCAGCGCCCGTCGGCCTCCGCCCCGTCAGCACCCCCGAGGAGCTCGCCGACTCTCCTATCCCCGTCGGTGAGTTTCCCGGTGCTCGACTTTCTTTCCAAGCCTCCCCATGTTTGCGGCCGCCACCTAATGATCGCAGAGCGTGCGCAGCGATTGGGAAACACCTCTGAATTTTTTGTACCCCTCTTAATTCAAAAAATTTCAGAAAAATTCCGGAAATTTTTAAAAAGTCAGAAAAATTTAGAAAATTTGTGAAAAATTGAGGAACAATTCAAGAAAATTTTTAGAAAACATCAATAACATTTCACAAAAATTCCCGAAAAATTACAAAAAAATCACAAAATTTATTTACCAAAATTCAGAGTTGTTCCCCCCTCGGTGCGCAGGCTGTTACCCGCACCCGATGCTGCACTTGCGGGGTATCGCCGCCTTCAGCCCAACCTACGCCAAGCTCTACAGGAGAGTGCAGGTGCTTCCGTACATGTTCCTGGAAGACTACCTGGCCAACGCCACCTTAGCCGCGATCGACAGGCGCGACTGGCTCGTCAGCCTGGCCATCGACCCATCAGGTGGGGGAAGTGCGTGCTTGCGCGCCAACTGGGGCGGGGGAACAACTCTGAATTTTGGAGTACACATTTTGTGATTTTTTGGTAATTTTCGTGAATTTTTACTTGAATTTTACTGAAAGTTATGGGAATTTTCCTGAATTTTTCAGAAATTTTTCTAATTTTTTGTTAATTTTTCTATTTTTTTCTGAATTTTCCTGGATTACGAGGTGTACAAAAATTTCAGAGTTTTTTCCCCCTCGGCTCCAACCGCGAGAACTTACCAGGACGATACGCATGCTCACCGGGACCTTGCAGGCAGGCACCGCGGGCTGCACGTCATGCACCAGCACTGCATGTCCACGGCGAGCGTTTTCCCGTTCCTGCTGCGGCGCGGCTCCCCGCTGGAGCCCGCCCTGCGGCACGCCGTGCTCCTCACCGGCCAGGTCGGCCTCCTCACGCGTTGGGAGCGGGGAGACATCGACGTGCTCCGTCGCTATTCTCTGGAGGTCTGATCATGTGGCAGACTTCCGCAGTCGAGGTTCGCGAGAAAGTAAAACCTAGGCACCTCCAACTCCGTTTGTCTGTGATTTCAGCAACGACCAATGGCCAAACTCAAGCCCCTAGGAATGCGCCAAATGTCTCCCATTTTCTTCGTGTACGCCGCATTTCTCGCCCTAGCGATCGGCGTGCTGGTCATAGAGCTGCACCATCAGGGAAGAAGTAGAGAACAGCCCCTTGTACGACCGTCAGAATCGATTGAAATTAGAAGTATGTTTTTCCTAGAGTAATATTGTGAGTTTTATTTCGATTTCGTTAAGTAATGTACACATGCTGAAAGATGCACGCCGTTGTCATTCGTCGCTAATGTCATGAAAGGTGGAATGTTGGCCGTCACTTGATCCGCACGGCCATGGTCAGGCCCTGGTCGGTGGGCAGGATGGTGGCGCGGAAGTTGGGGTTGTCGGCGAGGCGCGCGTTGAAGGACCTCAGGCCGGAGATGGCCGACCTTAGGTGCTGCTCCTCGAAGTCTTCGGGATCCCGCCAAACGTGGCCGAAGCCGAATGTGTTGTCTCCGAACACGCCGCCGCCGACGCGGATGTTCTTCTCGGCCCAGTCCAGGTACACGGGGTAGTTGTCCTTGTCGGCGTCGATGAAAATGCCGTCGAAGGGGCCCAGCTCGGCGAGCTGCTCCAGCACCTGGGAGGCCCTGCCGATGTGCACCTGGAGACCACGACACAGTCAGCTGCAGTCAGCTGCAGTCAGCTGCAGTCAGCTGCAGTCAGCTGCAGTCAGCTGCAGTCAGCTGCAGTCAGCTGCAGTCAGCTGCAGTCAGCTGCAGTCAGCTGCAGTCAGCTGCAGTCAGCTGCAGTCAGCTGCAGTCAGCTGCAGTCAGCTGCAGTCAGCTGCAGTCAGCTGCAGTCAGCTGCAGTCAGCTGCAGTCAGCTGCAGTCAGCTGCAGTCAGCTGCAGTCAGCTGCAGTCAGCCGCAGTCAGCTGCAGTCAGCCGCAGTCAGCTGCAGTCAGCTGCAATCAGCTGCAGTCCGCTCTGTAGATGCAAAGACGCCCCCCGCCTGGTTCGCTCCATTAACACTCACCGTGACTCTATCCTCGAGGCCGGCCTTGCGGAAGGACTCTCTCGCCACCTCGGCGTAGTCGGGGTTGAACTCGATGGTGTGCAGGTGGCCCCCGGGGCCGAGCGCTCGCGCGATCACGATGCCGGAGAACCCCGCCAGTGCGCCGACCTCCACCATCTGACGAGCCAGACGAACGCCCCGCCACTACATGAGTGTCACTATGCCAGACCAGGCGCGGATACAAGGTTCCCGGGTTCCCCCGGTTATTTTCCCCCCTACCCGGCGTCAAGGGTGGGCCTGGCCAGTGTTGCCAGAAAGTTAGGCAAAAATCCCGCCCAATACACCTGTGCGTAACGGGACTGTATCTCCGCCTGCCGACTAGGCAACATCTGTGCACGAGTGCAGGGGAGTTGCCTAGTAGGTAGGCGGAGACACAGTCCCGGTACGCACAGGTGTCTTGGGCGGGATTTTTGCTTAACTTTCTGGCAACACTGGGCCGGGCGCGCGGTTAGTCAGGCCGTTTCGAAAAGGGCTTCGGGGGACAGCGCTGAACGTTGTCCCGTCCGAGGGGGTAGTCACTCATACAAAATGTGTACAGCGATTCTTTAAATTTCTTTTAAAAAGAGAATAATGAAAATTTCTGTCACTTGTTTTTCATTATTTCTAGCTTTTTTATTTGTTTTAAATTTTAGTTATTCTCGATATCTTAGACTTTTAATTTATCTTTTTTTTTTAAATGTAGTTCTGAAATGATTTTTTGGAGGTCGTATAGTGATTCTCGCCCCGGGTCTCGGTCCTTTCGAACAAATATTTCGCCTGCACAATTCAATTTATAGGTAAGATGTTTTATTTCAGACCACACGAACTTCTCCGAGCTTTCTTTTCGGGCCTCAAAATGGGTCAGCAAAGTAATCAGGTGGAGACATCTTTTACCTTCACCTCGAAGCGAGAGAGGGGGCGATGGGAAGAGCGGACGAGGGGGCGCTTCCGTCTCCCTGAAGCCGCGCCTAATACAGACTTATTTTTAAGCAAGGAATGGATTTGATGGATGATTTCTAACGCGATGACGCCGCATGTCCGCACGTAATGTCCGTTTCCGGCTGGGAAACCGTCCATCATTCCCTTCCTGTTTTTTAAATTCCTTTTTCCCTACTGTCCACCCAGACCCAGACGACACTCTAACGCACTGTACTTGCCTTCTTGTATCCCGCCATCCTGATGATCACCTCCAAGGTGAGCCCGTCCATGTTGCCGACGTGTATGTCGGGCATGTTGTGCGCGTGCGCGCGCTCCACCACCTCCTGCAGCACGCTGTCCACGGGCTTAAACGTGCGCTCGCTGTAGTCCTCAAGCGCGTGCAGTCTGTCCTCCAGGCTTTCCGGGTAGGGGAGGGTTTCGACGACCATACCGGTGAGGGCGGGTCGGTACAACAAATGAGGAGGTGAGATAAGTACTGGTCTGTTCGGGAGCAGGAAAGAGAGGGACGACTGTCGGTTAGTGCGCCGGGCGTTGCGTCTCCAAACACAGCAGAGCGTAATGTGATCATCAAGAACTTTTTATTTATGCCCCGGGAGCTGAGCCTCCGCTAAGCCGATTGGCACTCAGGCATTCACATCTTACACTCACTCAAACACACACACAATCACACAAACACGCGCGCTCCCGCTCACACACAGACACATCACAATAACAACCAAACAAAATCTCTCTCTCTCTCTCTCTCTCTCTCTCTCTCTCTCTCTCTCTCTCTCTCTCTCTCTCTCTCTCTCTCTCTCTCTCTCTCTCTCCCTCTCTCACTCACACACACACACACGCACAATCACGCCTAATCACACACACGGTAGCACACGCATACGCACAACAGCACCCTAACGTTTTCACCGGGCCGCTGCCGTACTTCCCTCTGCCCCGTGACTCACTTCTTCTCGTACTTCTTGTTGGGCCCCCGACGCGGCGGCTGGCCGTTTTGCGCCATCCTGGTCGGGCGGGCGGTCCAGTCCGGTCCGGGCGGTGGTCGGTCGTCGGTCGCGGATTCCAAGGCTGATGTGCACAGGCGCGATTGGGCGGTCAAACTAGGCGAGCCGCCTCCAGTCTAGCCCGACCAGACCGACCAGGCAGGCCAGGCCCCTGTCACTGTGCTGCTCCGCTCTGCTCCGCTCTGTTCCGCGCCGCGCCGCGCCGCGCCGCGCCTCCGCGTGCTCCGCGCCGGTTCAGCCCGGCAACGCTCTGCTCTCCCGCCGCGGTCCCCACCCCGCCCCGCCCCACCCCACCCCGCCCCACCCCACCGCGCACCACACCACTGCCCCACCGCTGATAGTGTTTTGTTTGACCTCCAATGACGTCACGTCACCGCGCCTCCCGCCCCTCACCGCCAGCCGTACATTCCTAGGCACGGCGTACGTGGTCTCCCACCACACACTGCACCCTGGTCTCCCCTCCTCCACTTCCCACCCCGTCTCTACCTCGCCGCTCACCTCTCTGTCTTTTGCTTTCTGTCTGCCTCTCTCTCTGTCTGTTTCTTCCCCTGTCTCCCCTCCCTTCCCTTTCCACAGTTGACCGCAAACGTCCACGAGCGACCGAGGAAGACAGTCTGTATACGCATTCGCTGCCAACTTTTCTCAACGAATGTGACTGTATGTCTGTGAGCTCGCTGCGCTGCACGAGCATGCCCGCGACCTCCGGTCAGGGTAGGCCGCCGCTCTGACCAACCTGTATCGGGTGAGAGAATCCACCGAAGCACAGGCGGCTCGCCGATTGCACACTCATTCGCGTCTTTGTTTTCTGGCCCGCGAAAGAAAATTCTCTTCACACTACTCCCATCATTGTCTTTGATAATTTATTAAAATCTTGAGCATGTCTTTGTAAAAAGATAGATTTAAAATTGGCAGAATATCATCATGTTGATTGGGTCAATGGCCCGGTGGCCCGGCCAGATCACGTCAGTCCTTGGTCCAGAGATACCAGTCCTCGTGGCTGACGGCGGACGCTTCCGGGTCGACGACGTCCTTGAGGTGCATGGCGACGTCGTGGTCGTCTATCGCGCGGCACAGGTGCCGCGGGGCGGCGGGCCGACTCGCCCAGTCCAGGTCGGCGTCGTGGAAGTGGTGCAGGTAGCGCTGCAGCAGGCGCGCGTCCCGGTGAGCCAGGATGACGTCGGGGTCCTCGGCCGCCGTAAGGGAGGCGCACTCGTACCGGCCGTACGCCGAGAGGTCCGCCCGCAGGTACGTCGAGCTGGAGACGAACATGCCGCCGTGTTTCCTGAACAAGTGGGCGGAACAAGGAGGCATAAGAATCGCTCGGTCAGGTGCGCATCCAAACTACAGTACACGAGAGGACCCGCGCTGCAGATTTTGTTCCAGCCCGACCTGAGCACGCGCAGGGCGGTGACCCGTTGCAGGGCGGCCAGGTCCCGGAAGGGAAGCCCGAACACGTGCTGCGGCGGCGGGCGGCTCTGGACGGAGAGTCGCCCCCAGGCGGACCACACGCCGCGCAGCCGGTCCCACGCGGCGCCGCGCGGCTCGCGGTCCGTGTGCACCACCACGCTCCAGCCGGTATGAGTCCTGCGCAGCGGCGCAGCCATAGGCGCAGCGCGGCGAGGCGCTTCAGAGACAAGCGTGGCGAGTGTCGCAGCGCGCAGCAGTCGTCTCATTCCGAAGATCGCCCTAGCGCCTCGGTCCTTGTCGCACTCGTGGAGCCCTCCCAAGCGTAACATCCGCCACCGCCAATAGGTGCGACAAGGTGAGAGAGCGATCGTCTGAATCAGCAGACGGCCGCGAAGGCGCGGCACAGTCGCTTCTTCACTCACCTGAGAGCGGCGCTAATGCAGGCCGCCTCTTCGGGCCGAACGTCTCGGTTCTCTTCGCCCATGCGGATGAAGTGGATTACTCTCGGCACGAGTAGCTCGTCCGCGTCGCCTCGGTTCACGGTGTTGTTAAAGCCGGAGAAGCGGTCCGGGACATTCGCCAGCACCTTGGACGTGCATTCGACGTGTCTACAAAAAGTACAGAAATGATCGAAACTTTTCGAGCTTTTTCTTTCTATCTTTTTGTGGTCCAGGAGAAAATGTTTAAGTGGTACTTGCCTGGGGCTCAGGGTGAAGTATTTGACGGACTGGTTGACACGCCAGACGAGCCAAAGAAGCGCCAGGAGGAGGACGAACTCGACATCTGACTGCGGGCCTCGAATCTTTCCCATATGGGTAAAGGGGCTGCATTGAGAGCAAGTCGTTGTCACTCCACTTAAGTCTTTTTTTGTTTCAGTCCAGAAAGTTTCTCTTTTTAGTATTTTTTTCCCCTCGCACGGTGCTATATATATATATGTTAAGCCAGTCATTCCGTGCCCTCATGCTTGACGAGTTGCAGATAGCCTCGGGTCTCAACGCTTCTATCATTTTAAAATCTATCAGGTAAGGCAAATCCCATTCTCACGTTGCAAAAAATAAAAACAAGAGATGCGCATCATAAATCGTGGAAACGCATTTTAACGAACAGTATCTTTCTATATATTAATTTACGCTCTTTTTCCGTTGTGCATGCTTTCCCGCAAAAAAATTATTCGCGTCTGAGCGAAAAAAAAATTGTGGTTTTTTTTACTAAGTTTTTAGCTGCATAAGCGCAGCTAATTTTTAAGCTGCCGCGCTTAGTTTCTCGCTACCCTGCTATTTATTTTTCCGCTGTTTAAAGTTTTTGGCCGCAGTGCTAATTTTTCACAATTAATTTGAGCGGAGCTAATTGTTTTTCGTGTCGGCCTTGGTGCAGAGGCGGGGCAGCACCGCCTGCGCCAGCTGCAGCACCGTCACGTTGTAGTCGCAGATGTTCTCCTCGGTGAACGTGACGGGGTAGCTGAGGCCGCGGCGCCAGCCGTCCAAAATCACGATGCCCGTGTGCCGGCTGAAGAGGTGCACGGCCAGCATGTCGCGGCTCATCCACGCGTCGTACTCGCGCCTCAGGTACAGCCCCTCGATGACGTCCATGTCGACGCCGAGGCGGACGGGCTCGCGATGCACCAGCTCGGGGCGCGCGTGCAGCGCCACCTGGGTCGGCCGCTGGCCCGCGTTGTAGTACCACAGCGTGCCCACGTACGCGTCGCGGTACGACTCGAGCCACGCCGTGAGGAAGCGGGCGTCGCGGTGCGCCACGAGCACCTGGCGGAGCAGAGAAGCCGTCGTCAGCACCCCGGGCCCGGGTGGAGCCACCTGCCCACCGGCCCGGCCCGGCCCTGCGACCCACCTGCGTGCCCAGGAACTCGCCCATCGGCCAGCCGAGGCTCATCTCGTAGCGCCGCAGCTCATCCAGGCTCTGCAGCAGGTAGGCGTCGTTGTCCAGGAAGATGCCGCCGTACTTGCGCATGATGTGGATGCGCGCGACGTCGCCGCCGTGCCAGCGCGCGTACGCGGGGTCCAGCGGCTGGTCGAACACGTGCGTCAGCTCGGTGGCGGGCACGAGCTGCAGCGCCTCGCGCAGGCCCGGCGTCGCCTTGAGCCGCTCCCAGTACTCGCCGCGGAAGTCGAACAGGTCCGTGTGGAACATGAGCCAGTCGGGCTGCTGGCGCTGCCACGCGGCCAGCACGCACACGTAGTCCATGAAGGAGAACTCGGGCTGGCCGATGCGCAGGAAGTGCACCAGGTTCGGCACGACCATGACGGCGCGGCCCGACGAGGAGAAGACGCCCGTCTCGTTGTCGAAGCCCTCCACACACACACAGAAAACCAGTTTGCGTCACAACCCTTTCGAACCCGCGCACTGGTGGCGAGTAAGGACGAAGTCGCGGCCCCGTAGCTACCTCGAAGTCGTCGGCGAGTTCCAGGACTTGGTCGTAGTTCCACAGCAGAGGCCAGCAGGCTTGCGTTTTCAGCGGCACGGGGCCGTCCAGGATGACGGCGAGCACGGCCAGCAAGCATGCGCCGGCCAGCGGCGCGCCCCACCACAGCCCGCGACCCTCGCAGCCGACGGGCGCCCTACGCACACCGACACCGAGTCACCTAGTGTTGCCAGATCGTGAGAAATTTCCCTTTTTATGGAAATTTTTGAGGCGAAAGGGGAAAAAATTGTGAAAAGGGAATTTTTAAAGCCTGAGAGTTTTCTTTTTACTAGGATTTTTTTTTTCGAAAAAGTTACCCAAAAGGCAAAGAAAGGGGTGAAAAGGGAAACTTCGCTGCCCTGCGAGGAAAAAACGCTCGCCACCGTCTGGCAACACCAAGTCACGGTCAGCTTTTCTTATGGTGAGTGCTTAAAACTTTTGAATTAAAAAATTGTTTTTAGAGCGGACACCCGACACTTTATGTTCAACCTCGTCAAGAGCATGTGGGCAAATCAAAGTACACTATCCAGACAGCACTTTTCCTTTTGTACAAGGGTCACATTAGGATCTGATAACGGTATGACTCATGTAAACGAAACCTATGTCTATTTGTCATCACCTTTTTTCTCTAATGTCCCTGCCCAACGTTTAGGCTGTTCACCATTTTAAGCATTTTATGTATTTCGGATCTCAACCAAGAACAACTGACTCCCCTGCTAACCATGGCAATATAAAATTATTTGACTTACATGCGCAGGTACCTCATCGTTGCTGCGTTGTTGTCACCTCTCCTCGATCCGATTCCCACATCCACTCATTCCCGCAGGACAGCAAATGCTGGTCGCGCCGCGGCGGTGGCCGGTGTCCTGCCCAGGATGGCTAGCTAGGGGAGAGATAAGGAAGATAAGCGCTAACCTAAAGCCCGCCCACATCCTCTCGCTCCAAAACTTGACACAGGATAGCGAGTGATGTCGCTTGAAGGGTATTAAGTGCATTACTGGACGTCGAGGGGACAACGACTCTGAAATTTTAGTAAGTACTCAGTACACCTCGTAATTCAGAAAAATTCAGAAAACATTAGAAAACGTCACAAAAATTCACAAAAATTCAGGAAAATTCAGAAACAATCAGAAAAATTTCAGAACAGGTCCCGAGCTTCGCGACCAAAAATTCCTCTGCACTCACAAACGCAGAAAATGGCACAACTTCACACCATTCAACTTATGAGACATCACGCCGAATTATTAAAGAACGTGTCACCTATTTATCACAAAATTCATTTTGTGTTTACTTTGGCTCTTGTTTCCGTTTGAAATGGATGCAGAGCAGTTTCTCGGCATCATAACCTTGGGGTAACGCCGCGCGCCGCGGGTCGCGAGTCGCGATGGTGGCTCGCGGGCCTCGCGGGCCTCGCGGGCGTGCGTTACTACGCGGTCGGCCGTTTCCGAGAAGCTGGAGAAGAAGCGCGGGGCGGGCGGGGCGGGTCCAGCGGGGGAAAACCCGAGAGTTAGGGCCTACAGTGCCTAGTGTATGAAGGGAGCGTAGCGTCAGGCGCAAGTAACCCGAGCCAACACCGTAGAGCGCAGTGCTCGCTCGCGACGTCGTCGCTTCGCTCGCAGTCTCATGGTAATATTTCGAAAATAAATTCCTGCTGGTGGAGGACCAGATACGGAGTGAATCTAAAGTGATGAAACATTTAAACACGAGGAAAAAATTACACCATACTCTCTTCTTCTCGGAAACAGTAGATCGCGAATCGTACGCCCACAATCGACTATCCTGACCCTCTGCGCTCGAGTCATCCCCCGCAATCGACCATCATCCCGGACGGGATCGCGCGCACTGGCATATGCCCCGTGCAAGAGGAGACAGCGGCGCTACTCCACGCTCACAGAGAACTTATGGCGACTCGCCAGAGGCGAAGTGGGCCGCGGCGGCATTCCAGATGACTCAAACGTTGGGTAGGTTGCCTGACGTGACGGCGCTGGTCCAGCAGCGGCCGGCAGTGGTCAGGTCAGGCCGAAAGAGAGAGAATCCTCCGGCTCCGGCCCGGACCCGTGCTCACGTCCATACATGTAAAACCAGCAAAATTCGCAGTGACCAGGTTAGTCCAGACGTTAGTACCAGGAACTTTGCATTTTGAGCTATATCGCTGAAAATTGGTAGGTATATGTACTTCGAAGTATGCCGAATAATTGTGGGTATTGTGCCAAGTCGATTTCGCCCCCCTTACCCCCCTCATCCCCCTCTAAATCTTGCCACCCCCGCAAATTTCACGGTACTACGTATCTCCGCTCCGGATGCACATAGAGCCATGCGTTTTTTTTTCAAAATGTGCGTAATAGCATTTCTAAGTCCAAAAAGGGGCTCAGCTACCCCCACGGGGACCCTCCTTAGCCCCTGAGGGGCTGGTTGCATACTTTTCCGGGGCAAAACGTACATTTTCGCTGTCATAGAGGTCTGGGACGCATTTTCTCACCCTAGCGACAGTGAGCTGCATAAATTACGACAGGTAGGTTTCGGTGCACACTGCGTGCTCCCACGCGCACCTGGTCCTGCTCTCCTAGAAGGTCAGGAAGTGCCTTATCTTCTACAGAACAGTGTCAGTTTTTGAAATTAAGCCGAAAAACCTGTCGGATGGCGCACAGTTACCATTCACAACACCCATGCACCACACGTGCACCCATGTGCACCCGATCCTGTTCTCCTAGAAGGATGGGAAGTGCCTTATCATCTACAAAACTATGTAATTTCGTAGAAATGAAGGCGGAAAACCCGCCGGAAGGCGCAGGGTTACCCTTCAGAGGGCTCAACTCGAACTGCGGCGCTACCTGGCTGCCGCCTACCTGCGAGGCGGGGGCCGGGAAATAAATGCCGTGCCCGAACTGCGGCGCACCGGGTACGGGGCGGGGAAGATCTGCCTCAACTGCGGCGCGGACGAGACGGGGCCGGCCCAGCCCCGCTTGAACTGCGGCGCGGAGTGCGATGGGTTGCCTACCCAGCCCGCAACAAAGGAGCACGTCGCAGGCGAGGGCTCCAAGTCGTTGCGAGTTTCGGCCGTGGATTCGTTCCCGGTCGGGACTCAATATTTTTCAATGCTTTCCCACCTGCGTGTGAAGATCACCACAGAGTTCAGACTACTTTTAATATGGTCCCTGGCAGCCGAGCGCGCTAAAGTGTTCACACTAACTGGCAATGTACTTTTTCGTACATGTGAAATGTACGCAAATAAACGTGCGGATTTATGTAAAAAATCGTGCAGAATTATGTAAAATATTGTGCATAGATCTGCAGAATTTATTACATGTCGAAAAAATGCACAATGATAAACAGATTCATGCACAATATTCTACATAATTCTGCACGATTTTTTTACATAAATGCGCTCGTTTATATGCGAACATTTCACATGTACGAAAAAGTACATTGCCAGTTAGCGTGTTGGCTGGTCCGGCATCGAGTCTTGGTAGTGGGTTCGCATCCCGGGCGGGACAAATTTTTTTTATTATTATTATTTTAATTTTCCATCTGGGTTGAAGAGCAGCCCAGAGTTCGGACTGCTGGGAGGGGATGAAAGGCTGCCCACATCGACCCTTGGGGAAGGTAGTCAATTTGTCCCACAAAACCCCTGAAAATAAGCAACTCACCTCACCTAACCTACCCTAACCTAACCCGGGCTGGGTAGGCAACCCATCGCACTCTGCGCCGCAGTTCCAGCGGGGCCGGGCAGGCCCCCTCTTGTCCGCGCCGCAGTTCAAACAGCTGCCCCCCGCCCCGTGCCCGGTGCGCCGCAGTTCAAGCACGGCATTTATTGCCCAGCCCCCGCCTCGCAGGTAGGCGGCAGCCAGGTAGCGCCGCAGTTCGAGTGGAGCCCTTCAGAGCACTCTTGCTCCACACGCGCACACAAGTGCACCCGATCCTGCTCTCCTAAAAGGTCGCGAAGTGCCTTATCGTCTACAAGGAAGAGTCATTATAATTAAGCAGCAAATCTCGTCGGTTGGGACTGGGTCGTAGGAGTACCCACAATCGTTAAATATATTTTAACTTCATAACATGTAAAAGCAACAGCTAATTGTACCGTAAATGATTTATGTGTTCTGAGGAAAAGTTTAAAACTATTAATATTTGTAAATAAGCTGTTGCTTTTACATGTTATGAAGTTAAAATCCATTTAACTATTGTGGGTACCCCTACGACCCAGTCCCAACCGACGAGATGTGTACGATTTCGTGCCTAATAACGGGGTAAAACTGCACAAAAGTACACCTTTACTTCTTTATTTTAGTGTGAAGCCATCTAGTCTGTTGGGACGCTTTTGGGTTCGAATCCCGACTTTCTATATTTTCTTTTCGACGTTTTTCGGATGAACCAAACCAACCCTCGAGGGTGGATTTGGGGGGGGGGGGGAGGATGGGGTTCCCCTACACAACCCTCGTCACTTTAAACTAGTTTTTCCACGTTCTTTACACACTAACTTCTAAAAGCTACTGTGTTCAGAACGAGTATCCCCAAAACCAGGAAAGGGAGGCAGAACCCTCAGAACACGCCCGCGCGGATGCATGCGGGCGCGCTCCGCGCTCCTGAAGTGAAGAGCTTCCATAACGACTCAGGAGGTGGGTGGGTTGCCTGCCGTCACGGCGCTGGCTGTCGCTCCACCGCGACGCAACGGCGGTAGCTCGGCACTCGGCACGGCTCGGTCGGGGGCGAGGTGAGGTGTTGTGTCGCTGGCGTTGTGTCGTGTGTAGTGCGGTGTAGTGCGGTGCGGTAGGTGAAAATATGACATTTTATTAAGTCTTTTTTTAAATTTTTCAATGGAGAGATCTTCTGAGAATTGTCGGCTATTGTCGGCGTGGTAGCGTAAAATTACCGACATTTACTAGATTGCGAAAGTGGAGTGATGTAAGTTTGAGATGTGAAAGAGGGGAGGTTATATATTTGTTTTTGCTGGCTTGTTCTTGCAAACCTCATGAAAGCTCAACATGTATTTAGTAAATCAGAAGCAGTTCTTTGTGCTTGTGTGTTATTTGAACACTGTGGGCTAGCTGTGTGTGTGTGAATAAAAAGACTGTACCAGGCCCTTGTTAGTTGAAGCTTGTCAACAAGTAGCAGCCAGTAGAGGAATAAGTTGCCTTCGTGAACT
Organism: Frankliniella fusca; assembly: GCA_029379305.1. Taxonomy (NCBI): domain Eukaryota; kingdom Metazoa; phylum Arthropoda; class Insecta; order Thysanoptera; family Thripidae; genus Frankliniella; species Frankliniella fusca. The sequence goes on along the minus strand of JAHWGI010000492.1, from coordinate 493,069 downwards.
TATCAAATGTCTAACTAGTAGCGGGGCGTACGGTCTGCTTTCTGGAGGCTGCTGTCTTCTTTTCTGCGCAATGTTAGGTTTTGTTTGTTAGCGCCAAGCATTGATTTTGGTGTAAAGTGGAGTGGTCTCTATTGAAATGTGAATATTAGAGGCACTACTTAATGCAAGATAATTACTAAAGTCTTGTCACAGAAATGATTGCCGATTTGTTGGGATGGGGAATAAAAGCTGAAAGTGTGGTGAAAATATTTTCTTTGTAGGGAAGTGATCTCCCCTTTTCCCAAGCTTTGTGGTCTACAGGCTATAGCCTTTGAATTTTAGAGATTTTGGGTTATTTCCCCAGAATTTGCATGAGGTTGAGCATTGTAACTCTTTTGTACCGCAAGACCAATCTCCAAGGAAAGGATCACCCGCAAACCCCGTTTCTGAAGCGGTAGTGCAGTTATTTTGTGAGAACTTTGAGGCGGGGTTTTTCCTCATTTCTCTTAAAGTAAGATCGTTGAAGCACTTCTGGCCCATGGAATTCTTTTCCTAGAGTGTAACGAAGGTTCGCTCTGAATTTGAAGGCAATCGGAGAGATTCGATGATTTTCGCCTCCAAAATGGCAAGGCTACAAGCCTTTGCATTTTTATAATTTTGGGTATTTTTTTTTCCCGTGAATGGCAGGTGGTTGTGCAGGTAGTTATCCACTTAGCGTCTGGCGCTTTTTTGGCGTCTCGCGTCAAGCGTCTGGCGCTTGTTTGGCGTCTCGCGTCGAGCGTCTGGCGCTTATTGGGCGTCTCGCGTCAAGCGTCTCGAGCCGCGACTCACCGCATTTGATGCGCTCCTCGTTTATGTGGCCAAAAAAGCGCCAGACGCGAGACGCTAAGCGGATAACTCCCTGGAGCACCCAGGAGTGGAGAGCCTCCAAAACGACTCAGGAGGTGGGTGGGTTGCCTGCCGTCACGGCGCTGCCGCTCCACCGCAACGGGCAACGGCGGCGCAGCAGCACTCGGCACTGGCACTCGGCCCACTCGGCCCGCTTGGACTGTTCCGCTCGGCCTCGGCGGTTCGGCTTCGGCTCTGCTGTCGTCGCCAGTCTTCTTGCTGATTGTTGTTGACGTTGGCTATTGGCATTGTGTGTGTTGTTTGCATTGATTTCGATTTATATCCACGTTGATGCCGAGATGAATCGGCACTCGGCCAACTAGAACTAGAATGCCTTTCGTTTGCTCAGCGGAGCGGTTCTTGCCGACGCCCGGTGCGGCGCGCAGTGAAGGGGATAAGGGGATCCTGGGCGCCTCTCCTGGCTGTCGAAAAAGAAGGTATTTCAAGCATAATTTCCTGGCGTAATTTTTGTTTCCTAGATTTATTTTCTTGCCCTCCATCCTTTTTTACGACCTCTGTTGTCTGATATTCTGCTGCACATGATTTTGGTCGTTGTTCTTAGCATATGCCTGCTTTGTTTTAGGTTAACAAGATAAATATCAGTGGGTGCCGAGCCGAAACCCTTATTGAAACGTTCCACTCAAACTTGCGTGGTTTACTTCTGTGCCTTTGGAGTCTGCCTCAGAAAGAGGAGAACGCCTTGGCGCTTCTTTCCTCTGCCAGTCATTCATTCACTGTCATTGTTTTGAACTTGGAACATACATCTGTGGACACAACTCTAACCATGAAGACAAATACAGTGTAAGTTGTGTCCCTTGCAATTCAGTACTGTGCGTTTCTGTCTGTCAAACCAACCTTATATTTCTCTCTCTCTCTCTCTCTCTCTCTCTCTTTCTCTATTTTCTAGCTGATGGTGGTGCATTCAATTTCCATGATTATTTCTTCGTGTGAAGACAAACCTCCAGATTGATGTTCGTGGCGCTCCAAGAATGATTCCACTCGAGACATCCTTGTTCTCATAGCAGACCTGTGGACATCACATTACTGTTTTCGGAGTAAGTTCTTTATCTGCCTTCTTAATACTGTAGTTCAATTCATATGTAGAAGCTAATAGTTAACTTTTCCATTTCTAGTTGTCAGCCATTTCCTCTCTGGAGAATGTCATCAGTTCATGCACATGATTCGGTCCCAGTAGATACTGTCATTGAACAGTTTTGATACCTAGGCCAACCTCAGCAGAGCTACAGGAGCTAATGTAAGTATTTCTCGTTATATCTTTCATGTTGTACTGCTTAATGTTTTCTTCCTAATTCATATGATCCATCTAAAATTTTAGATGATATTAATGTCTTCTCATTACTTTTTGAATCCAATTTTTTCTTCTTTTCTGCATTGCTCAATACCTAAACTCTGAGTTTGAGGAGAATCGTGTTGCGTGTATCATTGTTATTAAAATTTGAAGCGTGCTTACAGTTACAAAATATTGTCTTGTATCGTCAAAGATGTCATAGTTGTACTTATATCTATTATTTATTTTATAGCCATTTTACAAAGTAGATCACGTTTTGTCTTTTGTCACAATAGTACATGTCAAGGCTAACCAAATTTTAACAGATCCATTTTACTTCCATATTTTTAAATGTGTTTTGTTGGTGTGAGAGAAAGCTGTGCCAGAGCTTTCACAGCGTGAAGTGGGTTTCATTTATTGAAAACAATCTATTCAATTCCCTCACATCTTAATCTGTTTATTTTGCTCTCAAGCACAAGAACCTCATTTTAGACATTATGGGGACGAAATCGGAATTCTTCAGAATTCAATTTGCTTACTGTGTGTTACGAAATAACTTAGCCACCACAAATGCATTAATTTGTTGGGAGTTTTAAAGATGTACCCATTTTGCTCTCATATCAAATGTAATGAAACCATAGTAATAAAAACGGTAATGGCACCTACTTTACAGTACATGATATTTTTTTAAAATTTTTAAAATTTTTTTTTCCTGTAGCTGTACTTTTCATAACTTGTTATGTAGTTTTTGTTGGGAAGCCTCTGTTTGCTTTTAGCTTTTTGTCTGCTCTTGGACCTATCACAGCTCAGGACAAGGGCTGTTTTGTTATGCTCGTGGTCTATCTTCCTGCTCTCCTTTATTACGCTGCAGTCCTCCATTTGGGTATTGCGAGTTTTGAGATGAAACTGGACACTTGTAACAGGTTACACTTTACTGAGAACAATAGTCGTTCTTTGTCCCACAAAAGTGATGTGAGTGGTAATAAACGCGTTCAAATATTGGAAAGAAAAGTGAGAACAGATAGACGGTAAATTTTAGTGTTATGGATTAAATAAATAAACATTGTATTATCTATCTGTTTTAAAAATTATTATCTCATCTAATTGCACAACTTGATATGTTCACATGAAAGAACAAGACTTTCTCAGTATTGTTTCCAAATGATTCTCATGCCCGAGCTACTAGCAGCATTGTATTTTGTAGCTCCAGCTCTATGCTAGGTCTTGCAAGAAGTGTGTTGACTAAAAATTGAGGTGCGCTTCAGATAAAATTATTATTTCCTATCAATCATTATTTTTCACAAAATTCCTTAAATCAAATTTCTTTGATTGAGTGCTGTCCACAACTCAAGATTTTCCTATAACTGTCTAAGCCTATTAATTTGAAAAGTGGTATGAGATAGTCTTGAAACTTGTGCACATTCCGCAATGCTTTTAGAAGGAGTCTATTGGTACAAGGCGAGTCTAACCATGTGCTCATATGTGGGCCTCTCGGTGTTGCTGCCAGGACTCATGGTTTTCACTGGACAAATGTACTTTCTCTGATTTACCTTTGTATTGTGCATTGCGTTTGAATGAGTTGGCAAGTCGCTTGAAGTAAAGTCAGAGCGACTTTCAGGGGTTAGTAATGGATGGAAATATTCTGTTTCAGCAGCACTCGTTTGCTTTATTAATATGAATACATGTACACTACTAGAGGCTACTATTCACCATGTAGCACACCTACGGTCTGAGCAGCCAAAGAATGGTTCTCAGCCTTACGAGTCTCCCATAAGAGACTGTGCTGTCCCAGAACCGTTCTTTCGCTGGATAGACTCTAGCTCAAAATAATGTCAGTAAGGCGATGTGATTCCGGCATGCTGTCCCAAAGATGATACTTCTCCGAACCTTCTCTCTGCGGTGCTCCTGTGGCATTTTCAGCTGACCTGAAACAGCAAGGATGGAAGTTTATGTTCGACAAACTTGGCAGAAATCACTTTTTGCTGCAGATTGCAGGTCATCCCTGGCTGGCAGTAGGCTACACAAGTTTGAGAGCAAAATGAACTGACTCTTGCTGCATTTCTTTAACAGATGCAGCATACTACCGTTCATAATTACCTGTTGAAAAGTAGGCTTGAGGAGCCTTCTTCTTGATTCTGTTAATACATGTCTAACCCTTCCACCAGCACGTGGCCAGTCGAGCTGCTGCTGCAAATTCCGCTCCCTTCCATTTCCCTATGTGTTCGCTCATTTCAAGCCCTCCCAACATGTGTTCAGCCTTTGTCAACTACAGAACCGTGGAATGTACTTACCTCCTCCTTGAAGTGCTTGTGTTGCTTGCAGCCCGACTCGCTTCCAGTCACCATGGAGAACGTGGCCGCGGAGAGAGGGAGAGAACCCGTGGCAGCAGATCGGCGGTGCGATGGGGCAAGCTGACAAACATGGTGATACGGCGACCACGTGGAGCGTCCTGCAATTTTCAAGATTTCGTGTTACAAACCAATGGGACGGCCTGGCGATGGGCGTCATTCTGCGGGCAGAACGACAGCACGGTACGTACCTTGTATTGTGGACGATCGCTGTGGTGCTTGGCTGGGCCTGTTCTCGTGGTTGATGTTGACGGCCAGGGCCAGGAGGGTCGGCGAGGGGCGGGCGGCCGCGCGTCGCTGCGGCTGGCGTGGTCGCGGGGGCTGCTGGGACGGAGAGCCCGGGCCGGGCCGGCCTGGATCGGGGCGCTCGTCTGACTGGTCTGTCTCCGGCTGCTGCCCGCGCTCCACTGCCGCTCCACGCGGGCAGCAGCCGGAGCCAGACCAGTCAGACGAGCGCCCCGATCCAGGCCGGCCCGGCCCGGGCTCTCCGTCCCAGCAGCCCCGCGACCACGCCAGCCGCAGCGACGCGCGGCCGCCCGCCCCTCGCCGACCCTCCTGGCCCTGGCCGTCAACAAATACCTAGGTATTTCAAGCATCTTTTTCTCGATTTCCTAGCATTACTTTCAAGTATTAAACTATCACAGTAATGGTGTGTGTTGTCTCATATTCTGCTGCACATGATTTGGGTCTCAATGTTTACAGCTTGTGCTCACTTTGTTTTAGGTTAAAGCAAGATAAATACTCACAACCTCGTGTGGGTGTTCCTGCTGTGCTTTTGGAGAAACCTTCGGATAGAAGAAGTCATTCATAGTGATTGTTTTGAACGTATTCTTGGACACGACACCAACCTTGAAGACATTGCTGTAAGTTGGGTCTCTTGCAGTTCAGTACAGTGCGTTTCAGTTTGTCAAACCGACTTTATATTTATTTTTCTCTGTCTCTCTTTTCCAGCTTATGGTGCTGTATTTTCCACATTGATGTTAGTGGCGCACTGAGAATTATTCCTGTGGAGGCATCCTTCTCATTGCAGACCTGTGGACATCACGCAACTGCTTTCTGAGTAAGTTTTATCTCTTTCATTGCATTATAAGTAATTCAGTGCACATTTTGAAGCTAATGGTGTACTTTCCATTTCCAGCTGACAGCCATTTCGGCTGACGAGAATGTCATCAGTTTGCGCAGAAATTCCCAGTAGATGCAGTTGCTGATCAGCTGTTCTTGAAGACAACATACCTCTGGTGGATTGAATTTGTTGTAGTATTTTTTACCATTTTAAAGTAGAGTTTATGTATATGGGTTTTCTCTATTGAGTCGTGATTAGTGGTAAAAGAACAATTGACATGGACTTGCCGACTAGCCATAGGTCATTGATTGTGTACTTGCTTTGCAAAGTTTTCAACTTCTAATGAGAGTGGAAACACTTTGCCCTGCTGGTAAAGCCCCCTTTGGCCCAGTAATCTGCTGGGCTTGTTAGCATTTTGTCTGTTTTTTCCCTTTAAAAAAATTGGAAACTTTGGGCTGGAAATGATTTTGTTCTGTCATTAGTTCATTAGCCGGCTAATTGAAGGTTGACTGTTTATTTGCTTTTGATCAATCAGTGAGATAGATTGCTCAAGGTGTGTAAATAAATGTTAGCTGCACCTTCACAAACCAATGGCTTAGTGTAGTGAATGGAATTCAATTGCTCAGAAGCTAAAACTGTAGGAGATTAGAAGCAGGAGAGGTAAATCTGGAATCTGTTCCAGATTGCAGTCAGCTCTGTTGAGGGCACACTGCATTGTTATGTTTTTAATTCATTTTTCTAATTCTTTTGTTACATGGCTCAATTTTCATGGCAAGGTCCTGTCTAGGATTTTTAATTTGTTATCATGTTTCCAACTTGAGGATGCTATTTTAAAAGCGTGCCTCTCCGGCTTTAATGTTGATAAGACAGTTTACATATAAATTTTACTTGTTCAATCATGTTTATCTTCAACATCTTTTATCAACAAGTACTTGCTCAGTTCTAATTTAAGTGTTTTTTTTGTTGTTGTTGTTGTTTTTTAAAATTACTATTGTTTTTAAATATTTTTTTCCCTTTATTCAGGCGTGATTAGTGTTGAAAGAACAAATGAGATGGCTCGCTGTCTAGCTTTTTGTCATTGTGCATTTCCTTAGCAAAATCTTAAACTTGAGAAGGGCAGCTTCTGCCAGTGTTTGTCAGTAGGAAGTTAAAGTTCTAATAAGAGTGAAAACACTTTGCCCTGCTGGTAAAGTTCCCATTGGCCTAGTAATCTGCTGGGCTTGTTAGCATTTTGGCTGTACTTACCCTTTTAAAAAATTGGATACCTTGGGCTGGAAATTTCTTTGTTCTGTCATTGGTTCAACTAGCTAGGTGGCTAATTTAATTGCAGTTAATTACTTATTTGCTTTGATCAGTGTATGTCTGTAGGCTTGCCAGTATAATTGTCAGGATCATTGAGATAGAATGCTCTAAGTGTGTACATTCAATGTCTTAGGCGCTCAAATTGTAGGAGACTAGAACCTGGAAAAGAAAATGTTGAATTTGTTCCATGATTGCAGCTTGCTGTTGAGAGCACTCTGCATTGTTATAGTTTGAAATTCATTTTTCTATTTCTTTTGACACATCTCACAACATTCATGGAAAGATTCTATCAAACATTGCTAACGTGTTGTCATGTTTCTAATTTGAGGTTGCCATTTTAAAACAGTGCCTTTCCAGCTATATGATTTTGATAAAGTGGCAAACATATTAATTTTCACTTGTTCTTTTGTTTTTATCAACAACTACTATGGTTCATAATTCCTGGCTTCGGTCAGTAAATTGTATTTATAATTAAGAATGATATATATTGTGATCTCAGCTGCAACGATGAATATTATGTCCTGTGCTTTGGTTTGATGTGTTAAATTTACTGGATAGACAACTTGTTCAGAGTGGCGAAGCGTATTGGTAAACAAAACAAAGCATTATAACCTACTCATGGAGCTGTTTTTAATCTTTGGTTTCGCTTCGATTCCATCCTAGTTGAGTTCATGAAGAGGTGACTGTTACGCCTGCGCATTCATTGGGATTACTTTGAATCATGTTTCTTGCCCTTTATGTGCATTATTTGGTCAGCGCTTCCTGCTTTGTTGTCCGTACACCACACTCCGCAACTCTGGGCAAGTTTTTCGTTGTATCGTGTTAATGAAAATAAACAAACAACAAGTACATATTTTATTGCTTTGAAGTCTTCTGAAGTTTTAGTTTCTAATTGTATCCAATCTTAGCCTTTTCTTTGTTGCTAGGGCTTGTGTTAGAGAATTAAAAATTTAAAATCTCGGTATTTGAACCCGCAAAACGCCTCGCCAGCCGAGATGATTGGGGACAGGGGGCGGGTGCTTTAACCATCTCGGCTGGCGTGACGCACGCTGATTGAACATGCGAATCGGCATCCCTATCTCCGGCCCAGAATTGGCGCCAAATGGCGACTTCAGAAAGCTTGAAAAAATCGTCGATTTTGCACTCGACCGGAACCGGAAACGCGCAAACTAGTTCCGGGGTTTGCCGCCCCCGAAGCAGCACCGTCGCGAAGCGACGATTTTCGGCCGAAATAGCGACGGTGCTGCTTCGGGAGCGGCAAACGAGAGAACTACTAGTTCCGGCACTTGCCGCTCCCGAAGCAGCACCGTCGCCGAAACGACGATTTTCGGATTTTTGGCGACGGTGCTGCTTCGGGGAGCGGCAAGTGCCGGAACTAGTAGTTCTCTCGTTTGCCGCTCCCGAAGCAGCACCGTCGCTATTTCGGCCGAAAATCGTCGCTTCGCGACGGTGCTGCTTCGGGGGCGGCAAACCCCGGAACTAGTTTGCGCGTTTCCGGTTCCGGTCGAGTGCAAAATCGACGATTTTTTCAAGCTTTCTGAAGTCGCCATTTGGCGCCAATTCTGGGCCGGAGATAGGGATGCCGATTCGCATGTTCAATCAGCGTGCGTCACGCCAGCCGAGATGGTTAAAGCACCCGCCCCCTGTCCCCAATCATCTCGGCTGGCGAGGCGTTTTGCGGGTTCAAATACCGAGATTTAAATTTTTAATTCTCTAACACAAGCCCTAGCAACAAAGAAAAGGCTAAGATTGGATACAATTAGAAACTAAAACTTCAGAAGACTTCAAAGCAATAAAATATGTACTTGTTGTTTGTTTATTTTCATTAACACGATACAACGAAAAACTTGCCCAGAGTTGCGGAGTGTGGTGTACGGACAACAAAGCAGGAAGCGCTGACCAAATAATGCACATAAAGGGCAAGAAACATGATTCAAAGTAATCCCAATGAATGCGCAGGCGTAACAGTCACCTCTTCATGAACTCAACTAGGATGGAATCGAAGCGAAACCAAAGATTAAAAACAGCTCCATGAGTAGGTTATAATGCTTTGTTTTGTTTACCAATACGCTTCGCCACTCTGAACAAGTTGTCTATCCAGTAAATTTAACACATCAAACCAAAGCACAGGACATAATATTCATCGTTGCAGCTGAGATCACAATATATATCATTCTTAATTATAAATACAATTTACTGACCGAAGCCAGGAATTATGAACCATAGTAGTTGTTGATAAAAACAAAAGAACAAGTGAAAATTAATATGTTTGCCACTTTATCAAAATCATATAGCTGGAAAGGCACTGTTTTAAAATGGCAACCTCAAATTAGAAACATGACAACACGTTAGCAATGTTTGATAGAATCTTTCCATGAATGTTGTGAGATGTGTCAAAAGAAATAGAAAAATGAATTTCAAACTATAACAATGCAGAGTGCTCTCAACAGCAAGCTGCAATCATGGAACAAATTCAACATTTTCTTTTCCAGCTTCTAGTCTCCTACAATTTGAGCGCCTAAGACATTGAATGTACACACTTAGAGCATTCTATCTCAATGATCCTGACAATTATACTGGCAAGCCTACAGACATACACTGATCAAAGCAAATAAGTAATTAACTGCAATTAAATTAGCCACCTAGCTAGTTGAACCAATGACAGAACAAAGAAATTTCCAGCCCAAGGTATCCAATTTTTTAAAAGGGTAAGTACAGCCAAAATGCTAACAAGCCCAGCAGATTACTAGGCCAATGGGAACTTTACCAGCAGGGCAAAGTGTTTTCACTCTTATTAGAACTTTAACTTCCTACTGACAAACACTGGCAGAAGCTGCCCTTCTCAAGTTTAAGATTTTGCTAAGGAAATGCACAATGACAAAAAGCTAGACAGCGAGCCATCTCATTTGTTCTTTCAACACTAATCACGCCTGAATAAAGGGAAAAAAATATTTAAAAACAATAATAATTTAAAAAAACAACAACAACAAAAAAAACACTTAAATTAGAACTGAGCAAGTACTTGTTGATAAAAGATGTTGAAGATAAACATGATTGAACAAGTAAAATTTATATGTAAACTGTCTTATCAACATTAAAGCCGGAGAGGCACGCTTTTAAAATAGCATCCTCAAGTTGGAAACATGATAACAAATTAAAAATCCTAGACAGGACCTTGCCATGAAAATTGAGCCATGTAACAAAAGAATTAGAAAAATGAATTAAAAACATAACAATGCAGTGTGCCCTCAACAGAGCTGACTGCAATCTGGAACAGATTCCAGATTTACCTCTCCTGCTTCTAATCTCCTACAGTTTTAGCTCCTGAGCAATTGAATTCCATTCACTACACTAAGCCATTGGTTTGTGAAGGTGCAGCGAACATTTATTTACACACCTTGAGCAATCTATCTCACTGATTGATCAAAAGCAAATAAACAGTCAACCTTCAATTAGCCGGCTAATGAACTAATGACAGAACAAAATCATTTCCAGCCCAAAGTTTCCAATTTTTTTAAAGGGAAAAAACAGACAAAATGCTAACAAGCCCAGCAGATTACTGGGCAAAAGGGGGCTTTACCAGCAGGGCAAAGTGTTTCCACTCTCATTAGAAGTTGAAAACTTTGCAAAGCAAGTACACAATGACCTATGGCTAGTCGGCAAGTCCATGTCAATTGTTCTTTTACCACTAATCACGACTCAATAGAGAAAACCCATATACATAAACTCTACTTTAAAATGGTAAAAAATACTACAACAAATTCAATCCACCAGAGGTATGTTGTCTTCAAGAACAGCTGATCAGCAACTGCATCTACTGGGAATTTCTGCGCAAACTGATGACATTCTCGTCAGCCGAAATGGCTGTCAGCTGGAAATGGAAAGTACACCATTAGCTTCAAAATGTGCACTGAATTACTTATAATGCAATGAAAGAGATAAAACTTACTCAGAAAGCAGTTGCGTGATGTCCACAGGTCTGCAATGAGAAGGATGCCTCCACAGGAATAATTCTCAGTGCGCCACTAACATCAATGTGGAAAATACAGCACCATAAGCTGGAAAAGAGAGACAGAGAAAAATAAATATAAAGTCGGTTTGACAAACTGAAACGCACTGTACTGAACTGCAAGAGACCCAACTTACAGCAATGTCTTCAAGGTTGGTGTCGTGTCCAAGAATACGTTCAAAACAATCACTATGAATGACTTCTTCTATCCGAAGGTTTCTCCAAAAGCACAGCAGGAACACCCACACGAGGTTGTGAGTATTTATCTTGCTTTAACCTAAAACAAAGTGAGCACAAGCTGTAAACATTGAGACCCAAATCATGTGCAGCAGAATATGAGACAACACACACCATTACTGTGATAGTTTAATACTTGAAAGTAATGCTAGGAAATCGAGAAAAAGATGCTTGAAATACCTAGGTATTTGTTGACGGCCAGGGCCAGGAGGGTCGGCGAGGGGCGGGCGGCCGCGCGTCGCTGCGGCTGGCGTGGTCGCGGGGCTGCTGGGACGGAGAGCCCGGGCCGGGCCGGCCTGGATCGGGGCGCTCGTCTGACTGGTCTGGCTCCGGCTGCTGCCCGCGTGGAGCGGCAGTGGAGCGCGGGCAGCAGCCGGAGACAGACCAGTCAGACGAGCGCCCCGATCCAGGCCGGCCCGGCCCGGGCTCTCCGTCCCAGCAGCCCCGCGACCACGCCAGCCGCAGCGACGCGCGGCCGCCCGCCCCTCGCCGACCCTCCTGGCCCTGGCCGTCAACATCAACCACGAGAACAGGCCCAGCCAAGCACCACAGCGATCGTCCACAATACAAGGTACGTACCGTGCTGTCGTTCTGCCCGCAGAATGACGCCCATCGCCAGGCCGTCCCATTGGTTTGTAACACGAAATCTTGAAAATTGCAGGACGCTCCACGTGGTCGCCGTATCACCATGTTTGTCAGCTTGCCCCATCGCACCGCCGATCTGCTGCCACGGGTTCTCTCCCTCTCTCCGCGGCCACGTTCTCCATGGTGACTGGAAGCGAGTCGGGCTGCAAGCAACACAAGCACTTCAAGGAGGAGGTAAGTACATTCCACGGTTCTGTAGTTGACAAAGGCTGAACACATGTTGGGAGGGCTTGAAATGAGCGAACACATAGGGAAATGGAAGGGAGCGGAATTTGCAGCAGCAGCTCGACTGGCCACGTGCTGGTGGAAGGGTTAGACATGTATTAACAGAATCAAGAAGAAGGCTCCTCAAGCCTACTTTTCAACAGGTAATTATGAACGGTAGTATGCTGCATCTGTTAAAGAAATGCAGCAAGAGTCAGTTCATTTTGCTCTCAAACTTGTGTAGCCTACTGCCAGCCAGGGATGACCTGCAATCTGCAGCAAAAAGTGATTTCTGCCAAGTTTGTCGAACATAAACTTCCATCCTTGCTGTTTCAGGTCAGCTGAAAATGCCACAGGAGCACCGCAGAGAGAAGGTTCGGAGAAGTATCATCTTTGGGACAGCATGCCGGAATCACATCGCCTTACTGACATTATTTTGAGCTAGAGTCTATCCAGCGAAAGAACGGTTCTGGGACAGCACAGTCTCTTATGGGAGACTCGTAAGGCTGAGAACCATTCTTTGGCTGCTCAGACCGTAGGTGTGCTACATGGTGAATAGTAGCCTCTAGTAGTGTACATGTATTCATATTAATAAAGCAAACGAGTGCTGCTGAAACAGAATATTTCCATCCATTACTAACCCCTGAAAGTCGCTCTGACTTTACTTCAAGCGACTTGCCAACTCATTCAAACGCAATGCACAATACAAAGGTAAATCAGAGAAAGTACATTTGTCCAGTGAAAACCATGAGTCCTGGCAGCAACACCGAGAGGCCCACATATGAGCACATGGTTAGACTCGCCTTGTACCAATAGACTCCTTCTAAAAGCATTGCGGAATGTGCACAAGTTTCAAGACTATCTCATACCACTTTTCAAATTAATAGGCTTAGACAGTTATAGGAAAATCTTGAGTTGTGGACAGCACTCAATCAAAGAAATTTGATTTAAGGAATTTTGTGAAAAATAATGATTGATAGGAAATAATAATTTTATCTGAAGCGCACCTCAATTTTTAGTCAACACACTTCTTGCAAGACCTAGCATAGAGCTGGAGCTACAAAATACAATGCTGCTAGTAGCTCGGGCATGAGAATCATTTGGAAACAATACTGAGAAAGTCTTGTTCTTTCATGTGAACATATCAAGTTGTGCAATTAGATGAGATAATAATTTTTAAAACAGATAGATAATACAATGTTTATTTATTTAATCCATAACACTAAAATTTACCGTCTATCTGTTCTCACTTTTCTTTCCAATATTTGAACGCGTTTATTACCACTCACATCACTTTTGTGGGACAAAGAACGACTATTGTTCTCAGTAAAGTGTAACCTGTTACAAGTGTCCAGTTTCATCTCAAAACTCGCAATACCCAAATGGAGGACTGCAGCGTAATAAAGGAGAGCAGGAAGATAGACCACGAGCATAACAAAACAGCCCTTGTCCTGAGCTGTGATAGGTCCAAGAGCAGACAAAAAGCTAAAAGCAAACAGAGGCTTCCCAACAAAAACTACATAACAAGTTATGAAAAGTACAGCTACAAAAAAAAAAAAAGGAAAAAAAAAAAATTTTAAAAATTTTAAAAAAATATCATGTACTGTAAAGTAGGTGCCATTACCGTTTTTATTACTATGGTTTCATTACATTTGATATGAGAGCAAAATGGGTACATCTTTAAAACTCCCAACAAATTAATGCATTTGTGGTGGCTAAGTTATTTCGTAACACACAGTAAGCAAATTGAATTCTGAAGAATTCCGATTTCGTCCCCATAATGTCTAAAATGAGGTTCTTGTGCTTGAGAGCAAAATAAACAGATTAAGATGTGAGGGAATTGAATAGATTGTTTTCAATAAATGAAACCCACTTCACGCTGTGAAAGCTCTGGCACAGCTTTCTCTCACACCAACAAAACACATTTAAAAATATGGAAGTAAAATGGATCTGTTAAAATTTGGTTAGCCTTGACATGTACTATTGTGACAAAAGACAAAACGTGATCTACTTTGTAAAATGGCTATAAAATAAATAATAGATATAAGTACAACTATGACATCTTTGACGATACAAGACAATATTTTGTAACTGTAAGCACGCTTCAAATTTTAATAACAATGATACACGCAACACGATTCTCCTCAAACTCAGAGTTTAGGTATTGAGCAATGCAGAAAAGAAGAAAAAATTGGATTCAAAAAGTAATGAGAAGACATTAATATCATCTAAAATTTTAGATGGATCATATGAATTAGGAAGAAAACATTAAGCAGTACAACATGAAAGATATAACGAGAAATACTTACATTAGCTCCTGTAGCTCTGCTGAGGTTGGCCTAGGTATCAAAACTGTTCAATGACAGTATCTACTGGGACCGAATCATGTGCATGAACTGATGACATTCTCCAGAGAGGAAATGGCTGACAACTAGAAATGGAAAAGTTAACTATTAGCTTCTACATATGAATTGAACTACAGTATTAAGAAGGCAGATAAAGAACTTACTCCGAAAACAGTAATGTGATGTCCACAGGTCTGCTATGAGAACAAGGATGTCTCGAGTGGAATCATTCTTGGAGCGCCACGAACATCAATCTGGAGGTTTGTCTTCACACGAAGAAATAATCATGGAAATTGAATGCACCACCATCAGCTAGAAAATAGAGAAAGAGAGAGAGAGAGAGAGAGAGAGAGAGAAATATAAGGTTGGTTTGACAGACAGAAACGCACAGTACTGAATTGCAAGGGACACAACTTACACTGTATTTGTCTTCATGGTTAGAGTTGTGTCCACAGATGTATGTTCCAAGTTCAAAACAATGACAGTGAATGAATGACTGGCAGAGGAAAGAAGCGCCAAGGCGTTCTCCTCTTTCTGAGGCAGACTCCAAAGGCACAGAAGTAAACCACGCAAGTTTGAGTGGAACGTTTCAATAAGGGTTTCGGCTCGGCACCCACTGATATTTATCTTGTTAACCTAAAACAAAGCAGGCATATGCTAAGAACAACGACCAAAATCATGTGCAGCAGAATATCAGACAACAGAGGTCGTAAAAAAGGATGGAGGGCAAGAAAATAAATCTAGGAAACAAAAATTACGCCAGGAAATTATGCTTGAAATACCTTCTTTTTCGACAGCCAGGAGAGGCGCCCAGGATCCCCTTATCCCCTTCACTGCGCGCCGCACCGGGCGTCGGCAAGAACCGCTCCGCTGAGCAAACGAAAGGCATTCTAGTTCTAGTTGGCCGAGTGCCGATTCATCTCGGCATCAACGTGGATATAAATCGAAATCAATGCAAACAACACACACAATGCCAATAGCCAACGTCAACAACAATCAGCAAGAAGACTGGCGACGACAGCAGAGCCGAAGCCGAACCGCCGAGGCCGAGCGGAACAGTCCAAGCGGGCCGAGTGGGCCGAGTGCCAGTGCCGAGTGCTGCTGCGCCGCCGTTGCCCGTTGCGGTGGAGCGGCAGCGCCGTGACGGCAGGCAACCCACCCACCTCCTGAGTCGTTTTGGAGGCTCTCCACTCCTGGGTGCTCCAGGGAGTTATCCGCTTAGCGTCTCGCGTCTGGCGCTTTTTTGGCCACATAAACGAGGAGCGCATCAAATGCGGTGAGTCGCGGCTCGAGACGCTTGACGCGAGACGCCCAATAAGCGCCAGACGCTCGACGCGAGACGCCAAACAAGCGCCAGACGCTTGACGCGAGACGCCAAAAAAGCGCCAGACGCTAAGTGGATAACTACCTGCACAACCACCTGCCATTCACGGGAAAAAAAAATACCCAAAATTATAAAAATGCAAAGGCTTGTAGCCTTGCCATTTTGGAGGCGAAAATCATCGAATCTCTCCGATTGCCTTCAAATTCAGAGCGAACCTTCGTTACACTCTAGGAAAAGAATTCCATGGGCCAGAAGTGCTTCAACGATCTTACTTTAAGAGAAATGAGGAAAAACCCCGCCTCAAAGTTCTCACAAAATAACTGCACTACCGCTTCAGAAACGGGGTTTGCGGGTGATCCTTTCCTTGGAGATTGGTCTTGCGGTACAAAAGAGTTACAATGCTCAACCTCATGCAAATTCTGGGGAAATAACCCAAAATCTCTAAAATTCAAAGGCTATAGCCTGTAGACCACAAAGCTTGGGAAAAGGGGAGATCACTTCCCTACAAAGAAAATATTTTCACCACACTTTCAGCTTTTATTCCCCATCCCAACAAATCGGCAATCATTTCTGTGACAAGACTTTAGTAATTATCTTGCATTAAGTAGTGCCTCTAATATTCACAACTTATTCCTCTACTGGCTGCTTCTTGTTGACAAGCTTCAACTAACAAGGGCCAGGTACAGTCTTCTTATTCACACACACACAGCTAGCCCACTGTGTTCAAATAACACACAAGCACAAAGAACTGCTTCTGATTTACTAAATACATGTTGAGCTTTCATCAGGTTTGCAAGAACAAGCCAGCAAAAACAAATATATAACCTCCCCTCTTTCACATCTCAAACTTACATCACTCCACTTTCGCAATCTAGTAAATGTCGGTAATTTTACGCTACCACGCCGACAATAGCCGACAATTCTCAGAAGATCTCTCCATTGAAAAATTTAAAAAAAGACTTAATAAAATGTCATATTTTCACCTACCGCACCGCACTACACCGCACTACACACGACACAACGCCAGCGACACAACACCTCACCTCGCCCCCGACCGAGCCGTGCCGAGTGCCGAGCTACCGCCGTTGCGTCGCGGTGGAGCGACAGCCAGCGCCGTGACGGCAGGCAACCCACCCACCTCCTGAGTCGTTATGGAAGCTCTTCACTTCAGGAGCGCGGAGCGCGCCCGCATGCATCCGCGCGGGCGTGTTCTGAGGGTTCTGCCTCCCTTTCCTGGTTTTGGGGATACTCGTTCTGAACACAGTAGCTTTTAGAAGTTAGTGTGTAAAGAACGTGGAAAAACTAGTTTAAAGTGACGAGGGTTGTGTAGGGGAACCCCATCCTCCCCCCCCCCCCCCAAATCCACCCTCGAGGGTTGGTTTGGTTCATCCGAAAAACGTCGAAAAGAAAATATAGAAAGTCGGGATTCGAACCCAAAAGCGTCCCAACAGACTAGATGGCTTCACACTAAAATAAAGAAGTAAAGGTGTACTTTTGTGCAGTTTTACTCCGTTATTAGGCACGAAATCGTACACATCTCGTCGGTTGGGACTGGGTCGTAGGGGTACCCACAATAGTTAAATGGATTTTAACTTCATAACATGTAAAAGCAACAGCTTATTTACAAATATTAATAGTTTTAAACTTTTCCTCAGAACACATAAATCATTTACGGTACAATTAGCTGTTGCTTTTACATGTTATGAAGTTAAAATATATTTAACGATTGTGGGTACTCCTACGACCCAGTCCCAACCGACGAGATTTGCTGCTTAATTATAATGACTCTTCCTTGTAGACGATAAGGCACTTCGCGACCTTTTAGGAGAGCAGGATCGGGTGCACTTGTGTGCGCGTGTGGAGCAAGAGTGCTCGGAAGGGTAACCCTGCGCCTTCCGGCGGGTTTTCCGCCTTCATTTCTACGAAATTACATAGTTTTGTAGATGATAAGGCACTTCCCAACCTTCTAGGAGAACAGGATCGGGTGCACATGGGTGCACGTGTGGTGCATGGGTGTTGTGAATGGTAACTGTGCGCCATCCGACAGGTTTTTCGGCTTAATTTCAAAAACTGACACTGTTCTGTAGAAGATAAGGCACTTCCTGACCTTCTAGGAGAGCAGGACCAGGTGCGCGTGGGAGCACGCAGTGTGCACCGAAACCTACCTGTCGTAATTTATGCTGCTCACTGTCGCTAGGGTGAGAAAATGCGTCTCAGACCTCTATGACAGCGATAATGTACGTTTTGCCCCGGAAAAGTATGCAACCAGCCCCTCAGGGGCTAAGGAGGGTCCCCGCGGGGGTAGCTGAGCCCCTTTTTGGACTTAGAAATGCTATTACGCACATTTTGAAAAAAAAACGCATGGCTCTATGTGCATCCGGAGCGGAGATACGTAGTACCGTGAAATTTGCGGGGGTGGCAAGATTTAGAGGGGGATGAGGGGGGTAAGGGGGGCGAAATCGACTTGGCACAATACCCACAATTATTCGGCATACTTCGAAGTACATATACCTACCAATTTTCAGCGATATAGCTCAAAATGCAAAGTTCCTGGTACTAACGTCTGGACTAACCTGGTCACTGCGAATTTTGCTGGTTTTACATGTATGGACGTGAGCACGGGTCCGGGCCGGAGCCGGAGGATTCTCTCTCTTTCGGCCTGACCTGACCACTGCCGGCCGCTGCTGGACCAGCGCCGTCACGTCAGGCAACCTACCCAACGTTTGAGTCATCTGGAATGCCGCCGCGGCCCACTTCGCCTCTGGCGAGTCGCCATAAGTTCTCTGTGAGCGTGGAGTAGCGCCGCTGTCTCCTCTTGCACGGGGCATTTGCCAGTGCGCGCGATCCCGTCCGGGATGATGGTCGATTGCGGGGGATGACTCGAGCGCAGAGGGTCAGGATAGTCGATTGTGGGCGTACGATTCGCGATCTACTGTTTCCGAGAAGAAGAGAGTATGGTGTAATTTTTTCCTCGTGTTTAAATGTTTCATCACTTTAGATTCACTCCGTATCTGGTCCTCCACCAGCAGGAATTTATTTTCGAAATATTGCCATGAGACTGCGAGCGAAGCGACGACGTCGCGAGCGAGCACTGCGCTCTACGGTGTTGGCTCGGGTTACTTGCGCCTGACGCTACGCTCCCTTCATACACTAGGCACTGTAGGCCCTAACTCTCGGGTTTTCCCCCGCTGGACCCGCCCCGCCCGCCCCGCGCTTCTTCTCCAGCTTCTCGGAAACGGCCGACCGCGTAGTAACGCACGCCCGCGAGGCCCGCGAGGCCCGCGAGCCACCATCGCGACTCGCGACCCGCGGCGCGCGGCGTTACCCCAAGGTTATGATGCCGAGAAACTGCTCTGCATCCATTTCAAACGGAAACAAGAGCCAAAGTAAACACAAAATGAATTTTGTGATAAATAGGTGACACGTTCTTTAATAATTCGGTGTGATGTCTCATAAGTTGAATGGTGTGAAGTTGTGCCATTTTCTGCGTTTGTGAGTGCAGAGGAATTTTTGGTCGCGAAGCTCGGGACCTGTGCTGAAATTTTTCTGATTGTTTCTGAATTTTCCTGAATTTTTGTGAATTTTTGTGACGTTTTCTAATGTTTTCTGAATTTTTCTGAATTACGAGGTGTACTGAGTACTTACTAAAATTTCAGAGTCGTTGTCCCCTCGACGTCCAGTAATGCACTTAATACCCTTCAAGCGACATCACTCGCTATCCTGTGTCAAGTTTTGGAGCGAGAGGATGTGGGCGGGCTTTAGGTTAGCGCTTATCTTCCTTATCTCTCCCCTAGCTAGCCATCCTGGGCAGGACACCGGCCACCGCCGCGGCGCGACCAGCATTTGCTGTCCTGCGGGAATGAGTGGATGTGGAATCGGATCGAGGCGAGGTGACAACAACGCAGCAACGATGAGGTACCTGCGCATGTAAGTCAAATAATTTTATATTGCCATGGTTAGCAGGGGAGTCAGTTGTTCTTGGTTGAGATCCGAAATACATAAAATGCTTAAATGGTGAACAGCCTAAACGTTGGGCAGGGACATTAGAGAAAAAAGTGTGATGACAAATAGACATAGGTTTCGTTTACATGAGTCATACCGTTATCAGATCCTAATGTGACCCTTGTACACAAGGAACAGTGCTGTCCGGATAGTGTACTTTGATTTGCCCACATGCTCTTGACGAGGTTGAACATAAAGTGTCGGGTGTCCGCTCTAAAAACAATTTTTTAATTCAAAAGTTTTAAGCACTCACCATAAGAAAAGCTGACCGTGACTTGGTGTTGCCAGACGGTGGCGAGCGTTTTTTCCTCGCAGGGCAGCGAAGTTTCCCTTTTCACCCCTTTCTTTGCCTTTTGGGTAACTTTTTCGAAAAAAAAATCCTAGTAAAATGAAAACTCTCAGGCTTTAAAAATTCCCTTTTCACAATTTTTTTCCCCTTTCGCCTCAAAAATTTCCATAAAAAGGGAAATTTCTCACGATCTGGCAACACTAGGTGACTCGGTGTCGGTGTGCGTAGGGCGCCCGTCGGCTGCGAGGGTCGCGGGCTGTGGTGGGGCGCGCCGCTGGCCGGCGCATGCTTGCTGGCCGTGCTCGCCGTCATCCTGGACGGCCCCGTGCCGCTGAAAACGCAAGCCTGCTGGCCTCTGCTGTGGAACTACGACCAAGTCCTGGAACTCGCCGACGACTTCGAGGTAGCTACGGGGCCGCGACTTCGTCCTTACTCGCCACCAGTGCGCGGGTTCGAAAGGGTTGTGACGCAAACTGGTTTTCTGTGTGTGTGTGGAGGGCTTCGACAACGAGACGGGCGTCTTCTCCACGTCGGGCCGCGCCGTCATGGTCGTGCCGAACCTGGTGCACTTCCTGCGCATCGGCCAGCCCGAGTTCTCCTTCATGGACTACGTGTGCGTGCTGGCCGCGTGGCAGCGCCAGCAGCCCGACTGGCTCATGTTCCACACGGACCTGTTCGACTTCCGCGGCGAGTACTGGGAGCGGCTCAAGGCGACGCCGGGCCTGCGCGAGGCGCTGCAGCTCGTGCCCGCCACCGAGCTGACGCACGTGTTCGACCAGCCGCTGGACCCCGCGTACGCGCGCTGGCACGGCGGCGACGTCGCGCGCATCCACATCATGCGCAAATACGGCGGCATCTTCCTGGACAACGACGCCTACCTGCTGCAGAGCCTGGATGAGCTGCGGCGCTACGAGATGAGCCTCGGCTGGCCGATGGGCGAGTTCCTGGGCACGCAGGTGGGTCGCAGGGGCCGGGCCGGGCCGATGGGCAGGTGGCTCCACCCGGGCCCGGGGTGCTGACGACGGCTTCTCTGCTCCGCCAGGTGCTCGTGGCGCACCGCGACGCCCGCTTCCTCACGGCGTGGCTCGAGTCGTACCGCGACGCGTACGTGGGCACGCTGTGGTACTACAACGCGGGCCAGCGGCCGACCCAGGTGGCGCTGCACGCGCGCCCCGAGCTGGTGCATCGCGAGCCCGTCCGCCTCGGCGTCGACATGGACGTCATCGAGGGGCTGTACCTGAGGCGCGAGTACGACGCGTGGATGAGCCGCGACATGCTGGCCGTGCACCTCTTCAGCCGGCACACGGGCATCGTGATTTTGGACGGCTGGCGCCGCGGCCTCAGCTACCCCGTCACGTTCACCGAGGAGAACATCTGCGACTACAACGTGACGGTGCTGCAGCTGGCTCAGGCGGTGCTGCCCCGCCTCTGCACCAAGGCCGACACGAAAAACAATTAGCTCCGCTCAAATTAATTGTGAAAAATTAGCACTGCGGCCAAAAACTTTAAACAGCGGAAAAATAAATAGCAGGGTCGCGAGAAACTAAGCGCGGCAGCTTAAAAATTAGCTGCGCTTATGCAGCTAAAAACTTAGTAAAAAAAACCACAATTTTTTTTTCGCTCAGACGCGAATAATTTTTTTGCGGGAAAGCATGCACAACGGAAAAAGAGCGTAAATTAATATATAGAAAGATACTGTTCGTTAAAATGCGTTTCCACGATTTATGATGCGCATCTCTTGTTTTTATTTTTTGCAACGTGAGAATGGGATTTGCCTTACCTGATAGATTTTAAAATGATAGAAGCGTTGAGACCCGAGGCTATCTGCAACTCGTCAAGCATGAGGGCACGGAATGACTGGCTTAACATATATATATAGCACCGTGCGAGGGGAAAAAAATACTAAAAAGAGAAACTTTCTGGACTGAAACAAAAAAAGACTTAAGTGGAGTGACAACGACTTGCTCTCAATGCAGCCCCTTTACCCATATGGGAAAGATTCGAGGCCCGCAGTCAGATGTCGAGTTCGTCCTCCTCCTGGCGCTTCTTTGGCTCGTCTGGCGTGTCAACCAGTCCGTCAAATACTTCACCCTGAGCCCCAGGCAAGTACCACTTAAACATTTTCTCCTGGACCACAAAAAGATAGAAAGAAAAAGCTCGAAAAGTTTCGATCATTTCTGTACTTTTTGTAGACACGTCGAATGCACGTCCAAGGTGCTGGCGAATGTCCCGGACCGCTCTCCGGCTTTAACAACACCGTGAACCGAGGCGACGCGGACGAGCTACTCGTGCCGAGAGTAATCCACTTCATCCGCATGGGCGAAGAGAACCGAGACGTTCGGCCCGAAGAGGCGGCCTGCATTAGCGCCGCTCTCAGGTGAGTGAAGAAGCGACTGTGCCGCGCCTTCGCGGCCGTCTGCTGATTCAGACGATCGCTCTCTCACCCTGTCGCACCTATTGGCGGTGGCGGATGTTACGCTTGGGAGGGCTCCACGAGTGCGACAAGGACCGAGGCGCTAGGGCGATCTTCGGAATGAGACGACTGCTGCGCGCTGCGGCGCTGCGACACTCGCCACGCTTGTCTCTGAAGCGCCTCGCCGCGCTGCGCTTATGGCTGCGCCGCTGCGCAGGACTCATCCCGGCTGGAGCGTGGTGGTGCACACGGACCGCGAGCCGCGCGGCGCCGCGTGGGACCGCCTGCGCGGCGTGTGGTCCGCCTGGGGGCGACTCTCCGTCCAGAGCCGCCCGCCGCCGCAGCACGTGTTCGGGCTGCCCTTCCGGGACCTGGCCGCCCTGCAAACGGGTCACCGCCTGCGCGTGCTCAGGTCGGGCTGGAACAAAATCTGCAGCGCGGGTCCTCTCGTGTACTGTAGTTTGGATGCGCACCTGACCGAGCGATTCTTATGCCTCCTTATTCTGCCCACTTGTTCAGGAAACACGGTGGCATGTTCGTCTCCAGCTCGACGTACCTGCGGGCGGACCTCTCGGCGTACGGCCGGTACGAGTGCGCCTCCCTTACGGCGGCCGAGGACCCCGACGTCATCCTGGCTCACCGGGACGCGCGCCTGCTGCAGCGCTACCTGCACCACTTCCACGACGCCGACCTGGACTGGGCGAGTCGGCCCGCCGCCCCGCGGCACCTGTGCCGCACGATAGACGACCACGACGTCGCCATGCACCTCAAGGACGTCGTCGACCCGGAAGCGGCCGCCGTCAGCCACGAGGACTGGTATCTCTGGACCAAGGACTGACGTGATCTGGCCGGGCCACCGGCCATTGACCCAATCAACATGATGATATTCTGCCAATTTTAAATCTATCTTTTTACAAAGACATGCTCAAGATTTTAATAAATTATCAAAGACAATGATGGAGTAGTGTGAAGAGAATTTTCTTTCGCGGGCCAGAAAACAAAGACGCGAATGAGTGTGCAATCGGCGAGCCGCGAAGCCGCCTGTGCTTCGGTGGATTCTCTCACCCGATACAGGTTGGTCAGAGCGGCGGCCTACCCTGACGGAGGTCGTGGGCATGCTCGTGCAGCGCAGCGAGCTCACAGACATACAGTCACATTCGTTGAGAAAAGTTGGCAGCGAATGCGTATACAGACTGTCTTCCTCGGTCGCTCGTGGACGTTTGCGGTCAACTGTGGAAAAGGAAGGGAGGGGAGACAGGGGAAGAGACAGACAGAGAGAGAGGCAGACAGAAAGCAAAAGACAGAGAGGTGAGCGGCGAGGTAGAGACGGGGTGGGAAGTGGAGGAGGGGAGACCAGGGTGCAGTGTGTGGTGGGAGACCACGTACGCCGTGCCTAGGAATGTACGGCTGGCGGTGAGGGGCGGGAGGCGCGGTGACGTGACGTCATTGGAGGTCAAACAAAACACTATCAGCGGTGGGGCAGTGGTGGTGGTGCGGGGTGGGGTGGGGTGGGGGGGGGGGGGGGGGGGGGGGGGGGGGCGGGGCGGGGGGGGGGGGGGACCGCGGCGGGAGAGCAGAGCGTTGCCGGGCTGAACCGGCGCGGAGCACGCGGAGGCGCGGCGCGGCGCGGCGCGGCGCGGAACAGAGCGGAGCGGAGCAGCACAGTGACAGGGGCCTGGCCTGCCTGCCTGGTCGGTCTGGTCGGGCTAGACTGGAGGCGTCTCGCCTAGTTTGACCGCCCAATCGCGCCTGTGCACATCAGCCTTGGAATCCGCGACCGACGACCGACCACCGCCCGGACCGGACTGGACCGCCCGCCCGACCAGGATGGCGCAAAACGGCCAGCCGCCGCGCCGGGGCCGAACAAGAAGTACGAGAAGAAGTGAGTTACGGGGCAGAGGGAAGTACGGCAGCGGCCCGGTGAAAACGTCAGGGTGCTGTTGTGCGTATGCGTGTGCTACCGTGTGTGATTAGGCGTGATTGTGCGTGGTGTGTGTGTGTGTGTGTGAGTGAGTGAGTGAGTGAGTGAGTGAGTGAGTGAGTGAGTGAGTGAGTGAGTGAGTGAGTGAGTGAGAGAGAGAGAGAGAGAGAGAGAGAGAGAGAGGAGAGAGAGAGAGAGAGAGAGAGAGAGAGAGAGAGAGAGAGAGAGATTTTGTTTGTTTGTTATTGTGATGTGTGTGTGTGTGAGCGGGAGCGCGCGTGTTTGTGTGATTGTGTGTGTGTGTTTGAGTGAGTGTAAGGTGTGAATGCCTGAGTGCCAATCGGCTTAGTGGAGGCTCAGCTCCCGGGGCATAAATAAAAAGTTCTTGATGATCACATTACGCTCTGCTGTGTTTGGATACGCAACGCCCGGCGCACTAACCGACAGTCGTCCCCCTCTTTCCTGCTCCCGAACAGACCAGTACTTATCTCACCTCCTCATTTGTTGTACCGACCCGCCCTCACCGGTATGGTCGTCGAAACCCTCCCCTACCCGGAAAGCTTGGAGGACAGACTGCACGCGCTTGAGGACTACAGCGAGCGCACGTTTAAGCCCGTGGACAGCGTGCTGCAGGAGGTGGTGGAGCGCGCGCACGCGCACAACATGCCCGACATACACGTCGGCAACATGGACGGGCTCACCTTGGAGGTGATCATCAGGATGGCGGGATACAAGAAGGCAAGTACAGTGCGTTAGAGTGTCGTCTGGGTCTGGGTGGACAGTAGGGAAAAAGGAATTAAAAAAACAGGAAGGGAATGATGGACGGTTTCCCAGCCGGAAACGGACATTACGTGCGGACATGCGGCGTCATCGCGTTAGAAATCATCCATCAAATCCATTCCTTGCTTAAAAATAAGTCTGTATTAGGCGCGGCTTCAGGGAAACGGAAGCGCCCCCTCGTCCGCTCTCCCCATCGCCCCCTCTCTCGCTTCGAGGTGAAGGTAAAAGATGTCTCCACCTGATTACTTTGCTGACCCATTTTGAGGCCCGAAAAGAAAGCTCGGAGAAGTTCGTGTGGTCTGAAATAAAACATCTTACCTATAAATTGAATTGTGCAGGCGAAATATTTGTTCGAAAGGACCGAGACCGAGAATCACTATACGACCTCCAAAAAATCATTTCAGAACTACATTTAAAAAAAGACAAATTAAAAGACTAAGATATCGAGAATAACTAAAATTTAAAACAAATAAAAAAGCTAGAAATAATGAAAAAAAAAGTGACAGAAATTTTCATTATTCTCTTTTTAAAAGAAATTTAAAGAATCGCTGTACACATTTTGTATGAGTGACTACCCCCTCGGACGGGACAACGTTCAGCGCTGTCCCCCGAAGCCCTTTTCGAAACGGCCTGACTAACCGCGCGCCCGGCCCAGTGTTGCCAGAAAGTTAAGCAAAAATCCCGCCCAAGACACCTGTGCGTACCGGGACTGTGTCTCCGCCTACCTACTAGGCAACTCCCCTGCACTCGTGCACAGATGTTGCCTAGTCGGCAGGCGGAGATACAGTCCCGTTACGCACAGGTGTATTGGGCGGGATTTTTGCCTAACTTTCTGGCAACACTGGCCAGGCCCACCCTTGACGCCGGGTAGGGGGGAAAATAACCGGGGGAACCCGGGAACCTTGTATCCGCGCCTGGTCTGGCATAGTGACACTCATGTAGTGGCGGGGCGTTCGTCTGGCTCGTCAGATGGTGGAGGTCGGCGCACTGGCGGGGTTCTCCGGCATCGTGATCGCGCGAGCGCTCGGCCCCGGGGGCCACCTGCACACCATCGAGTTCAACCCCGACTACGCCGAGGTGGCGAGAGAGTCCTTCCGCAAGGCCGGCCTCGAGGATAGAGTCACGGTGAGTGTTAATGGAGCGAACCAGGCGGGGGGCGTCTTTGCATCTACAGAGCGGACTGCAGCTGATTGCAGCTGACTGCAGCTGACTGCGGCTGACTGCAGCTGACTGCGGCTGACTGCAGCTGACTGCAGCTGACTACAGCTGACTGCAGCTGACTGCAGCTGACTGCAGCTGACTGCAGCTGACTGCAGCTGACTGCAGCTGACTGCAGCTGACTGCAGCTGACTGCAGCTGACTGCAGCTGACTGCAGCTGACTGCAGCTGACTACAGCTGACTGCAGCTGACTACAGCTGACTGCAGCTGACTGCAGCTGACTGCAGCTGACTGCAGCTGACTGCAGCTGACTGCAGCTGACTGCAGCTGACTGCAGCTGACTGCAGCTGACTGTGTCGTGGTCTCCAGGTGCACATCGGCAGGGCCTCCCAGGTGCTGGAGCAGCTCGCCGAGCTGGGCCCCTTCGACGGCATTTTCATCGACGCCGACAAGGACAACTACCCCGTGTACCTGGACTGGGCCGAGAAGAACATCCGCGTCGGCGGCGGCGTGTTCGGAGACAACACATTCGGCTTCGGCCACGTTTGGCGGGATCCCGAAGACTTCGAGGAGCAGCACCTAAGGTCGGCCATCTCCGGCCTGAGGTCCTTCAACGCGCGCCTCGCCGACAACCCCAACTTCCGCGCCACCATCCTGCCCACCGACCAGGGCCTGACCATGGCCGTGCGGATCAAGTGACGGCCAACATTCCACCTTTCATGACATTAGCGACGAATGACAACGGCGTGCATCTTTCAGCATGTGTACATTACTTAACGAAATCGAAATAAAACTCACAATATTACTCTAGGAAAAACATACTTCTAATTTCAATCGATTCTGACGGTCGTACAAGGGGCTGTTCTCTACTTCTTCCCTGATGGTGCAGCTCTATGACCAGCACGCCGATCGCTAGGGCGAGAAATGCGGCGTACACGAAGAAAATGGGAGACATTTGGCGCATTCCTAGGGGCTTGAGTTTGGCCATTGGTCGTTGCTGAAATCACAGACAAACGGAGTTGGAGGTGCCTAGGTTTTACTTTCTCGCGAACCTCGACTGCGGAAGTCTGCCACATGATCAGACCTCCAGAGAATAGCGACGGAGCACGTCGATGTCTCCCCGCTCCCAACGCGTGAGGAGGCCGACCTGGCCGGTGAGGAGCACGGCGTGCCGCAGGGCGGGCTCCAGCGGGGAGCCGCGCCGCAGCAGGAACGGGAAAACGCTCGCCGTGGACATGCAGTGCTGGTGCATGACGTGCAGCCCGCGGTGCCTGCCTGCAAGGTCCCGGTGAGCATGCGTATCGTCCTGGTAAGTTCTCGCGGTTGGAGCCGAGGGGGAAAAAACTCTGAAATTTTTGTACACCTCGTAATCCAGGAAAATTCAGAAAAAAATAGAAAAATTAACAAAAAATTAGAAAAATTTCTGAAAAATTCAGGAAAATTCCCATAACTTTCAGTAAAATTCAAGTAAAAATTCACGAAAATTACCAAAAAATCACAAAATGTGTACTCCAAAATTCAGAGTTGTTCCCCCGCCCCAGTTGGCGCGCAAGCACGCACTTCCCCCACCTGATGGGTCGATGGCCAGGCTGACGAGCCAGTCGCGCCTGTCGATCGCGGCTAAGGTGGCGTTGGCCAGGTAGTCTTCCAGGAACATGTACGGAAGCACCTGCACTCTCCTGTAGAGCTTGGCGTAGGTTGGGCTGAAGGCGGCGATACCCCGCAAGTGCAGCATCGGGTGCGGGTAACAGCCTGCGCACCGAGGGGGGAACAACTCTGAATTTTGGTAAATAAATTTTGTGATTTTTTTGTAATTTTTCGGGAATTTTTGTGAAATGTTATTGATGTTTTCTAAAAATTTTCTTGAATTGTTCCTCAATTTTTCACAAATTTTCTAAATTTTTCTGACTTTTTAAAAATTTCCGGAATTTTTCTGAAATTTTTTGAATTAAGAGGGGTACAAAAAATTCAGAGGTGTTTCCCAATCGCTGCGCACGCTCTGCGATCATTAGGTGGCGGCCGCAAACATGGGGAGGCTTGGAAAGAAAGTCGAGCACCGGGAAACTCACCGACGGGGATAGGAGAGTCGGCGAGCTCCTCGGGGGTGCTGACGGGGCGGAGGCCGACGGGCGCTGCCACGAGGCTGTGCAGCGCCGCCGTGTACGCCGTGGTCAGCACGATGCCCACGTACAGCCAGAAGACGAGGAACACGCGCAGGGCGTCGCCGTGCGGCTGCCTCGTGGGCAGACCCACCAGGGTGGACGCCACGAGCGCGCTCGCCACCCCGTCTGCAGGCGTACACACACACACAAATGCTTGAGCACATTACCTAAGGTAAAACACATAAATATATGTGTGTACTATAGCAAGTACACAACTCTTATGTGTGTGCTTTCAAGTTCACGTTTTCTATTTTCCTTAATCTTAACATTGACGGATGAGCCCTCTCTACTCCCCCCACCCCTCTCCACCCTAGCTGGATCCACGCCTGCTTGGCAGTGTTGCCAGAAAAGTAGGCAAAGTCCGCACGAATACACCTGTGTGTTGCAGACGGGTATCTCCGCCTGCCTACCAGTCAGACTCTCTGCACGTGAGACTGCCTTTTGCCTTGTAGGCAGGCGGAATTACCCGTCTGCCTAGGTGTATTCGTGCGGTTTTTGCATACTTTTCTAGCAACACTGCTGCTTGGTTTTGCAGTATACGACTGGGAGTCTACACTCTTGGAGGAGTGCCACATTTGGGCTTCTTTCTCATCCTTACATATCGCCAGGTGCCCTCTGCGGGCGGCGGCAACCCCGTCGTCGCGGAGGGTCGACGCGAGCGTGAGGAGCGCGGTGGCCACGAGCGAGGCCACCAGCAGGGAACCGGCCAGCAGGGCCCAGGTGTACAGCCCGAACTCTGCCGTCAGTCTGCGAGGGTGTACACAAGCCAATGAGACCATCTATCGTTTTCCTTTACGCGATGCGGCGCGGCGCAGTCATTCACATGACGACCATTAACTAAAAGACCGGAGACACGCAGAACGTGGCAGTCATCACCTCCAGTAGAGGGCTGGGCGCAGTCCGAACGCAGCCGGCACCGCCCACGTGTAGCACCACTGCTTGTAGGCGACCGGCATGCTCACGTTCCTCTTGGTGAGGTTACTATCGAACGCCCCTGGTATCAGCGCCAGGTCTATCCCACCCTCAGCAGCATGATCCACCAAGCCGAAGTCCCAGCCTTTCGGATGCGTCGCGAGCAGGAGCTACGAAAAATGACGACTCTAATATGGTATGTGGGCGCAGGTAGAAGACGAAAGGAGTTCAGAAGCTGTCACCGACCTGTGAGGTGAAGTTTATACGTCTCTGGCACACGTCCAGCAAGTCGGCTCCGACGTTCCAGATGCGATAGCTCATGTCTCGTGCCGCCGATGTGACGTAGCCTGCAGAAGTTTTCTCGGTTAAACACTACGCATGTATTCAATTGAGCATACAAGCTGCGTACCAGGGAAGTTCAGGAAGCCAACCCTCAGCGGGCAGCCCGCCAGCCGCAACTGACGGAGAGCCCGGGCGCCCTGCGGCCCCGCCTCCAGCGGAAAGGCACCCACGCGGCGCTGCCCTGCGCCCTGAAGAAGGTCGCCCCAGAGATGCAGCCCCGCGCCCAGCCGCCACCGGCCCACCAGGAGACCCGAGGAGTCGTTGCAGCCTGGCGAAGGACAAGGCGCAAATGTAGGAGGAGAACGCTCAGGGACGCCTGCAATCTATCGGGTAGGCAACCCACTAGGCACCACTGTCGCGTATTGCCTACCCGACAGGCTGCAGGCGCCCCGCCCAGCCGACGCGACGCGACGAAACACCAAAACTATTTAATTTTCTGAAGGATGGAGATGGATGGAAGCCGTACGCGGGTGGAAGGGCCAGTAGGCGTGCACGTCGGCGCAGCGCGCGCACTCTGACGACCAGCTGACGAGCGCCACGTTCAGGTGCGAGGTCATGGTCCACACGGTGCTGAACACGAGGTCCACAGCGCCGGGTGCGGGCGGCCGCGGCAGGGCCAGCACCAGCAGGTAGCGGGACAGCGGCCAGCGCGAGTAGGCGCGGTGCAGGGACTCTGCGGCAGCACGGCACGGCTGTCAGCGGCGTCCTCCCGGCTCGGCTCGGCGCGGGCGGGGCGGATGAGTGGATTTGCCTGTCAGCGCCGCGCGGACACCCTCGTCGTCGTCGCGGTCCAGGACGATGACGTTCAAGTCGCAGCGCTCCGCGGTGTAGCCGCTGTCCAGCGGGTGACTCCCAAAGGGGTAGATCGGCCGACTACCGAACGGGTAGAAGACCACGGGGAAGAGCGCGCCATGATCAGCTCGTGCCTCGCTGATGTTGAACACTCCCGCTTGGCTCCTTGAAACATATGAAAATAACCGCTGTATTAGTTTGTTCAAAATAGGGATATTGATGCTAACTTTCTTTTAATTTTCTTTTTTTTTCCCCAATTTTCAATAATTGAAAAGCCACAAGTGATGAAGCCTGACTCGTTCGACGC
This sequence comes from Frankliniella fusca, assembly GCA_029379305.1. Taxonomy (NCBI): domain Eukaryota; kingdom Metazoa; phylum Arthropoda; class Insecta; order Thysanoptera; family Thripidae; genus Frankliniella; species Frankliniella fusca. Next base: position 462,358 of record JAHWGI010000492.1, on the reverse strand, counting down.
TTTTCGCAGGAGCTCGAACAGTCCCTCCCAGACGTCGTGGCAACTTGCGTGAAGGCCCAGGCACCGACGCTCGCCCGGTGTGGACGCCTCCGCGCGAAGTACATCGAGCACGGCGAGCCACGGGGGCGCCTGCTGCCTGCAGGGCGACGGACCCTGGAGGCACGGACCATCCCCATCACACTGCGTCCCGAAGGAAGATACTTCGAAAAATCATTGCAAGGCCCCAAAAAAATCATTTGAAAAATAAAAACAAAAAATCAGAAAAGTAAAAATAAAAGTAAGAAGAAGATGCGGAAAAATCCGAAAAATCGAGACAAAATGCACGAGAAACCGAAATATAATGGGAGAAAATTCAGAAATCGGGGTAAAAGATAAAAATTGATCTTAGAGTGAAAACATTTTCTTTGAAAAATCAAATAAAAAGATAAATAAATAATTTACAAAGAAATGAAAAGTCAAAAAAAATCATTGAACACATTTTGTATGAGTGATCACCCCATCGCTGCGTCCTTTAGCGGGCGCGCGATGTGAGAGAGAAAAACAAAAACTCCTCCGATTCATCGCGCGACATACCTGTGTATTCATGATATTAATGGCGGCGGTAACTTGAACAGCTGATTGCAGGAAAATTGCGTAGTATCGAATCGACGACGCGAGAAGCATCCTGGTGACAGTGAGGGGCGTGGGGCATGCAGGTGTGCAGGTGATGGAGCCGCACCGAACATCACTCGCGCACGACACAACCGTGGATTACGAATGAGCGGCCGACCAAAGCGACCTGACCCTACCCGACCCGGCCCGCTCCCTCGGCTGTTCTACACATTCGATCGAGTCAATATAGAAAGGAGCACATCCACGGCTGAAGTGATGAGTGATAATGGAAATTCTGTCACTTTAGTACGAGTTCCTACAGGTCTTCATCGTTCTTGTTCCTTTTAAAATAGTTGCCCTCTTTTTTTTTAAGGAATGAACCATACAATATTGTGAAAAGTTAGTTTTTCAAGTGAAAAAATAAATAAATAATTTTAAAAATACGATAAACTTTTTATGCCATATTTTACTTAAGTTTGGCTTAAACAAAACAGTCGTTTTCCGCATACGGCCCCGTGATGCACTTCAAGGATCAGCACGCCGACAGCGACGGCGAGAGAGGCGGCGTACACAGCGAAAATAGGCGACATTTGTTCGAAGCTCAGAGGTGTGACCTCCGCCATGCCCTGCTGCTGGGGCAATTGAAAAATCAATGCCGGAGCCTGGAGCTGTTTGGTTGACGGACTGCGGCGCCGTCTCCTCACCTGCAGCGTGTACCGCAGGTAGATGGCGTTGTTCTCCCTCTCCCAGCGCGACAGGAGCCCGACCTCGGCGAGATGGAGCACGGCCTCCCGCAGGGCGGGCTCCAGCGGCGAGCCGCGCCGCAGCAGGAACGGGAACACGTTCATCGTGGACATGCAGTGCTGGTGCATGACGTGCAGTCCGCGGAGCCTCGCTGCGGGGCATCTCTGTCAGCTCGTAGTTTTCGCACATACCGGGCTGGCAGCGGAGTCTCCCTCACCTGACGGGCTGGTGTCACTGGCGAGTCGCAGGAGCAGGTCCCGCCTGTCGAGCACGGCCATGGTGGCGTTGGCCAAATACTCCTCCAGAAAAAATTCTGGAATCGGTCTGGCTCGTCTGTTGAGCTTGGCGTAGGCGGGCACGAAGGTAGCAACCTGCTCCATGTGCTCTTTGGGGTTAGCGTAACTGCCTACGGGAAATAATTAATTGAAAAATTCTGCTGTCTGCAAGAAACTTGAAGAAGTAAAGACACACCGGGAAACTCACCGACGGGGATAGGAGAGTCGGCGAGCTCCTCGGGGGTGCTGACGGGGCGGAGGCCGACGGGCGCGGCCACGAGGCTGTGCAGCGCCGCCGTGTAGGCCGTGGTCAGCACGATGCCCACGTACAGCCAGAAGACGAGGAACACGCGCAGGGCGTCGCCGTGCGGCTGCCTCGTGGGCAGACCCACCAGGGTGGACGCCACGAGCGCGCTCGCCACCCCGTCTGCAAGCACATGCTTCACTTCAGTAAAGGGGGAGGGGGGGACGACTCTGAATTTTGTTTTGAAAATTTTGTTAATATTTGTGAATTTCTATTGAGATTTTTGATTAAGGTTTTACTTTAAAAAATTCAGAGTTTTCCTTGATTTTTCTGAATTCTTCTGAATTTTCCCTTTATTTTTTTTTATTTTTTTTTGCATATCTCTGCATTTTTCTGAATTACGAGGTGTACAAAAAATGTCCTCGGGTGCTATTCGAGTCTCCTCGACCGCATCCTTACAAATCGTCATGCTCTCTCTGCCGGAGGCGACTCCGACAGACTCCTGCCCCATGAGCGCAGCCGTCACCTGCCACGAAACCACCAAAGACGCCCCTACCACGGCCCAAAGGCCCGGGCTAAACTCCGCCGTCAGTCTGCAAGCAAGATTTCAGTGGATACATGCGCTAGTAAAATAATTTACTGATAATAATAATTTAATTTTAATAATTTACTTAAATCTCGCCAGAAACAGCAAGTGAGACTACGAAACTGCGAAAAATTGTTTCAGTTTACCTCCAGAACAGGGCTGGCCGCACTCCGAAGGCGGCCGGTACACCCCACGTGTAGCACCACTCCGAGTATGATACTGGGACGGCCACGTTTTGCGAATGATACCAAAGGTTGAACGCCCCGGGGAACAGAGCCAAGTCGATCTCGCCCACCCGAACTTGCTGTTTGAGGCCCCTGTTCCATTGTTTCGGATTCGGTCCAGGCGTCAGCTGTACCCAGAACAAATAATATTTATATATTTCAAAAAAAAATTGCTAGGGTGGGAAGGGTTTTCAAAAGCGAAGGTTAAGAGAGGTTGTGGCGTGGCAAGAAAAAGGTAATACTCACCTGAGACGTAAAGTTTAAACGTCGCTGGCACGCGTCGAGCAGGTCCGCTCCCACGCTGCGGATGCTGTAGCTCCCGTTCGAGGTGGTGGAGATCAAGTACCCTGCAAACAGTAAAAATGTATCACTCCTCACACCAGGTACAATAAATAAGTGAGCATATGCGGCGTACCAGGGAAGTCCATGAAGCCGACCCTCAGCGGGCAGCCCGCCAGCCGCAGCTGTCGGAGAGCCCGGGCGCCCTGCGGCCCCGCCTCCAGCGGAAATGCACCCACGCGGCGCCGCCCTGCGCCCTGAAGAAGGTCGCCCCAGAGATACAGCCCCGCGCCACCCAGCCACCGGCCCACCAAGCGACCTGAGGAGTCGTTGCAGCCTGGCGGGGGACAAGGCTCAAATGTACGAGGAGGAGACGCTCACAGGCGCCTGCAATCTATCGGGTAGGCAACCCTCCGGGCACCACTGTCGCGTATTGCCTACCCGACAGGCTGCAGGCGCCCCGCCGACCGCTACTATCAAATGTTTTGAATGATGGAAGCCGTACGCGGGTGGAAGGGCCAGTAGGCGTGCACGTCGGCGCAGAGCGCGCACTCTGACGACCAGCTGACGAGCGCCACGTTCAGGTGCGAGGTCATGGTCCACACGGTGCTGAACACGAGGTCCACGGCGCCGGGTGCGGGCGGCCGCGGCAGGGCCAGCACCAGCAGGTAGCGGGACAGCGGCCAGCGCGAGTAGGCGCGGTGCAGGGACTCTGCGGCAGCACGGCACGGCTGTCAGCGGCGTCCTCCCGGCTCGGCTCGGCGCGGGCGGGGCGGGGCGGACGAGGCGGGCCCGGAGACCCAGTTGCATTACCTGTCAGCGCCGCGCGGACACCCTCGGCGTCGTCGCGGTCCAGGACGACGACGTTTAGGTCGCAGCGCTCCGCGGTGTAGCCGCTGTCCAGCGGATGACTCCCAAAGGGGTAGATCGGCCGACTGCCGAACGGGTAGAAGACCACGGGGAAGAGCGCGTCATAATCGTCCGGTGATTCACTGATGTTTGAGGCGTCTGCCAGACTTCTGAGGAGAAACATTGTTCTTAGACTAGAATTTGTAAACACGGAATTGCGCGCGGCTTGAGCCTGTGATGGAATATGGAATACTTCTTCTTGTTCTTCCCTGAGTGAGACTGATTTTAATAAATACATATTTACGGGACAGGTGCATGTCGCAGGTGGTCGAGAAACGCTGTCCAGACATTGGTGCAGTTGGCGTGCAGGCCCAGGCACCGGCGCTCCGCCAATGTGGGCGCCTCAGCGCGTAGCACCTCAACCACCGCGTCCCACGGAGGCACCGGTCCCAGATCGGAGCACAGCGACAAGCCCTACCGCGGCAACAGGGGGGAAAGACTTTTACCCGACTTTGCCAAACTGAGGGGGGGATCATTTCAAAAAATCATTGCACGGCACTAAAACAAATCATTGAAAAAGTAAAACAAAATTAAAAATAAAATCAATAAGAAAGTTATAGAAAAATCAGAAAAATCGAGAAAAAAAAAATAGCAAAAAAAATCGAAATGAAATGGGAGAAAACCCAGAAATGGGGGTAAGGATCAAAATTTATCTAAAAGCGACAGAACTGTTATTTGAAAATTCAAAACAAAAATAAAAGAAATATTTTTTACAAAATGAAAAGTCAAACAATCTTTGTACTACTGTACACAATTTGTATGAGTGATCCCCCCCATACTGCCACACACACACACATTACTCATATGGGGATTACTTTTGCGGCTGGGAATTTGAAGACGTCGACATATTGCAGAGCCAGATGCGCGAGGATGACGCAGTTCGGTACCAGCGCCGCGCGAAGCAGCATCGGAGGGCCGCGATCTTCTTTTCCGGCAGAAGGCGAAGAAGGCGCACGATCCGGCCGTGTTGTGCATTCGACAAGTTTTCCTTTCCCGATGGCACGGCGTCGTCGCAAGGCGCGTCGCCCGCAGCCGGCCGGGCCGGGCCGGGCCGGGGGCCGGGGTGTGATCCAATTCGTTCCACTTCGCTGGACGTACAGTCCGGGCGGGACGGGCCCAAGGGTTCGACCGCACCCACCCCTTCCGAAAAGCCGCCGGCGTTTCCAGGACGGACAGGAAAAAGTACTGGCGGATGCGTGCCGTGGATGGGCATAAGTGGGATGCCACAGGAAAGCAGGTGTCTCCCGTTCCTACTGGCGTCAACGCAACGCATGACAAAACGATCGAGGGTGCCGTCCCTTGCTGTCAAATGGCTAAATAAAAAGCGTGCCGCAGGCGGTGAAGGGGAAGGGGGGGGGGCTACATACGTCACGAGGTCGGTGTAGCAAAGGCAGCGCGAGAAGAGGTTCGGGCTACCTATGTCCTCAGCAGGACAAGTGTCACAAGTCCGCGCGCTCGGTCAGTCGATGCCTTCGTAATGTGAGCCTTATCGCGAAATCTCTTCTGTCATCTTACATCGCTCTCTCTAGTCAGTCACAATCGCGCGGCTGCAGAAGATGGTCGCATTCGAGATGCACAGTTCCCGCACCTTACGTAGGTATCGTCTGCGAGTGATTACGCCACCGTTATAATCCTCTTATTTTTAAAAAAGCAGGTTAATACTCTGATTTTAAATTTATTCCGTTCCAAAGGGCTTGCAGCCGCTGCTGTGGTCTGTCTCTTGATGGGCGCGGCCCTAGGGGCAGCTGTGTTCTTCGTCCTCCGTGAAACATATCCCACAAATAAGTAAGCCGCCTTCACCCAACATTTATTCCAAAAGCTATTAATATTTTTTTTTTATTTAAAAATTAAAAGCTTGCATTACATAAATCAATTTGCCGCACAGTTGCGACGATAACACATACGACAACAGCTCCGACGCTCACGGGGGCGGCGGCGAGCTGGGCTGCCCGGAGCCGCACGCCACGGTGGACGCCGGCGCGCTGCGGGGCCTTTGTCGGCCCGCCCGGCTCGGCGTCCCCAAGTACGCCGCCTTCCTCGGAGTGCCCTACGCCAAGCCGCCCCTCAGGGATCTGCGGTTCAAGGTGAGCAGTTCCGCCCCTTTCCCCAGCCAGGTAGGTGGCCTGGAAATCCAAGCGTGCGAAAGGCACTTTCGCTTTGAAGATGAGTGAATTTTCGCCATTTTCGCACATATAGGTCTGTAAATTTAGACGGAAAAAACCTTAAACAAAAACAAATCAGTGGCACTTAGCTTCCTAGTGTAGTAATAAAGAAATAGGAACTTAAGAATGGCGCGTGTCCCGGGCTCCGCAGAGCCCCAGGCCCGTGGAGTCGTGGAGCGGGGTGCGGGACGCCCTCATGGTGTCGTCGCGCTGCATCCAGGGCGCCGTGGACGCGCAGATCGGCAGCGAGGACTGCCTGTACCTCAACGTCTACACGCCCCGGCTGGAGCTGAACCAGGTGAGTGCGGGGCGGAGTGAGGGCGGGGCGGGGCGGGGCGGCGTGGGGCGGGGCGATCCGACAGCTGACTGACGTAAGTGACGGCCTATAGACGCAGGAGCTGTTGCCGGTGTTGGTACACGTCCACGGGGGCGCCATGAAGGAGGGCGCGGGCACCTACATCCGGCCGGACTACTTTATTACCCAGGGCCTTGTCGTCGTCACCTTCAACTACCGCCTCAACCGATTCGGTAGGAAGCCATATGCCACGCGCTCGTACAGCGCGGTATGCGGCGAGAGTGATTTTGTTTTTCTTTGATTTTTTAAAAAAATTCTTGTTGCAATGCAAACAGGCTTCCTGAACATGGACACCGACGACGCCCCGGGCAACGCAGCCCTCAAGGACGTCGTCGCCGCGCTCAAGTGGGTCAACCGCAACATCGCAAGTTTTGGAGGCGACCCCCAGAAGGTGACCGTCAACGGCTGCTCCTCGGCTGCCGTCCTCGTCCACTGGCTCTGCCTCCTCCCGGACACGGAAGGTGCGAACATAGCAAAGCATTTGGGGGAGGGAGTGGCGGGATAAATTTCACGATGGCGTTCAACTATCCCGCCGGGGCGTCTCCCATCAGATTAGATCGTGTCCATGTGACAGCAACAGCTGTCATATGCGAGGCATCACTTTTATCGGCGCCACTGACCGACTCACATTTACCTTGATCCTCAAGTGCGTCACATTCGAGGGATCTACAAAACTCAACGAAGCGAATCTGTGGAACTTGTTTCATGTCAGGTCTGTTCCGCGCCGCCATCATCAAGAGCGGCAGCGCCCTGGTGAGCTGGGGCTACTCGGAGAATCATCGGGCGCTCGTCAAGGCCTCCATCGAGTTCCTGCAGAAGTGGTACCCGGGGCAGGACCCGGTGGCCCTCCTGCGAAACTCCTCGACACTTCTTCTCGAGCTAGCGTTTACCTACGCGACCCAGCATATGCAAACCACTTCACCAATGGTATGTTTGTTTATTCCTATCCTTTTTTCTGAAAAAAGAAAAAAATGTTGGTGGAGGAAATCATAAATCATTGCCGATGATTTTCGCAGAACTACGATGCGGCTACGGTATCTGTTGAGAGGCGTACTCTCGGCGAGGAGCCCATTCTGATTGAGCGAGACCCGGAGAGCTACATTCTCCGCCCGGCTCGCTCTAGCGTCCCAAAAATGATAGGCATCACCAGCTGTGAATACGACCCAATGGGAGATATGTATTTTAGTAAGTATTACTGTACCAGGTGGCTGACGGACCCCGGGCACTTTTTGTACTATGCAACCCGCCCGCACTGCTCCATCCGGGACTGCATACCCATCAGGCGCCGGGGACCGGCTTCAAGCGCGGACGCTCCGCTCCGCCGCTGTTGTTGCAGCCAACGCCCTGAAAGGGCTCTCTCGCGGTTCGCGCGGTCTACGGTAGGGAGTTACAGGGGGGAGGTTCGCGGTTTCGCGGGAGTAACCCGCGAGTCCGCCGGGAAAGCTCGCGGTCCGCGCGTCCTGCCACGCGGGAATCTCGCGTTCCGTGGATCCCCCGCGGGTCCTTCGCGGACTGCGAGCTACCCACGAGAAGGATCCGCGGACCGTGACGTTTCCCCGCGGAGGATCCGCGGTTCGCGAGATACCCCCACGGAAGGACCCGTGGACCGCGAGGTTTCCCCGCGGACTCGCGGGTTACTCCCGCGAAACCGCGAACCTCCCCCCCGGTAACGCCCCTCCGTAGACCGTGCGAACCGCGAGAGAGCCCTCCCCGGGTGGAAGGATCTCGATTTAGACTGTAGTTTTAACTGCACTACCCAAACTGTAGCTGTGAACTACTATCTAAAACTCTGAACTAAATAATGTTTTTCTGCAAACACTAACTCATATCCTTTTCTGTGGTTGAAACTATACAATGACGGCAATTTTACTGGTTTTACATTTATAATGTTGGCTGCAGTTCATGATAGTAGTTGGAACTATAGTTGCATGTACAATCGGAGAAAGGATATTTTACTGTTTCGAAAATCATACTAGTTATAGTCCTTGACTACACATAAACACGACTAAAAAGTTAAAAAATACTACATTTTGGAGTATACTTTTGGCTTCAATTCGTATAAGCAGCTGCTTCTACACTTGTATCGCAATAGCACTCTTGTTGTTTATAAAGTAAAGAAAGTAATTTATTTTGCAGTTTGTGAGTGTGAATACGTTTGCACTTAACTTATCAATCGACTCCATGTGACAACGCTCATTTTGTGTGTTCTCTAGAATTCTTGTTGTTCAAGGTAAGGCGAAGTTGTAGAGTTTATTTTTGTGGGGCAATCTTTCCTTCTAGCCTCAGTTGGCACAATGACTTTGTACCTGATCCTGATCTGTGGGGTTTCACGTCCCGTAGGCACCCTATGTACGGGGATTCTACCCATCTCGAACTTGCCTAACAGCCGGTGGTTTTTCCATACTTCCGCGTCACTGGGGCAGCCCCGGCCCGGCTACCCCTGTCCTTTGGTGGGGTCCTGCAGGAGTCAGGCTACTATCCAGGTACTTGACCGACAACCCCGGTTAAGAAATCACGAACAACCGAAGTTTAGATTTTTGGGGTATGAAACAAGGAGGCGAGGCCGAGAAAGGAACATGTTAAGTCAGACAAAAACAAACGAAGCTAAGAAATCCAACAGGAGCCACAGTTACATGACAAACAAACTGGAGTTAAACTGTAGTTAGACTAGTAGGCCGGCTAGCTGAGACCCTTGGCATGACACCATGTTACTGCGATACTGAGCTAAGGTGTCCCAGTGGCTGAGTGGTCAGCATGACGGGCTACCAGCTCCGAGGTCCGGGGTTCAACTCCAGACACCAGCCGCTCCAACGTCATCGTAAAAAGGTAAGTAAATATGCAACAATGAAGTAAAATGTGAAATAAAATACTGAGGCGGAAGACGCCTAAGGAAAAAAAAAAGAGGAAGAATTTTTCTTTTTTAAAAAATTTGAACTTTACTTTATGAGCATATGACACTGAGGTTTATGCATAGTCCGAAAAAGAAACAATGTGCAACTGAACTAAGTTCGAACTACAAACTCAAACTTAAGACATACTGCATATGTAAACTATAGTTTAACTGCAAACGGTCCGAACTTGTTGCATTTTGACTATAGTCAAGTTGTAGTTTAACTTCAAAAATCTGCAAATAGTCTACACTTTTCTGCAGTTCAACTACTTTTCAACCGCACGTCTTATTTAATAGTTTGACTATCGTTACTTTGTAAAATTTAAGTGCATCTATGAGTAAGTATTATCTGTAACTGCAGTTCATGTAAATTAAGGTCGAACTGCAACAAGAATTTCAGTCGGTTTATTGTTAGCTTTTACATTTCAAAGTGGAGATCCTTCCACCCGGGTCTCGGAGCGTTGGCTGCAACAACAGTGGCGGAGCGGAGCGTCCGCGCTTCAAGCCGGTCCCCGGCGCCTGATGGGTTTGCTGTCCCGGATGGAGCGGTGCGGGGCGGGTTGCGTAGTACAAAAAGTGCCCGGGGTCCGTCAGCCACCTGGTATAGCATCCCATTTTTCTTACTTAAAAGACATAATTTCTTCCTCCAAAACAGACGCTCTTGTTTTGCCTCTAATGTGAATTTGTTTCTCCAGTGCTGGGGCAGTTACCCCCGACTATTTTAGAACCGATGGTCCCTCGGAGCGTGATTCCCCTGAGAGACGCTCGGCGAGACCTGGGCCTCGACACCTACGGGTATACGTATACCGACGTCGTCAAAGACATGCAAGCGACTTTATTCAACGTCAGCGCCATTGATCCGAGCTGTACCGTGGTCTGTCGCTGGGAAAAAGTAAGTTTGATTTTTTTTTTCAATCAGGGGAGTGGATTATGAAAGGGGGTTATGAACCTGTAATAAGCTCCTTTTTGCTGTATACCGGAGCGTGTAGAGCTGTGCGGTTGTATGACCAAGTCCCACGGGACCCGTGCGGGAACGCTGTGAATAATTTGTCAGGGTTACGGGAAAATTTTCCATGATAAATGTCGTAAAGTTACAACTTCCAGTTGTAATACGATAGTTGTTTTTTCCACCAAATGTCGACTTAGTTTTCTTTGACGAGTAAGAATTTGCTGTCTTAAATTTACGACTGCGCTCGTAAATTTACAATTCTGTGTCGTCATCACAAATTACGAAAAAAAAGTCGTAAATTTACGAATATTATTTTCACAGTGTATGCAACCCACGCACACGCCAACATGCGGCACGGTCAAACCAGACAAGTAACATGATGCGAGACGCGCGAATTAAAATGAACTCGATTTTTTCGACTCTACAGTATTTTTCGGGCAGATACATCACGGCCGACACCATTCGCGCGTTGAGGTTGCATGCTCAGAGGGAGCCTGATACACCGGTGTACGCGTTTTATTCCGAGTTTCCTATCGATAGTATTTGTAAGTATTGCTATTCCCTGAAGTCTAAAGCAGACTCAGAGGACTGTTTTACTACGCCTATCCGTATTACCTGATCTTTAAGAGAAAAACTACTGGTCTGTTTCCGATCACACGTTCATACAGGCGGCACTATGCACGCGCACGACGACAAACTTGTCTGGCCGGAGGACATCGACCTCGTCAAGGCTTTTAACACGTCCGATCCCCTGTCCTTGACTATCCTAAGACAGGTCACAGCCTTCAGCAACTTTGTCAAGTTCGGGTAGGTCCAGGTCGTGTGAATTATATGGCTCAACGCGATAAATCAGAAGTGTTACGACCGGCTCCCATCACTTTGTAGGAACCCGGTGCCGAAAACTGATGACGTCATCCTGACGACGGAGTGGCAGCCCATGAACAAGGAGGGTCCGGACGTCTTCATGCGATTCAACTACAACTGGACGATGGACTCTGGCGATATCCTGGGTACCTTTGGGCCCATGTGGAAGGAGCTCTTCCAAAAGTATCGCTATGGAAAAGGAATCTGACGACAACCCGACCATGACCCGACGCCCCAAACAAAAGATCTGACTCGTCTCCCTTCAGCCAGGTGACACAGCACTGCTCACCGACCTGCTGAAAACGCTTTTGTACTAATAATCATTTTAAATTTAATAAAAAATGAAAATAAAAAAAGGAAGAATGAAAAAATATTGTTTGATGGCCCGAATACGCTTTTACGCCTTTACATACCTTTTAGAATAACAAATGTTGGCGCCTAACAAACAATCTTATTAAAAAATTTAAGTTTTGTTAGTAGCTTCACGGAGTAAGAATTACTCCGTGAAAACTTGGAAAGAAGAAAGGGGCATGAATGTTTGAGTTCATCGAAGTCTGTATGTCTGTTGGACGGATATTCATTGATCTTGATTGCGATCGAAAGACTTGTGGTCCATGTACGTGAGTAAAATGGATGACCTCATAATAGGCCTACGTTAATGATCACAAATGTTTCCAATGAAAATAGATTTCCTGGAACCTCAAATTAGAACGGAGCCGGACCACCCTGCTACCGCTAATTTCCACGTTGTCTTTGTATTTGAGGTTCCATTGCGATTCACGGTTGCATATCGTCACGGTGACGGGCAGTAACGGAAGACTTTCTGCGAAAAAATAACTGAGATATTACAAAGGCATTAAAGCATTCAGCATAAAAAATGTAATTTTTCTCCATTTTTTTAAAACCAGATAAACGTTGTAATGTATTTTCATAAATATTAAATAAATGTGCAATTATTAAATGGATTTTCACACATAAATGATCTGGGAATAAAAATGTCCAACGGGCCCTCCTGAAACGTGAGAAACGACATGTGTTCATACTCCTGCGGGGCATGGAGGACAGTGACATGACAAATGGAATTTACCATGATCTTACCACCAGTTTAGGACAGTGTATTCTTGCTGTTGACTCCGTGAAGTAAAATGATAAAAGAGAAGCTACTCCTCCAGAGTATGTCAGTATCACAAACAGGTTACCGAAAGATTGCTTTTGCAATCCAAAAGGGTCTAGCAGGACAAACACTGGATAACAGAATCATCACTTTAAAAAAAATCACAGATTGGGTTTGATAGAATAATAATATCCAGACCTTTCCCTTACCCGCACCACTGATGTAAAATATAAAAAAATATGGGACTAGGTATCCTAAACTGACGGCCGTGACATACTCATGAAAGGCGGCTGAGACCATCACTGTGACTATTTTACATTTAAGAGAGCTGAAGCCAAGTGAGAGCATCTCTTTGAAAATGTACTTGTTCAGCCATGCCTTAAAAATAGAAATTTTGAACTATTATAAGGTGTCATATCGTAGTGAACTGTGGGTAATTTTCGTAGCCCACTGTAAGAGACTTGCCTTGACGATATGATTCCAATTCCGAAAAAAGTCGGCATAGCAGGAGGCATTCCACCACGGCTATGAGGAGGGAAAGAAAACACTCCACGGAATTAAATTGAGAAAGCCGTAGTACCAAGGACGGTTTTAAGACCGGATGACGGGAGGGGCGATGTGCTGTGGGTTGCCTACATACAGGGGCTTTACACCGCACATTGCTTACCTTTCAGGCGGCCTTCAGGACGCGACGGACATCGCCCCGACCCCCCCCCCTCCCCTTAAAACCGCCACTGCGTTGCACTCAAGGCGTTTGTTGAGAGGATTTCCGGGAAACAGTCGTGATTTTGATCGCTGGGCTCAATTTTTCGTAGCGAGTTCATTTTAACAGCCGGTGAGAATGCAAACTCGATGCGAACATAACGGCCCACTCACGACAGCTAGACTCGCTCAGGAGGGTCATTAGAGAGCTCCTCGCGATAGTCTCGACCGGGCTACTTCCGGATAGACTCTCGACTGTTCGAGTTCGAGATCCCATACAACAGAGTTGCAATTGAGTCTTGAACTCGAACCGGTTGGAGTCAACCTGGAAAGTTGCCCCGCTGGAGACTATCGCGGGGAACTCCCCGATGCCACTCCAAAAGTTGCCCGTCGTTCTAGACAATCGCAGGGGGAGCTCCCCGACATGCGCCCCTGCCCTGTGTGCTCACCCCGGTGAAGGCGCGCTCTCGGAAGCGCATCCCCTCGGCGAAGACCCGGTGCCAGTGGTGGAGCGCCTGGCCGGAGCCCAGCGCGAGGACGGCCCCCGCCGGCACGGCCCGCAGCAGCACCAGGCCCAGCTGGTACACGTGGCGGGGCGCGCCGCGCCACGGCACCAGGTCCAGCAGCACCGCGTCCTCGGCGCAGAAGGGGCGCAGCGCGCCGCGGCCCGTCGCCACCACCATGGTGCACAGCGTCGCCAGGAACGCGGCGGCGTGGCCGAGCAGCGCAGCCGGCCGCACCCGCGCCGCGCTGAACACGGGCAGGCCGAGCGCGGAGAATCACTCCAGAGGCAAGCAGACGAGAGAGTGCAGGGGAGCACTCATTCAAAATGTATGTACAATGTTTGTTTTTTGCCTTTTGATTTTTTTAAAAAATAATTTTCTAATGATTTCTTGAGGAAAATTCCTGTCACTGTTTGATAATTTTTTTATCTTTTCCCCCTTATCTCTTCATTCTTTTAGAAACGTTTTCAGCTTTTTGTTCATTTATGTCTTGATTTTTCGGATTTTGGGGGCGTACAATGAATTTTCGAAGTGCCCCTCCCCACGCAGTTCAGCATTACGCGAAATAACGAACCGGCATGCTCTGTTCGTGTGCTATTTTACCTAATAGAGAGTATTTAATCTTTAAAATTATTTCATCTGGTTTTTAACTTGTCTACCCCCGTTATTACGCCTTGATTATACGTTACACAAAAACGAAGTTAGGCCAGCAGGGTGTGAGGTTCATTACGCTTAGGTATGCAGGCCGACCCAGCAAGACTCATTTTCGGCTACTATTTAGCTGACTCAGCCTGGGGCATGGGCGGCATGGGCTCTGCTGAGCGCGCGGCATTTCAAGTGGCCCGTGTAAGATACGGATGTGTATGAAACGAAAGCCAAAACCAATTCTCTCTCCGGCCTCCGGCCACTGTGCTCTGCCCTCCTACCGTTCGTAGGTGTCACAGTACATGAGCGTCGGCGCGAACATGTAGTAGGCCAGGTGGCTCAGGCTGTCGTTTGAGTCCCGGCGCGGGTCGGCCAGGGCGGCGCGGACGTGTTCGCGCAGGTAAGCGTACGACTTCATGAGCAGGCGAGTCTGCGGGATTCACAAGATTGGAGAAAGTCAGAAGGAGATTTCACCGAATGAGTGGTCCTTCACTATAAAAAAAAAGTCAGTGTACACCCTAATAACAAAATAATCAGAAAAACCCAGAAAAATCAAGAAAAAATAGAAAAAAATCTGTAAAAGTCAGAAAAATTTGTGTAAAAAATTTGTAAAATTCCGTTAAATTCAGAAAAATCGGTGTAAGTTTGAATATCTACTGAAGGACCACTCGGATTTCACTCGACGAAAACACTTCACAATGTACGACGAGTGGCGCGGCTGCGCGGTACGTTGGTGATTACTTCGGTGTTGCGGCACAATAAAGCCTACTTTTGTACTTTGTACATGTGCACACGTAGGAGTTTTCAATGTGCACTGTGCACGTGGACACGGTAGCACGCGAGCCACTTTACTCTCGGGAACATCAAAAAGTGTCACTGTACTTTCCACAGCACAGCTAAAGCGCACCACATTAAATGGCCCCCTAAAACGCAACAGTATATGCCAAAGACATGTGGTCATCAGGATTTGTTTTCTAATCTAAAAGACAGTGACATAGTCCCCGTGTGTAAGTCGGAATGTGGAGTAAAACCAGTAGAGGCCCTACCTGCTCGCAGCAAAGCGCGCAAATGGCAGAGGCGGGCAGGTCCACAAGGTAGGCGACCACTACGGGCACGACCAGCATCGCGACGTGCAGCATCAGTGCGGCCAGCACCCACATACCGTCCCAGACTGATGACAGACAAGGTAGAACTTCAGCGTTACACGCAGCAAGGAGAGCCTTATAAAATTGAAAAAAAAAAACTATTAAAAATCATTTGTTATTATTTATTTTAGCAACGCACAGAACGGGTTTTGGGCGAACTTGGCGCCCCGTCCGGCCCGCCAGCAGCGGAAGCCGACGTTTGCGCAGACCAGAGCCGCGTTGAGGGAGAGCCAGAGCCCGACCAGGTGCGCCAGGGTGCGGGGGCTGAAACTGCGGGCGAGCAGCGACCAGTGCAGGATGGACACGCTGGGGCGAGGCGGGCCGACACAAAAAACTGATTTAAACACGCTTATTTCTTTCAGCAAGTATTCGAGTGCGGATGGTGACTTTAATATCATAAATGACAGTGGTCGGAGGGGAAAATAACTCTGAATTATTTTTTTTGGAACCTCGTAATGTAGAAAAATTCAGAAAAATTCTCACAAAAACTTACGTAAAATTCGAGCAAAAATTCAGAAAATTCAATAAAAATTCGCAAAAATTCAGAAATTTTGCTCACCAAAATTCAGAGTTGTTTCCCCCTCGCAGTGGTCACCCCGTTCCCAGCGCCATTCTACATCACGTCTACTCACCTGCCATCTTTCTTGATGTCCTCCAGGATCAGGTAGACGAAGTACGTCCCGCTGGCCAGGATGGCGACGCTGTACGCCGTCCTGCCGTGCACCGCCAGGTCCTGCTCGTGGCGGCGCACCACCGTCTCCTCGCGCTGCTTGGCGAGCGCGGGGCTCGCCGGCGGCCCGGTCCCGGTGCCGAGGTCGGCCTCCTGGACTCCGCACGCACCGGCCCCGTCGACCCCCATGCCGTCGCGGCGCAGAGCAGCTGTGTGCCGCGTGCGGGCTGGAGAGGCGCTAAGCCTGCTGCTCTCAAAATTGCCAGGCGGTCGTCGAGAATCGTACTTGTTCCTCGCGGGTAAAGAAATACCGCATAATAAATCCATTTCTATGCACGCGTACCGAGGGGGGGTACATGGCCGGCGACCCGTGCAACTTTGTAGCGCGGTCCGCCGCCGATCCCACCGCCGCTTCCGGCCTCGCCACCGCCTCACAAATAACCAAGAGGGATCGCGTTGCAACCTTGTGAGTTAACGCCCAATGTCCTTTCCTAAAATAAAAATTAAAAGAGAATAAGTTCTTAGTACGTGCAGAGGAGAGGTCAGTCTACGGACCCCGGCA
Organism: Frankliniella fusca; assembly: GCA_029379305.1. Taxonomy (NCBI): domain Eukaryota; kingdom Metazoa; phylum Arthropoda; class Insecta; order Thysanoptera; family Thripidae; genus Frankliniella; species Frankliniella fusca. The sequence continues at coordinate 445,945 of JAHWGI010000492.1, read as the reverse complement.
GGCACTTCTCTTTCTTACTCGATCCGAAGTGCCTGCTGGGCAGGCAGACCCGCCGTACTCACGCGCCATCGTGGAGGCCTACGCCACGCACCACAGGCGCTCGAGACGGCCCGGCCGGCAACTTCATCGACGTGCTCCTATAAGAGGGCTCATTTGTCTCCAGTCTACGCGGGGCCTCTGTGGGGAAAAAAATACTAAATACATTGTTGTGCGTGCTGTACCTCAAAATTTCACCCCCATAACTGAAAAAAAGAGTCCTATTATTAAGATGTGAGGCAACTACTCGAATCATAAATATGTAATGAGAATCCCTTGAAAAGCTTTATGTACGTTCGACGCCGATTATGGGTCTCACCGCTATCATCATGACGTCTTTCCAAAACAATACTTGTTCTGTTCGACAAATTTCTACTGCAGTATTTAATTCTCTCTCAAAAACTAATTTTCTTAACAAACATGTATTTCATTTCACTCCAAATGCTAAAACTTCAGAGATAGGAAAGATGGCAGTGAAAAAATAACAGGAAAAGAACGAGTTCATTTTAGAAGTACTTTAGTGATGCTTCTCTAACTTGTTTTTCTTTGTTTGTTTGTTTGTTCCCAATCTTGGAAATTGGCATTCGCCACGACGATCAAAATAATTCAAGCAAAACAGCTCCAAATGGATTTTATCGCCGAGTACCCCTTAAGTGAGCCTGGCGTGTTCACATAGGAACTGTGCTGCTCTTGAGGGGCAGAGGAAGGGTGAAGAGAACCGGTATAGGATGAGCTTGTGGCTCCTTTTAACCCAAAATAATTTTTTTGTAGGGAATCACTGGTCACGTTTACATACAATACGGACTGTGATAGGGTGATGTTTCGTCGCGAGCTGTTCCAGCTTACAGTCCACGAGCTCTAAACTTTCTAGCCAACGATTATGGATTGGAGGCATAAGCCCACACCATTCTACAAATAGATGTGAATGAAACGATGTTGTTTCGGTTTAGTGAGGTTGCAATGTTTGCATTAAATATTTATTACAACTATTTTACAACACAAGCTACCGAGCAGCTCTTATCAAGACTAGTGTGTGACCACGTAGGTCAATCCAAGAAAACTCTGTGAGATCAGGGATCTCTACTTTCAATTAACATAAAAATTATTTCAATTATAAGCACTAGACAAACTTACACATTTGACAACAAGTGTTACAAACTGTGCAACCAGTCTAGAAGAGAAAGCTGAATGAAGAAAAAATACGGCTAAGAAACCAAAAAATCTCTTGCTTTACTACGATAACCAGGTAACCATGGCATCAAAATTCAGCAGGCTAATCGTGCTCAAATTGTAAAGAAAATATAGATTTTGAAAGGATTGAAGACACACGATAGCATTAATATGACAATAATGGGTAAAACTCTAGGGCTTGCACTCATATTCCTAGTAACACAAAACAACAAACCAACTGGTTATTTTGTTGAGTTAGCAGAGGAACATTTCATTAATAGCCAAGTTATGGGCTTTGATTAAAAAAAAAAAAAAAAAAAGTTATAAGCCATTAAATTTTCTTTCCGATAAAAAGAAATGAACTATCAATAATACTTAATGCAATGCCAATACTCAAGGAATGGTGGCTATCACTCCACAACATTATTTATTGTAACAAGATACACCATGAGCATTACATCACATCCTATGAAGACCAGAGTTGAGGTTCACAGCAAAGTTGGAGAATATTTCAAATTGTTCTGAAATGTAACAACTTCCCGCAAAATTTCCTGTCTCAGTTCTTTCCTAAGGTTTGATTTAAATTCTGCTTGTAACTTTAATATTTCAGCTGTTTTGATGCTGACTATATCTTTTATCATTTTTAACTCCTCTAATTTTTCCTTAGATAATTCAGTGGCAGCCTCTAATTTCTTTATGAGATTATGATTCTCAGCCTCAGAGCTTTTCAAATGTTTTCTTAGTTGATAGACTAAGTTTAAAGAATACTTGTGTCTTTTCTGAAGGGAATTGTACTTCATTTTCAAACTGCAATGTTCTGTTTTTAATATTTTATAATCTGATTTCCTCTCGCTGAAGGACGAATTCTTTCGTTTTCTTACCTCTAAAGACTGATCATGTTTCGATTTTGTATTATTCTTAATATTATTAGAAGTGGCCTGAATATCAGGATGATCGGATCCAACACTGGGTTTAGGGCTATCATCTGTTCCATTGAGAGAATGAATCATGACAGAGGCATCAGCTGGTATGTTTCCCGATTGAGCTCCAGGCACCTCTTTCTTTGCCAGATACGATTTTAAACATTTGAGAGAGTCAACATCTTTGTTACCTTTGAGCTTAGCAGTTCGATTAGACGTATCACTTTCAATAACATAAGAATTAGCATTAGGAGCTGACTGTTTGTCCTCAAGAGACTTTTCTTCATGCTTGTACCTCCACAATAAGCCCGGCAGGGTATTGATGGACCTCTTCATGGAAATTTCCAAAAGATGTGAGCACATTAAATCTTCGGCAGTGAGAGTATTTTCTTCTAAATCACACTGAGTCTGAGGTAGGTCAATATCTGCAACAGTTGATTTGCTGACAGTAAGCTTGGAGGTGGTTTCTTCACTATTCATTTGGGGTTGATGATTTGATTTAATGATTTCCAAAAGGGAAACATTGTGTGATGGTACAGATGATTGAGGTTCTAAGTTTATGGATGGAGCCCAATCTACACTTTCTACCTCGAGGAGAGGCGATGGAGCACCTAAAAATTTCAGAAAGAGATTAGTTTCAAAACAAACCCTAACCTGAACTCAATAAAAGAAAACAATAATGTAACAACCTGAGACAAAGTGCTCACTGCACACACAATCACCGTGTTGCAAATCATTTCTATTTATTCTAGCAACCCAAAGATTCTGACGGGCTACAGAACAATTAAAGACTACCATACCTAAGTCTTTTATAACTTTCGGAATTTGGAAAAATTTCACTGTAAAAAGACCACCACTTCTTTGCATGTTACGACAGTTGATCACCATACAACCTCTTTGACTTTCCATCTTCAACATCCCAAATTCACCACCTCGCTCACAAATAAGCTGTAGGGGAATTACATCTGTACACATCAATCTGTTCTTTTCGCGGCAGCAAGTCAAGTGAAAGTGAGCAACATGTTGTTGTTGTTGGGTTGGGTGACGTCCCAATCACCGTGTAGCAGAAGCCAGCAGGAGCAGGAGCCGCAGCCCGCAGCCAATTTGCCGGAGCCGCAGCATCGCAGCTTTACCAGTCCCGTGGATCAAAAAATGCGGAAATATACAAAGTTTCTTCAAAATTACAAAAAAAAAAATTAATTTAGCGTTTTTCTAATAGTCAAAAGAGGTAAAATGTGTGTAATTCGAATGTTAAATAGCGTAACGTCGCGATCGTAGCGGTGTTGTGGCTGGTAGTGTGGCAGCCCTCACTCTGTGGGTGGGAGGAGCCAAGTTTGGCGGTGAAGTTTGAATCGTACTCGAAGGAACAACTATAATTTTTATATCTCGTACTCACGGGATAAACATTTTAAAAATGTGGTTAAAAGTTGCTCGAAAGACCTTTATTTGATTATTTTTCAAAAAAATAAGGCAAAGCTGTAAGGAAAATGCAAACACTTTCTTGCGCCCAGAAGAAAATGCGGTTTGCGCATCGCAGACTAAAATAGCGATACAAAATGTGGAACCGCGGGAAAGTTTTGCTTCACTGAGGTCGTGGGGCTGCTTTAAAATTGTACTGCGAATAGCTGCATCCCACAAATAGATAGTTATTTCGGCGCCCTATTTTAAAACCAGCGACAAATCAAATACGGTATGGTGAGATGGGCTGTGTCGCTAATAATGTGCAAGAAATATGAATTTCAAATAAAGGACAGGCAAATTTTCTTTAAACTAATTTATAAAGCAGCAAGAGCAGACATATTTGCGAGGCTTTTATTAATCTTTCGAAAGCGCTTGTTGCTTATAAAAAGCATTACCAATATAAGCAGTTTATCTTGCATTTCATTAATTGCATGATGTGTTTCTCAGACGCCCACTTGGGAGCACTAACATCGGAACTAGCGGAATTCAGTCGAAACCGTGACAAATAATTGCCCCTTTGCTATGTAGCTGACCTTAAAAAAATCAATTATTTTTAAAAAAAGAAAAGCAAGATTGAAATTGAAGACCATCACTACCGATGGTCTGCCTGGCTGACAGTGAGGCTGGCGCTTACATCCCGGGTAAGGGGGTGGGGGGGGGGGCAGACGGACAGAGTAGCCGACAAGTTTCACCATTTTGCTCTGCATGCATTGCGGATGTACCGTGTACCGCTGTGGTAACTGGCGCACTTTATTACCCGGGCCAGGCCTGTGGCCGGCGCGTTGCGGCCCGGCCCGGCGCGCCCCCGTCACCTGTCACGCTACGTTGAGGCCCGCGAGCCATGGGCGCGCTCACCGAGTGTCTGCTGACGGCTGCTGCAGCCTGGGTCGCGCTGCTGGGGCTGGGGCTCGGGGTGGCCGACGTCAACGCTCGTCTACTGGTAGCACACCACACCACACCCTCCCTCACTGCAACACTGCATGTAGCACACCGTGCGCGCTTGGGGTGTACTTCGTGCTCTGTTGCGGCTGTGATCATTTACTGTTCTCGTGCTCCATATGCCATCAGCAGCCCAGGGCTGCACGGAGAAAACGACGTCTTGGTTTCCGAGCAGTTTTGGAAAACCCAAGCTGCTCTTATAGAGAAAATACTGAGGGAGAGACAATTCTGAATTTTGGTGTACACATTTAGTAATTTTTTTAAAAAAATTGTAATTTTTTTTGTGAATTTTCCGAATTTTTTTCTGAATTTTCCTGAATTACTAGGTGCTTAGAAATTTCAGAGTTGATTCCTCCTCGGGGCTGCTTGAAAACCAAGACGAATTTCTTATAATTTCTGTGTGACTGTGCTGCTCCGCAGAACCGGGGAGGGGGCGGAGCTAGGACCCGGCTGATCCCCAAGTACCACGGCATCCGACACTGCGACAACAAGACCAGCGGCATGCGCTTGTTCAACGTGACGCAGCACATGGACGAGGACGGCTACGAGTACGTGGACGCCGAGCTGGAGATGCTCAAGCCGATCAACACCATCAAAGCGGTACGAGCCGGAGAGTATAGTCTTTTTATCAAAAGCGCAGTTACGGTCGGTTACCCAAAAATACCTAAAATTTTGGTCCGTCGGCAATCACTTTGATGTGGTCGTAATTTGAAACTGCATTTCAAGAGAGCGTCGAGAGGAAGTAAGAAGGGGTGGTGGCGCATGGCTTGAGGGGAGTAAAAGTGGGAGAGCGGGCTCTTTGAAAATATACCTTATTCTGGCGTCGGCAGTCGATTGGAGAAAGATGTGACTGCCGAGGCCCGTGGCCCGGTTCTCGAACTTTACTGACGATTGCGAGGTTGTCGCGAGGTTGAGTGTTGGCATGCTGATGCTGCCAGGCCTGCCAGGCCAGGCCTAGCATGCACGGGACCTAACAAGACTGACGGCTGCTCGCGGCTGCCGCAGCTCACGCTTGTCATCCACCGCTGCACGGACGGCCTGGGCCCCAACCAGTGCGAGTACTTCAACCGCTGGAGCTGGAGCGCCGCCCTCTGCTCGCTCGCCGTGGCGAAGGGCATGGTGTGGAGCCCGAGCATCGACAGCATCTCGCCGCCCTTCAAGTGTCCCGTGTCGGCGGTCAGTGCCAAGTGAAATGGACTCGAAACAGGAGCGCGCCCGGTGCGCCCCTGCCCTCCTGGAGGATCATGAGGGAGGGAAGGGAGCTCCGCACGCGATAGTCTCGAACGGGCGGAACTCCTGGGTCGACTCTCATCGGTTCGAGCTCAAAATCCCATATATATAGATATACAGTTTCTAATGAGTCTCGAACTCGAACCATGAGAGTCGACCCGGAAGTTGCCCGTTCGAAACTATCGCGGGGAGCTTATCCTTACGACCCTCTGGAGGGCGATTAGAAAGCTCACGGTGAGCTGCCCTCTAAATCACTGAAAAGAGGGTGAGGGGGTGGTGGAAACGTTCTGAGAACGTTCTGCAAGTGAGCTCACCGTGAGCTCTCCGTGAGCTCTAAAGTCGCCCTCCAGCTGCGCCGTTAAAATTTGAAAATTTTATTCAGGAATGAGTGCAAAAATGGTCGCATGTTACACATCGTAAGATTCGGTTTTTAACGCAGATCACATATCTGGCGTTAGTTTTGCTCCTTGATCAGCATTGGCGAATTCAGGCTGAATTTTCACTTTTCCCTGGAAACGTTCACAATAAACCTAAGTAAAGTTTTTACCTCCTTGCGACACCCCTAGATTCAAGCCGAAAAATCTCAAAAAAATACTGAGTAGTCCTCAGGGTAATTGGAACATTATTCCGAGCACTAACGGAAGTTGTCGAATACTTTGGCACTCTGGATCACCTTTCTGGTGCGCCGAGTCCGCCGAAACAAACGCAATTTCCTCCGATTTTCTTCTGCCGCAGGGTCTGAAGCACGTACGCAACGCGTCACTGGACGCGAGAGTCCTCGAGCAGTACGCGGCGAGGTCGCCCATTGAGTGGGAGAAACACAGCTGGCCCTTTGAGTTCCAGCTCTTTAACGAGGAGGACAAGCTTACGTTCTGCGTCCAGGGGGTCGGGGAGTACCGACGCGTCATCGTCAAGAAGGAGACCATCGGATGAGAAGTGGACTAGGACGAGAGTGATTTGAAATAAAAATCAAACAGAAACAGTTCCGAGTTGAGCTATTACTCAGCACAATGTTGACAGTAGGCGAACGACTCGCCAAAAGTCTTGATAAGCGAGGTACAGAGGTACCCATCGCCAGTGTCGAGCATGCCGTGTTCGGCGGCGGTTGTCCTTTGGGCCCTAGCGGCCCTAGCGGCCCTGGGTGCCCCGACGGCAGTCGCGGGGCCGCGCAGTACCATCCACGAGGCGGTAAGGGCAAGGGCCGGGGCCGGGGGAGGGGGGCAGGGACTGGGGCAGGAGGGGGCGTCAGTGTGTAGCTCCTCCCGTATCGCACGCAACCGTTCACCACGTACCCACGGATCTCTGCGCCACTTTGGTTGCATACGAGGGGAAAACAACTCTAAATTTTGGTGTACAAATTTTCTGAATTTTACTGAATTTTGACTGAACTTTTGTGATCATTTTTGGAATTTTTCCTAGAATTTGGTGTAGAATTCTGCGGATTTTTGTGAATTTTCCTGACATATTCTGCAGTTTTCCAAAATTCTCTGAATCTAAATTTCCTGAAGTTTTCTCAATTTTTCCTAATTTTTCTGATTTGCAAAGTGTAAAAAATTTCAGAGTTGTTTCCCCCTCGGTTGTATCGATGTGTTCATGGTGTGGTCTGCTGACACAGCTGTTCGGTGATGTCACACTTTTTCGGCCTGTCACGCATTGAGGCAGATTCGGAAAGGCAGCGCAGGACAGAAATTTTTATTATTATCATTATTTGCCGTTTAGAAGACTAATTACTCGACCTCGCAGATGCTCGGGAGTGAGGAGGACATCGAGTATCCTGTTCCTGAAGGTTTCCTCATCGGAGTCGGCCTATCGGCGTGCCAGGCAGAGGGCGCCTGGGATCAACACGGTAACGTTTGCGGCACTACTCTCTAAAACCGCTCGAGGGGAAAACTGGGACTCCTCGGAACACTTCTCATTTCCTCTTTTTCTTTACCTGAGAGCTTTGGGCGCCTTTTTGGTGACATGCTTCTTCCCCGTACAGGGAAAGGGCCCAGCGTCGTGGACCGCCTGACGCACACCGAGGCCGCCGGCTTCCCCGCCACAGCAGACGTGGCGGCGGACCACTACAAGCGGTACAGGGAAGACCTTGCGATGGCCAAGCAGATAGGGGTAAGTACAATAAGTGCGCTCTCATTACGACTTCCAATAAAATTGACCGAAACAGTGCTTTTTCTCCCCCCCTCCCCCCTGAAAGCTGAAATCCCTACGGTTCTCCATATCGTGGGCACGCGTTCTGCCGACCGGGGACGCCGCACACCCTAATCCCGAGGGGGTACAGTTTTATCACGACTACATTGACGAGGTCATTAAGAACGGCTTGGAGCCCGTGGTATGTATGTCAAAAAGAGCATGTAACTATACTACTGTACCCGCCACGCACTCACCCTCATAAATACTTATCGTCCGCTTTAGGTAACTATGGCACACTTCGACCAGCCATTTATGCTGGAGAATCGAACCGGCGGCTGGAATTATCCGGAGATGATCGACAACTTTGTTGATTACGCCGATTTCCTCTTCGCTACGTACGGTAAAAAAGTAACTGTTGGGGGAAAGAAAGAAACTTTTCTCGATTAGAACAGGGGTGGGCGCGTTCCAGTCGTCTAATAACGCTGTGGCCTGACCAACCCCGGCACAGGTACGCAAATGGATCACGCTCAACGAGCCCAACAACTACTGCGTCTACTTCCCCGTGCTGATGGGGTCCGCCGGCCTCGCTCCCGACGACGCCATGGTCCTGGGCCCGTACCGCTGCATGCACCACATGAACCTGGCGCACCTACGCACCTACCGCCTCTACCAGGACAAGTACCGCGCCGAGCAACAGGGTGAGTGAATGTCAAAAACACAGCCCACTTCTAATCACAAGAATAACACCTCTCCTCTTATCTATCGCCTGATTCTACCTCTTACCTTCGTATCATAAGGAGGTGGAGAGAGTCATACCGGTGATCACAAGTGTCTGCCCCGAGGGGTCCTTCACTATAAATTCAAGCTTACACCGATTTTTCTGATTTTTATAATTTTCTTGTGATTTTCCTTGATTCTGACTGACTTTTTTTCTGATTTATTTTACTGATTTTGATTTAGTGTGAGTGAAGGACCCCTCTGTCTCCGATCTTCACCTTCCATTTACCTCACCAACAATATTCACCCTTTCGCCGTCTAATCACTGCCCCCCTCATCCAGATTTGACTCTCGAGGCTCATGAGGAGCCCCTATCTGTGGCTGAAAACCTTGAAGCCCTCTTAGAGATGTGGCTTGGATTAGGGTCGCGGTGATGATTAAAATATAATAAAAATCGTTTAGAAAATTCTAATTTTACATTAGGGATGGGAAAGCTAAGCCACTTCATGCCTAGAAAAAAATAAAAATAAAGAAAAAATACAGGGTGAGGCATAGACGAGGGGGAAACGACTCTGAAATTTTTGTACACCTCGTAATAAAAAAAAATCAAAAGATTTAAAAATTTCAAAAATTTAGGAAAATTTACTACAAATTAAAAAAAACTCATAAAAACTTTACGTAAAATTCAAGTGAAAATATACAAAAGTTCCACATAAAATCACGAAAATTCACAAAATGTGTACACCAAAATTCAGAGTTTGTTTCCCCCTCGGACATAGGCCGGTGGGGAGCAGGTCCAACTCCAGGACCTACTTGTACTTCGCGGCGTGCATAAGCACCTCTCTGCCCGGCCAGGCCTCGTGGGCGCCTCGCTGCTGGTGTGGCCGGCGACGCCCGCGTCCCCCCGCCTCCGGGACGTGCTGGCGGCCGACGCCTTCCTGCAGCTCTTCTCCGGGACGTCCATGTACCCGCTCGTGTACGGGGACTACTCGCCCACCACCCGCCACCTGGTGGACAGCCGCACCGCCGAGCTGGGGCTCAACGCGTCCAGGCTGCCGGCCTTCAGCGCCGCCGACAAGGAGGCGCTCGCGAGTGAGTGCTGCTGCTGCTGTCGATATGGAGTCAACTGGAGGGAGAGTCGAAAAATCAAAGTTACAGGCCAAAGAGAAATTTTATTTTAGTTTTTTTCCATTACTAACTTATTGAAGGCGTTCGACTTATTATCTACGCACTAACACCTAAAAATGAGTGAAAATTTCGTCCCACGGATACTAGCCGTGTGTGAGAAAATTCTAAGGCGAGAACCACTTAAATTTTACAGGTGCGCCAATGAACCGTTATTTTAGGCATTATGTATTGTGCATAGAATGTAGTAATGCGAGTAAAAATAAGCATGAAAGTTAATGCATTTTTGGTGCACTTAATGCACATAGTGTGCTTTAAATGCGCCTTTTACGTAGTAATTCACTCTAAATTCCAACATAGTCCAATGTAATTTTCAAAGTATACGGAACATTTATGACAGAATGAGAAACATAATCCAAAGTGCAAATATATAGAATGGCAAAGAGACCTCCGAAAATTGCAATACCAGGTGTTTGAAAACCCCCGTCGCTGTGCGTATGCGTAGTGCGGTAAGTCTCACGACACCGATCTCCATTCTCACCTTTATACCCTTCCCTATGTCCAGAGGGCGCGGCGCTGGACTTCATCGCCCTGAACGTGTACAACGGCTACACCGTGCAGTACCGCGACGACCCGGCGGACGGCAGCAAGTTGCCGCGGCTGCTCAGGTCTATCGAAGATGACTTGCCGTTTGTCAAGATATTGGGCAACAGCGAGTATGACGAGGTGCGGCGTGCGGCCTCTTCAACTCTCCGCTTAATCAAGCGCATTCAAATATTCCCACTTAATTTCCATGTTGTATGCTGCAGACCGGATCCGACTTCATGGTGATGCACGACGCAGTGTTGTGGACGTGGAACTCCTATCGCGTCCCCATACTCATCGCCGAAAACGGATTCGCTGATGTGAAATCTTTGGGTGTTAATGACACCATCAGAGCACACTTTCACAGTGTAAGCACGGTTTTTCTCCAGAACAGTTTCGTTGACGAGCTTACGGGTGGATTTTCCCAGGGCTCGCCAATCGTTTATTTTTTTTTTCTTATTTGCAGACAAATATCCGTTCACTTCTGCGTGCTATGAAAGAGTACGGTATACAAGTAATGGGCTACATTGCATGGTCACTTCTCGACCTGTTTGAGTTCACAGGGGGTTACGGGTACGTTCTCGACTTGTTTCTGTTTTTTTGCCCCAACTGTTGCTGGGGTTTCTTTTTACTCGTTCTTTACCTCATCTATCTCCACTATATACATAGAGGTAGAGAACGAGTATTGTGCTTGGTATGGTGTAATTTAGACCACACATAACTCTGAGAAATGGCAATACATACAGTTATATATTTGTAACCAAACTGTAGCATTTCGACCAGTCACGAATCAATGATAGAGGTTTTTTTCAAGTTTCTAAGCAAAATTCAAAGAAAAATAGAATTCAAATTACGACCCTTCATGAACCCTTCATCGCCGATGCAGTGTTTTCACAAACAAAATTTAGCACATCTGCCTAATAATATACTACCAAATTACACTATATGTAATTTCACATTACTATTTAAACTTCCCAGTCACTTTCAGAACTATTCTTTGTGTAATTAATAAGTAAACAATACAATATTTATTGACAAACATTAGAAGTGTCAACACGAGGTTATACGCATGCGCGAAACAATAACGCCATCTATTGACGTTCTGCTCAATCTCGACGAACAACGCCTTCTATTGACATTGGACTCAAATTACACCATACCAACTCATCTTGATATATACCGAGTGTCCCAGAGAACACACGGCAGTGTTGCGGGTCTGCCTACCCACTCCGGCCTTAAGGCGCCATAAAGGCGCCATAGCCCCTGCAGCTCTGGCGAGTATGCAATCCCGCAACACTGCCTTGGTCTCTGGGACACCCGGTACTAAATAGTAAAGAACGAGTCTGCTTTCTCATGTATCAAATTTATTTGGTACACTGATTATCTACTTGTTTTTTATTGTCTGACTTTTACTCGCCCTTTCAGTCGCAATTTCGGACTCGTGCACGTGGACTACCAGTCGGGCTCCCTGAACCGCACGCTCAAGCAGTCGACAGCCTTCTTCCAGTACATCGGCCGGACGGGGCGCGTGCCCCACGTGCCCGCGCCGAGCTCCTCGGGGGCACCGGGGCTCCTGCCGGGGCTCCTGCCGGGGCTCCTGCCGGGGCTCCTGCCGGGGGCCCTCCTCCTGCTGGCCTGTGCCGCGCACCTGCGCGACAGTCTCTTCTGAGCGGAAAATAAAATTTCTGTACAAAATATGAAGGGGTTCGCTGCGAGGGGGAGAGGGGTGGGGGGGTCACTTCGAAAAATTATTGTGCAGCAGCCCCAAAAAAATCATTTAAAAATTCAAAAAATGAAAATTATAAAATAAAATGAAGAAGAAAGAAACAGAAAAATCCGAAAAATTGAGAAAAAATGAACAAAAAACTCAAATAAAATTGGAAAAATTAAAAACTGTGTGTGAATAATGATCAGGGGCGTGGGGTGCAGGCGAGGGTGCAGGTCCAGAGAAAGCTCGGAGCACCCCCTTGAATCTGGCGCGCACACCTTTTGCAAGCGCACGGCTACGGCAGGTGGTCCCAAAATACGAGCAGTACTTCCCGTTGTAATGGGTTGTGGAGGGAATTTTACTTTTTGTTGGTCTTCGGGAATTACGGTATACAGCTTTCCATTCAAAGAGATAATGCAGCTACGTTGTAACCGAAAAAAAAAATCGCTCTCCCTTCGCTTGCGATAGATTTCTTACGCTTATGGCAGCGGCACTGAAATGCGCCATCACCAAAACCAGTTTTGTTGTCCCTAGGAAAGCCGCATTTTTGCTCCATATGAAGTATTGTCTACCTTCTCTAGCCCCTTTTTCGAGTTTGCTTCGCTCGCGATCTGGAGTGATTCTCTAAATGATTTGCTCTGCCCGCCCACCGACACGTTTTTTTTTTTTTGGGGGGGTGGGGTGGGGGTATAGCTGAGCACCCCCCCATTGCGGGACACTTCGTGCGCCCTGGTGCGCCCCTGTGAATGATCAAATTTTATTAAAATTTTTCCTTGAAAAATCAAAACAAAACACAAAAAAATCAAAACAATAATAAATCAAAGAAATCAGAAGTCAAAAAAAAAACAATTGTACACATTTTGTATATGAGTGATCTGCCTGACCCCTCGGTGCGCTGTTCAGAAACAGCTCGTTCGTACGCGGACTGCCGGTGAAACAGCTTAACCGGAACTGGTAGTATAACGGCGATCAATCGCTCGCCTCCGCATCGACCCGGCCGTGGCGCATTCGCACGGTCACACGCCGCCACACCCCGGCTCGAGGGTGATTATTACATGCTGTCACATTCTCGGCCGGACGCAGCGCGGCGTGACACGGCCCACTGCACGGACCATAGGTCAGTCCAGTCGATGCTCAGGCTATGGGCCTGCCTTGCTGGCCGCTCTTGCTCCCGGTGCATCAGGGGCGAGGGGAAAACAACTCTGAATTTTGATGTACAAATTTTCTAAATTTTTGTGAATTTTCGAGAGTTTTTGTAAATTTTTATAGAAGTTTTGCTTGAGTTTTACCTAAATTTTCATGTTTTTTGTGAACTTTTCTGAATTTTCTTAAACTTTTCGGAATATTTTAGAATTTTTCTGAATTTTCTGAATTACGAGGTGTACAAAAATTTCGGAGTTGTTTCCCCCTCGATCAGGGGCACCACGCACGCAGCCAGGAGCGTGTAAAGTTAAGCACGCGTGAGCGTTCACGTGAGGTGAGCGCTCACGTGAGAACTGAGCGGGGCCTTATACTTAACAAACTTGACAACATTTTTGAAGAATTACAATCTCCGTACTCTCCCCTTTCCAAAAATATATGGGTTTCTGAATTTTCAGGTCATTCCGCTTAGTATAACTGACGCACGCATGAGTGCTCACGTGAGATGAGCGTGGGAGTGCCAAGGAGATAGGCGCACTATTCTAAGAGAAATGACCTGAAAATAGACATACCCGTACATTTTTGGAAAGGTAAGAGTACAGAGATTGAAATTTTTCGAAAACATTTGCAATTTCGCTTTGTATTAGGCCCCGCACAGTTCTCACGTGAGCGCTCACCTCACGTGAACGCTCACGCGTGCTTAACTTTACACGCTCCAGGGCTTAGGGTCAGGATGAAGAGGAACGGAGGAAGCAGTAATGTCACCACATCACTTGAGTTTATGCACCACAGTTGCCCGCTCGGTTTAAGTTTTCAATGTGTTGACCTGCCGGCTTACCTGAGAGTTTTGTGTGGCCGGTCACGTCCCCCGCCTCCTCCGGTGCGGCGCGCAGAGGCGCTGGGGCCACCGCTCAGGTGGATGGTCACCGTCCTGTGGAAGGGCCTTGGCGTCGGCGGCATCGTCACCGCGACCATGCCGGTCCTGGGATGGCCGCTAGAACCGCGACGCCTCCCCCTGTGGGTGTCTGTTTCCGCCGGGGTAAGTGTGAAACGGAGAAATGTCTTCTTATATCCTCAACCGACCTGATATTTTCGAAACCGCATACGAAGGTGTTCGTGCAGGTGGTGACGACCACGTACAATCACGCCATGAGGGAGTTGGGCATGGCCTATCCCCTTGTGGTGATCTCCTTCGTGTCCTTCAACTTCCTCAGCACGATAGAGTGGCTGGCCTCGATGAGGCGGCGACAGGCGCTGCTCGCGCTCCTGGAGTGCGCGAGCGCGTACTGCGGGCGGTGGCCGCCGTCGGCGGCGAGCTGGGGCTGCCTGCTGTGCGTGACGGTCTTCCCAGCGGCCAGCTTCACCCGCAGCCTCTATACGTCGGCGGGCCTCTCCCCGACGAGCCTGCTGGTGCTGGCCGGCGTGTTCTGCCGGCTCGTCACCGGCCTGTCGTACCTGCGCGTCGTGGTCACCTCGGCGGTGCTGGGCGCGCTCGCCTCGGACGTGCGTCGCGACTGCGAGACCGTCACCAGCAGTCAGAACAGTAAGGGCCGGGCTGGGCTGGGCTGGCCTGGGCTGGGCGGGGTCGCCTCTAGTACCTCTACTGGAAACACCTCTAATTTTGATTAGAGGTAAATTTACCTCTACTGCAATATACCTCTAATAATATCGCTGCGAAAATACCTCGACAAGACTTACCTCTACTGTTAGGAGTAAAACACAGAGTTGGGAATTTACCTCTAAAATGTTTTAGGAGTAAAAACTCTCCTGCTGTGTTTTACATGTAAACCTTGACGCGGCGTAAATCCAAAAAAGTGCCTTGCTTTTTTCTGACCTTGTTTACACGGGTGAAGTGGAGAAGGAATAGGTATCATGGTCGGAGCACACCTCTAATTCATTTTAAAGAGCTATTTTTAAAAAAATTGAAAAATTGGTAGGCCCCTACCTAACTCGCAACCTGCGAGCCCCGCCTGCTTAACTTCGGAGTTCTGATGGGATCCGGTGTGTTCCAGGCGACCGCCACCCCGCGGGCACGAGAAGTCCTCTCCGCTTCGGGGAGAGTCCCCGCTTAAGGCTGGCGGCCTGTCAGGCCCGCCGTACTACCCTATTTAAACAGCGCCTTGAAGCCGTAGGTAGCATTTCAGACCAACGACTGGGCACCACCGGACCGCATGACCGGTCAGTGGGAGGTAGAGGCAAGGCAGGACGATAGAGGGGGAGAAAAGCAGAAAGAGAAGTTTTTGCGGAAGAGTAAGCGTACGGTTGGTTAGACCTGTACTGACCCGCTCCCGCACAGGTCATGGAAAAGCTGTTTACTAAGGAGCCAGATTCATAGGCCTTACTTCCCCACGAGGGACCACCCCCCGTGGCATGGGACGGAACTTCCTGACAACTCGCTTTCGCTGCCAGTGAAGAACCTACCTGGGAATTGAACCCAGGCCCCAAGTGCCGAGTCTCATGACACCCCGCGGCTTTCGTGGTACTAAGACCACTAGACCGTCGGCGATTCCACGAGGAAGCTTCGTTCAAATGGGGGGTTTGAATTCCACACCAAGCTGCTGTCCTCGGAAAAATTTATATTTTATAGCAAGATTTGAACCCGGGTTCTGCGGCCCCCGGAGCATCTCTATGCCGGCACGGCTACGACGCCATGGTACAAGTCGTCGTTCCACTAGGGGTGACGCTGCGAAGAGCCGTAGTCGCCGACGAACCTGTACCGGTGGCGTCATCAGTACGCCTGCTCTCCTTGCTGGGACAGCCCAGCCGCGTGGCGACTTTGGTATCCACATCGGCACCGTTAGGAGTGCGGGGTGGGCACAGGTTCTAATACCGACCACAATATTTTTTTTCTTTTTCGAAGTAGCTTTGTCTCTTTCAGTAGCCCGAGGCACAAGGACAGTGGATAAAAAGGATTAAGTAGGTAAAAAATAAATCAAAACAAATCCGCACTCGACATTGATGTCGTCGCCGGTGAAAGCACGAGTTGGACAGATGTTCTAATACCACCCTATTTTTTCTTCTTTTTATTTCTTTTTATCAGTACGTAGTTTTGCCTATTTGCAGTTGCCCGAGGCATTAAAAAAAATGTTTAAGAAAGTTATTTACCGCGTAGCAAAGCTACCAACTTAAAAAGGAAGAAAAAATAAAAGAAAAAGAAGTTACAGATAGGGGTGGCATTATAACCTCTGTCCAACTCGTGCTTTCACCGCAGGCGCGTAATTAGATGGGGGCGTTCCCCCGACCCCCCCTCTGGTCTCCGAAGGGGACCAAATTTTGCATTGGACGCCTGTTGGCAGCCAGAATTCAGGGTGGTCCGCGAAATTCCGGAAAATCCGCCTGAAGTGCTTTTTGCTGTGATAGGAGGACTTGTGAGAAATAAAGTCCCGTGTTTTTTTTTTTTTCGCGCTCGCTTCGCTCGCGGATGCGCACAATGGAGGTCTATTGAAGACCGTGCATATAATCGAACAGATCGCGCGAAGCACCCGACGTGACACGCTGTAATGCAGCAGTTGTATCGGCGACAATTTTGCCGTCAAAACCTCCGCGTGTCGACGAAAAAGGTCACATGCGTCTCCGTTTCGGTGACACACGAAGCTTTTGGAAACAAAATTGTCGCCGAAAAATGTCACACATTTATATGTCGCCGAAAAAAAGGTCGCAAAAGGGGATTTTCCTTTTTCGATGTGTCGCCACAAAAGAACACAAATTTGTCGCGAAAAAAAAAAAAAACACGGGACTTTATTTCTCACAAGTCCTCCTATCACAGCAAAAAGCACTTCAGGCGGATTTTCCGGAATTTCGCGGACCACCCTGAATTCTGGCTGCCAACAGGCGTCCAATGCAAAATTTGGTCCCCTTCGGAGACCCGAGGGGGGGTCGGGGGAACGCCCCCATCCCCCCCCCCTAATTACGCGCCTGCGGTGAAAGCACGAGTTGGACAGAGGTTATAATGCCACCCCTATCTGTAACTTCTTTTTCTTTTATTTTTTCTTCCTTTTTAAGTTGGTAGCTTTGCTACGCGGTAAATAACTTTCTTAAAACATTTTTTTTAATGCCTCGGGCAACTGCAAATAGGCAAAACTACGTACTGATAAAAAGAAATAAAAAGAAGAAAAAATAGGGTGGTATTAGAACATCTGTCCAACTCGTGCTTTCACCGGCGACGACATCAATGTCGAGTGCGGATTTGTTTTGATTTATTTTTTACCTACTTAATCCTTTTTATCCACTGTCCTTGTGCCTCGGGCTACTGAAAGAGACAAAGCTACTTCGAAAAAGAAAAAAAATATTGTGGTCGGTATTAGAACCTGTGCCCACCCCGCACTCCTAACGGTGCCGATGTGGATACCAAAGTCGCCACGCGGCTGGGCTGTCCCAGCAAGGAGAGCAGGCGTACTGATGACGCCACCGGTACAGGTTCGTCGGCGACTACGGCTCTTCGCAGCGTCACCCCTAGTGGAACGACGACTTGTACCATGGCGTCGTAGCCGTGCCGGCATAGAGATGCTCCGGGGGCCGCAGAACCCGGGTTCAAATCTTGCTATAAAATATAAATTTTTCCGAGGACAGCAGCTTGGTGTGGAATTCAAACCCCCCATTTGAACGAAGCTTCCTCGTGGAATCGCCGACGGTCTAGTGGTCTTAGTACCACGAAAGCCGCGGGGTGTCATGAGACTCGGCACTTGGGGCCTGGGTTCAATTCCCAGGTAGGTTCTTCACTGGCAGCGAAAGCGAGTTGTCAGGAAGTTCCGTCCCATGCCACGGGGGGTGGTCCCTCGTGGGGAAGTAAGGCCTATGAATCTGGCTCCTTAGTAAACAGCTTTTCCATGACCTGTGCGGGAGCGGGTCAGTACAGGTCTAACCAACCGTACGCTTACTCTTCCGCAAAAACTTCTCTTTCTGCTTTTCTCCCCCTCTATCGTCCTGCCTTGCCTCTACCTCCCACTGACCGGTCATGCGGTCCGGTGGTGCCCAGTCGTTGGTCTGAAATGCTACCTACGGCTTCAAGGCGCTGTTTAAATAGGGTAGTACGGCGGGCCTGACAGGCCGCCAGCCTTAAGCGGGGACTCTCCCCGAAGCGGAGAGGACTTCTCGTGCCCGCGGGGTGGCGGTCGCCTGGAACACACCGGATCCCATCAGAACTCCGAAGTTAAGCAGGCGGGGCTCGCAGGTTGCGAGTTAGGTAGGGGCCTACCAATTTTTCAATTTTTTTAAAAATAGCTCTTTAAAAAAAAATGAATTAGAGGTGTGCTCCGACCATGATACCTATTCCTTCTCCACTTCACCCGTGTAAACAAGGTCAGAAAAAAGCAAGGCACTTTTTTGGATTTACGCCGCGTCAAGGTTTACATGTAAAACACAGCAGGAGAGTTTTTACTCCTAAAACATTTTAGAGGTAAATTCCCAACTCTGTGTTTTACTCCTAACAGTAGAGGTAAATCTTGTCGAGGTATTTTCGCAGCGATATTATTAGAGGTATATTGCAGTAGAGGTAAATTTACCTCTAATCAAAATTAGAGGTGTTTCCAGTAGAGGGATCAGGCCACCCCCGCTGGGGGGGGGGGGGGGAATAACGTCTGCTAATGGTCCAACGTCCCCTCGTCCCCGGGGCCCGGTGACGGTTAGCGAGGCCCGACAAGCAGGAGCTCCGCCTTTCCTCTGCCTGCTGCAGGTCGGCTGGCGCTCTCGGCGCGGGCCCCGCTCCACCCGCACCACCCGCACCACCCGCACCCACCGCTGGAGCCGCTGCAGCACTGCCAGGGCCGCAGCCGCCACGAAGACGACGACGACGTCGACCGCCTCTTCGCAGAGCGCTGGTGGGCCCTCTCCGCCCGCCAGCAGGTTGTGCACGACATGGTGCAGGAGGCCAGCGCCCTGCACGGCCCGCAGGTCCTCGCCGCCCTGCTGAGGTAGGTGCGCCAGCAGGTTGTGCGGCACGACTTGGTGCAGGACGCCAGGTCAGGTAAGTTTCTTACAGTTACCATGGTTTTGGATTACTACCTAATCGTAACTCGATGGCTGCCGGCCTTTTTTTTTTTCTTTCTTTTTTCTTCGTCTTTTTATATGTACAGGACATCAACAAACGCGACAATCTGTCTGACAGACGCATATTTCTCGGTTTCTTCGGGACTGAACTCTATGATACAGGGGGTCATTTCCCTCAGTCAGCTAATTGTTCTCGTTGGGGTGCACCAATGGCCAAACTATGAGGTACTCTGCGTCCCCAACTTGCTGTCATAACAAAATCCTTCTCAAGTAAATATATTGAAAAGTTTTAAGATTTTTCCTTAAAAAAAAATCTTGTTTTACAGTTTGATAAAATGGGCAAAGTGGTGAAAGTAAACCTACGAGACTGGAAAGTATTTCCGCTAACACATTCTAAAGTAAGAATAGCATTCCTTAGAGGGGTATTCAGTACTGTTCAAAAACGAGAGATAAAATCTTCGGCCTAATTGTGATATTGCATTTCAGACCGAAAACTTTGTGAAAAACTTAGGTTGGCAACAGAGGCGAAATAATATTCTCGGCATCTTCTACGTGGATACACAGCTTTTAAAAAAGGTACTTCTTGTAATACGAAAATAATTACTGCATATTTAGACCCTTGGATACAATTTTCTAAGAAGGGCGTGACCGTCTGGTGACTGGGTGCTGGTAGTGCCGCTGAGGTAGGCAACCCTTGCAGACTAACTGCCATGCGGGACTGTCTATTCCTCAGACGACGGGCGCTTCTCGGTCTCCCTCCTCTGCCCTAGGGCCCCTGTCTGTGAGAGATGCGCACGCTCGACTGCCAGCAGAGTAAACTGGGGAATTTTCGCCATGTGCGAGACTAGGGTACGAGGGTCCCGGCGGCTAAGAACGGCGGCGTCCCCGCACCCCATTCACAGAGAGAGGGTCCCTACTCTGCCCCAAATTCTTCATGTTTTTTCTTTAAATCTTTCGATTTACCTCTTTTCTTTTCATTTTGAAATAGATCATATCAGCAATCTTCACATACCTCATCATTTTCCTAAACTTCCAAATATCCTTCGTTTCATGGAAAAAAGACGGTCAGTCCACCTGAGGGGTATGCAATATCTTCAAGCTTTCATCAGTAGCGGGCCAGATATTCCAAAAGAATGACACTTCTATCTATAAAATACAATTTATTTAAAATAAAAATCACAATATGTGTAAAAATGAATCAAGAAAAAAAAAGAAATGAACGTACCGACGCCTCTCAATGCTTCACTCCCAGGTAACAAAATTATACAAAAATGAATTTAGGACGGAAGTTTACTTGAGCCGCACGGCCATGGTGAGGCCCTGGTTGGTGGGCAGGATGGTGGCGCGGTAGTTGGGGTTGCTGGCGAGGCGCGCGTTGATCTTCCTGAGCCCGGCCACCTGGCTCTTGAGCTTGGGGTTGTCCATGATCGTGTCGGCGTCCCGCCAGACGTGCCCGAAGCCGAAGGTGTTGTCGGCGAAGATGGCGCCGCCGACGCGGATGTTCTCCTCGGCCCAGTCCAGGTACACGGGGTAGTTCTCCTTGTCCGCGTCGATGAACACCGCGTCGAAGGGCCCCAGCTTGGCCAGCCTCTGCAGCACCTCCGCGGCCGTGCCGACGTGCACCTGACGGAGAGAGAGCGGGCCGGGGCCTCGTGTTAGACAAAGTCGCGGGAAGTTTCAAAAATGAACTGATAATTCACAAAATGTAAGTCGGGTGAGGGACTTTTCTATACACTTGAATGAGCAGGACATCATTTTCTCATTTGTGGGAGTACATAGTACAATTGTCATGAAAATGGCTACAGTAATCAAGCGAATGGGCATTCGCCCACCTACAGGAGTGTAAATGGTTTGTCTTACGTTTACAAGCGTGTGGAAAACCACAACAACAAAAATTGGATTTTCAGCGCAGCTACGAGCGTGAGCGGAGCGCGTCCGAGCTGTACCCACCGTCACGCGGTCCTCGACGCCGGCCTTCCGGAACGACTCCTTGGCGACCTCTGCGAACTGCGGCATGACCTCGATGGTGTGCAGGTGGCCGTCCGGCCCGATGGCGCGCGCGATCTGGATGCCCGAGTAGCCGGCCAGGGTGCCAACCTCCACCATCTGCAATCAACGGAAGCATTTATAGCGAGAGGGAAACAACCCTGAATTTTTGCCTGAATTTTACCTAAATTTTTGTGAATTGTCTTGAATTTTCTGAATTTTTCTGAATTTCTCTGATTTTTCCTGAATTTTTCTGAAAGTTTCAGAATTTTCATGGTTTCTTCTGATTTTTGAGGTGTACAAAAATTTCAGAGTTGTTTCCCCCTCCAACCATAGTCACGCCGCCTCTGCCTCTCACAACAGGCTAGGTGGAGCAAGTGACATCGAAATAGATTAACAACAGCAGCCGAATTTCGAAATGTTGATTTTTTTCCCCCTTTTGGGTGGCATATATGCGAGTTAGTACGGCGAACGGCAAAGGTCCGCCCTTATCTTTGGCCATCCTGGTTATGCACGCGGCGCTTCACGACACGTGCAGCGAGTGTGGCGTGGGAGACAGCGGAGGGGGGGTGAATAGCCGAGGCATTAATTTGGAGCGGGGATAAGCTATCTATACTCTCTGAGTAACTAGAAGGCTGCTTGCGCACACGACAGCGCAATGGCTGCTATGACCCGCACCCGCCGCGCCGCCGATGATTGTACGGCCCTCAAAAGATCATTTTTAATAGAAAAAAGAAATCAAGAAGAAAGATACAAAAAATCCGAAAAAATCAAGAAAAATGAACAAAAAACCGAAATAATTAAAAAAAAAAGAAATGGGCCCAAATTAATCCAGAAAATTACTTACATTTTCCTTTAAATATCAAAAGCAAAATCAAAACAAACAAAAATTAAAAATTATATCGGCGGCCAGGTTGGGCCTGACCGCGCCGGACCGGACCGAGACTTACTTTTTTATATCCGGCCATCCTGATCATAACCTCCAGGGTGAGCCCGTCCAGACTGTCGACGTGCAGCGGCGGCAGCTGGTTGCGCTCGGCTCGGTCCACGACCTCCCTGAGCACGTCGTCCACCGGGCGGAACGTGTTGGCGCTGTAGTCCTCCAGGTTCTTCTCCAGGAGGCGGCTGTGGAACGAGAGGCGGTCGGGCCGCGCGCGGAGGAAAAGATTAGCTGACTCAGCAAACATCATTGCAAATATAGCGCCAACAACGTTTTGTTTGCTGTTGCAGCTACATTGTACATGGCAGAGCAAAGGACTTAGCTATGACAGCTGTGACAGCAATATTTGTTGCTGTTGCAGCAAAAAATGTTGTAGGCGCTATATCAGCAAATCTTTTTTCTCCATGCGGGTCATGAACTGTGTCGCAACAACATGACTTTCCGCACCCAGCGAATTCGGTTCTTGATTCTGTGCTGCTCTTGCACAATTCAAGAATATTGTGTGCTATACAACAAAATAATAATTCGCGCAAATTCGCGTCTCAGAAAAAAAAAAAAGCAGGTGTACTTATTTTTAGCTGCGTGTGGGCGCAGCTAATTTTTTAATATGCCGCGCTTCAATTCTGGCTACCTTGCTATTTATTTTTCCGCTGCTTAAAATTTGTTGTTGAAGAGCTAATTTTTCACATCTAATTTCAGCAGAGCGATTTTTTTCGTGTAGTTTTGAGAAATTTATATGTTGTAACAAGTGCAATGTTCTCAAGTTGTGCGAAAGCAGTACAAAATCAAGAACCGTATTCCCTGGGGGCGGGGGGGGGGGGGAGGGGCGCTGTGCTGTAGAGAATCTGCTGCCTAGTAGGCAGGCGTGGATACCACCCGCTTCTCTCGGGTGCATTCGTGGGAAATTTTTGCCTACTATCATCGCATCACTGATGGTTCGGCCGGTGCTGCACATTTCATGCGTCGGTTGATAGATAAGGACAAGACGACATGCGAATCGGCAGCACCTCGTGCGCGCTCTCTCGCACGCCAGGTAGGTTGTGGTGATGGGACTCACCGAATGAGTGCCCAGTGCCACCACCACCACCACCACCACCACCACCACCACCACCACCACCACCACCACGCTACGCGCCACTCAAGGTCGAGGCCCTGGCGTTTATCTCGTAGCGGGGCGCGGGGGGGATGGACCGGTGGGGCGGCGCGGGGAGGAATAAGAATCAAAATAAGACGAAGCCAACACGCGTATGTTGCGAAACCGTAGAATCATGACGCGCAGACACTTCACCGTTCTTGGAAGTGGGGGCGGTCTGGGGACAGGTATTATGACGTTCTAAGCTTCATCCAGATAAAAAAAGAGTGTTCTTGAATCATGAAAAATAGGCTTGAACCGAATGTGAAATACTTGATAATATCGAGTTTTTATCGAGCTTGATTCTTTGGGCTCAAATCGACCTCAAACTGTTCTCAAAACGTTCCCATTCGCGCTTGAATGAAACGTGTGTTCTTGGTTCAGGGCTAAGTTGGTCTTGGATTGAGCGCTAAATTATGCTTGAGATTCAGTACACGCTTTTTGGTGTGTTGCACCGAGAGAGAATATCTCCGGTTCAGAGTTAATTTTATTTTTTTATTGAATTGATCATAACTGAAAATTTTGTATTTTGTGAATCCGAAATCATCAATAAAACTTCGTACAAAAAATTGTGGAGTATTAATGGCGCTCCCCTACCTCACCAGCACAAGAACGTTCTTGGAAGGCAAATTCTGCAGACTCGTGCATTATCTTGTCAAAAACTTTGTTCACAAACACTTGGACCGAGCTACAACTGGACGGATGACGTCAACCCGTTGCCTCTTTTGAAAAAGTGCTTACCCTGCGCCCCAAGCGAGATTCTTCGATCCAGTGCTTGTCTGTGCCATCTTCGTCGCTGTACTGACAAACCGAAAATCACTAAGAAATGAGAAGGCGTCTGAAGGGCTCGGGTCAGGCTGCGCGACGCGCTGGAGCTGGTGCTGA
Organism: Frankliniella fusca; assembly: GCA_029379305.1. Lineage (NCBI taxonomy): Eukaryota > Metazoa > Arthropoda > Insecta > Thysanoptera > Thripidae > Frankliniella > Frankliniella fusca. The sequence goes on along the minus strand of JAHWGI010000492.1, from coordinate 421,856 downwards.
CACTGATGCTGACACTGGTGCTGACACTGGTGCTGGTCCTCTCGGGCTGTCGTCCGCAGCTGCACGTCGCGAAGCCCGTCGGGTCCTGTGCTGTTTATACCGACGCGCCAAATTTATCGCCTCGCGCGGATGACGAAGGACGCCGCGATAAAGATAACGGCGACTCCCTAGGAGAGGAGGAACCTAGCCGATGATGGCACGTAGCGTCGCGTCGAGTCGCTCCCGCACCTGCCAACGCGGACGCGGTTCAGATTAGGTGATTAGGGAACCAGAACTGAACCACTACTGTGGCTCTCTGACTCTGAGAAGAAGGCATCTGGTTGGTTGGTTGCAGCTTGCAGCCAGCAGGCCCATTGCCGGTGGCCGGGCCGGAGTACAGCTCTTCAGTCGGGCCCCGCACCCTCACTGCCGCGCCAGTCTGCCTCCCCCGCCGGGCCGCGCCGCACCCAGCTGATGCACTCTGCTTTGCTTGGAATTCTGCGGGCGCCGCGCCCCGCCCCGCGAGGAGGAGGGAGTCTGGCGCTGTAGTAGAGGGGGTGGGGGTGGGGGGCTAGAAAAACGGGCTTTGTCCGGCCGAGCACCTGTTTGCAGTGCCCCCTCGGCCCGGCCGTTGGTATATAAAAAAAAAAAGCTACTAGAGTAGAGTACGAAAAGGGTCGGAATATATTTCCTACGGAGTGTCTGTAATCTGCCCTGGACCTCTCCTCAGTTGTCATGAGAAAAACTTATGCTTTGGAGTGGAAAACAAAGTATGTAGGGTATAGAGAATTTGGAAAAGAATATAAAGGACTTAGGGTTTGTATCACATCCAACATGTAACAACACATGTTTTTATTTAAAACGTTGATATCCTTACAACGGATACTGCTTTTTTTGTACAAATGTAGCAATATACATTACAGCACAGAGTGTAAGTGACTTGATGTGGATTGTAATAAGGTAACATAAATGTCTCTTCAGAAAGTGAAACTTTTGCTCAAGAAAGAAATGTTCCATGAATGAAAAAAAATAGCTATATAATCAGATCAAATAAATGAGGATGAATGATGAGTGGAAGGCGTTTCTATCAACAGTGAATCACTTTTACTTGGATCTTTAAAATAACTGTGCCAAAGTTTTGAAAATTACAACAAAAATAACAAATTGCCATGAAACTGACTTCATGTGACAATATTATCTGTACACAATTTTAATAGATGAGGAAAATAATATTTTTTACACCTTTCTTCATAATTTGATACTCTAACAGTAGCTTTTCGATAATCTTTTTTTTACAAAATAGTGGCTCTGAGTGCCAACAACAAATATATTTCCTCTATGATTTATACAAAGCTATTTTACGAATCACTGGAAAATAGACATAATGAATGAGCCGTTAATCCGGCAAACGGTTCATTCGAACTTTACAATTCTATATAACAGCCTAATTATAAACTTGGGTTTGGCAGTGAACACAATGAAATTTAAGTAAACTTTAGTACCATTAATTAAGAGCATAGAGGCTGTAGTATTATCAGCCATATGACTGGTAGTACAACAGCCACCACAAAGAATCTACACCAACAAATTTGCTTTTCTATACATAAAATAGCCTTCAAAAGAAAAATTTAACATTAATACAGCCTCTTCAAAATTAAGAACAGCCATAGGTGAATGAAAATATGAATTTAACATATGATTAAATTGGTAATTCGTTGGAGCTTCTTAGGCAAAACAAGTGATCCATTCCTGGGTCCTTCACAGCGCTCATTTGTACTGGTTCCTTGTGTGCGCAAGGGACATTGCCCTCAGTACAAAACTCAAACCTAACAATACAAATCTCATTTTTCCAGCTAAGCTACAATCTTGAGCATTTAGAGTAGGAGCAGCAGATTTTAGCACAGAATGTACTCCTCATTGAATGCTGCTCACCACTTCACACATCACATCATTTCAAAAATCTACAATTACAACAGCCTCAAATCCATGCTCATAAGGCCGATCTGGTCCATCAGGTCATAATTACTCCAAAAAGAGAAACTTCAATGGCAGTAAAGGCATTAGTTCTGTAAAACATATTGAGAGGCTGCCTTAAGGAAGTATATCTAAACCGAAAAACAAATCAATCTCTGGACCATTCACTTTCACAGCTCATTTTGAGAAGCTCGCCATTGCGCAATATTAAGTAAAATTTCAGAGGTGAATTGATTGAACCAGTGCTTCAATACATGAAAAAAATATACAGCCAATAATATCAATTGTACTTCAAGTCACACAAGTTGACAAATGGTGAGTCTCGGTCTAGGTATCAACACATCAAAGTCAGGTTCTGTGTTTTTATAATCTGGGAGAAACACTTCGCAATGAATATCGTATATACAGTGTGGAGGCTGGGCTGGGATTATCACAACGCCCAACCGGCTGGTAACCCTTACATGCAAAACATATGCACAAGTTTGATCCCTCCTGCCCTCCTTCCTGTGATGTGTATACACAACATCTCTATACTAAAGTACATTGTAGATATAAACAAAGTAGGCACAATGCTCTGTTGCTCTACAAAACTATACATCTTTTAGTATTTAATTCCATCACCATGCCCGATTTTGTTCTATAAGAAGTTAACTATAATAACAAAAATAGACAAGTTAGCTCTTTTATATACTTCTCAGATACATTAGTCAAGGAAGATTCCCACACCGGCACACGGCAGCAGCTCTTTTGGGAATGAAACAAACAAAATCAAGCGAAAGAATGGAATGTAGGGAAGAAAAAATAAATAAAATTTCTGGTTGACTGAAATTTTGAGCCTATACAAGAAGCATGAGAAAAGCAAAAAAATGCAGCTACATACAAAGACAATATCAAAAAATTAAATTAACTAATATGAACAGAAGTGTCCTGTAAATATTGTTCTGCAAACAAGCATCAAGCACCCCTAATTTTACAAAATGTGAGGTACACACAGAATACACTGCATGCACAAACCATACATCAAAATGTACAGCTTTCATGTGCGGGACGGCCGCCGGAATGTGTAGATACAACACAAAATGTGCCAAATCTAAGTAACAATAATAACATGTATAGTGAAGAAGTGAACCATTCTGAGGTAGCAAGTTCTACCACACCTTTCCAGTTTTGTACTTTTTTGAAGGCAGCTAATTGTCACAATATTAAGAATTACAGGAAGGTATTCAATTTACATTCATAAAAAAATAAAACAAATATATATATTATTGTGTAACTTAAACCAGTATTTAATCTTCTATCAACAAAAATATTGGTCACTCTTCTTAAATTTCAACATGGTTTTTTACAGAGGTATTTCACAAGACATGGACACAACCAACTGACTAACAAAGGTATTAACAATTTTAGCAACAAAAACAAGCCAATAAATAGAATTTTTCTGTGTTGTCAAACTTCACTTAACAAATAGGACTCGATACCAAACTATTTTTAACATATTGCACATAATCCACAGCTTTCCTTAAATAGCATAATAACTTGTTCCTTTGGGAAAGAAAAAAAAAAAAGAGAAAAAAAAAGAAAACAACAGAAAACATGCCTTAATAATTTCAAAATATTTCACAGTAAGTGCAAGGATAATGCATAGATAATCTTTTTACAAAATAGAATAATGTTCTAATTTACTTATATTATTCACTATGTTAAGCTGTACAGAGGTAACAAACATGTGTGGGCCAGAAGCCGCACTGTGTTAGGTACATTTGCAACATTCGAGAGTTCTCTACAGGGCACTTTATGTGATGTTTACCATTAGACTGCACATGCCATACACCTCAGAATTGAGTTGAAAGGAGAAGTCACTAAATTGGAACATAATTATTATAATTTATTTTTTGGGGGGGGGGTGGGGGAAGTTATTGGTATAACTTTTCTGCAATAATATTTAAGATGCAATGGGAACATCATGAAGTTGACTGAGATGCCCATGGTGTGTAACGAAATGAATCTGAAGTCCTCGTCTTTCCTTGGTGTGGGATTGAGGTGTGTGGCAGGATTTGGAGGGCCCAGCCCTCACAAGCTCATGCCACTACAACTCTAAAATTTAAAAAAAAAAAGTATAGCTTAAAATCTAAAATTTAAATTACGCAAATTCAGTCAACACTGCAGAAATATTTACCATGGCAGTGCACTCTTCTCTCGTGTTGGGTAGGTAATTGGTAACATTTACACTACTTGCGCTTCGCATGTAGCATTTCCATTAAAAGAGTTTGTGTTGGAGCTCCGCCTGAACAATGCTTCTGATATAGGTGGTCTTCTCCTCGCGCTGCCATCTCATGAATGTCTGGTAGGAGCGCTAGTAGTCTGTTGAACTTATCCTGCACACACACATTAAACATAATCAGTAGATGTTCTTGGGAGGAATTTTTATATTTATGACCCAATAGCAATCTTTTTTTTTCTAGCCTCCATGGGTGCTCATAGTCCATTATTTAGTTTTCAGTGCCTTAATAATAGGGATTTATGAAATCAAAGCTCTTATTTCACCACAATTAAGATGCAATAAAAAATAGAACAGCTCCTAGGTGCCAGCTTTTTCCCATACAGTAGCAATCTTTGTAGCAAAGAAGCCAATGAGTTATTTTAAGTCAATACTCACAGTTTATGCGAATCTTCCCCGGTGTGTTAATTTAGTAAAAATGCACCTTGCACATTCAATACCAATAAAAACTAGGTAAGAGAGCTTATTGATTGAAAGAGAAAGGGAAAGACAAAGACACTGTGAAATGAAAACACCATCTTTACCTTCCATTCTTTTCTTAGTTAAATTATAAAAGAAGAAAAAATAATCCAAACTATTTAAAGCCTGTTTTCACTACTTGTTTTGCTTCATCGGATTTAAACACCCACACCATGATAATGATTTCATGGTAGAGTTTTCTAAAGTGATAGAGAAGAGGAAGAGGAAGTGAAATTTATGTGAATGGTAGGGAAATATTTAGCTAAGGGAAGATGATGTGCATGGACACTCCCTGGAGAACGATATCTCCCAAGAGGGAGAGCAGCAACGGCAGGTAAGCAGAACGCAGGGTCTCAGTGCGAGACTGGACACACGTGCGAACCTGCAAACACAGCCAAGCACAACATACCACAGAAGCACAAGCATCGGCTCCCAATAAAATTAGATTTGTAGCATTTCACAACAGACTGTAAAAATTCATTATTAAAAACTAAATTTACAAACAAAATTTAATGCAGTTATTTCAAACTAGTGATAAAGTTGGACATGTCTCTCATTCAATATCTACAGTACTCTGAATTTTACAGAAAAAACCACAAACATGATGAATCTTATTGATTAACCTAAAGTTTATGTTCCTCCCTTAATACTTTACTTTTAAAGCTATACTTTTATTTCAGTCTTATTTCCTTTTGTGGAACAAGTTACATGTTCAACTATAGATGCTCTTTCGTAATTAATTCAAATTCAAGTATCATTTATCAAATATCTGTTACTTTTTCATCATATCCTATTGCATTTGTAATATAGAAGCTGTTAGTACCAGGGACAACACTGATTCCATGCTTTGTGACCCCAGCAGTTCGTTTTTCTAATGTTCCTGATGTGTTGTTTGTTGGAGGTAAATTATGGAATTAAAATAGATGTGAATTTGCAGGCTGGGAGGCAAAATCCAAATAAATACAAATTATGCTGCTTCTATTTTTGCAGAAAGATTGATGATGTGGGTGAATGACAAGAAATGAATGAAAATGAATGAGGAAAAATCTAATGTAGAGGAGGAGATCAAGTATGAAACTACAATCATCTGCTAAATATATCTAGCGAGAGATATGTGTAAGGCATTGGCACACAGATACAATTTGTTGCATTAATTGACCTGCATTATTGTATTGCATAGCCAATTCCTCTACACCTTATACTTATGAAATTCTGAAAATATGAATAGAACAACAAGCACTGCAACTCACATCATAAAATTATAATGTGGGTACAGAAACTAGAAATATCATTTTAAAAATATCTGAAAATTACAGACCTGAAGTTGTGGATAATTCGTCAAAGTGTAGTCGTGGAGTGCATTTTTCACCTGGTTGTGGCCCTCCTGTACGTGCTTTCGATTCATAATCCCTCTGACATCTGTTACGAAAATGATCAAGAATATAAATCACTACAATCAAGAAAATAGGAAAGGTTTCTAAAAATATAAAAAAATTAAAAATTGTCAGAAAATAAATATCAAAGGGAATAAATTAGATCAAATAAATATTTAAAGAAAATAAGGATGCACTGTCATGTAAAGCCCGCAGGCGTCATGTCAGGTCCGGACGCAAGTACCAGGGTTGAGCAGAAGCAGGAACTTCAAACAGATGTAATCCGAGACATCGAATTTGAGGAGAGCAAATTGGTGCGCCAATGCGGCAAACTGATCTGCTAAGGAGGCCACTCCCAAAAGGCCTAAACAAAGCAGATCAAACTTCTGCCCATTGGGAAGAGTAGTTTCATCTGGTAGCTGGTTGTGGAGCCGTTGGTGGAGATGATCTAGCACCAGCATGTCTGACCATGAGTACTGGAGCAGTTTCATTTGGTCATCAACCTTTAAAAGAAAAAAGACAAATATGTAAGTAGTCAGCCTCATTAGGGTTTACAATGGTTTTACAAGCTATATTTATAAAGAAAGCTTATTTAAATCATTACAAGGTAAATAACAATACTCTACATTTAACTGATGTTTGACAGTGTTTCTGTTAGATTTTAAAAATATAAAACATAGTTTTTCACATTGTCGACACAGAACCAACTAGCAAGAGGCTAAAATTGAAATAATTCTCTCAACAGTGATCTGCGAATGCTGCCAACTATTATTCCCTCTCTCATCCCCTCTCAGCTATTAAAACCACCAGAACGAATCCCAAACCACCCAATCAAAGTGACGTGAACACAGTTATACGTGCTGTGCAGCAGCAGACGCGGCCGACAAGACGACTGGCATGTCGAATGAGATGTAAGTAAGCTGGAATAGGCCGGGCCAGCTCGGTCCCCGCCCCGGTCCCCGACCTAGCCCCAAGCCCCAGCACCCGAGGGGGGAGGGGGGGGGGAAATCACTCATAAAAAATGTGTACAATTATTATTTCGACTTTTTATTTTTATTAATGTTTTGTATTTAGTTATTTTACAAGGAGAATTTGTCACTTTTTGATAAATTTTGATCTTTCCCCCCATTTTAGACTTTCTGTTCTCTAGATTTTATTTCATTTGTTCTCGCTTTATCGCATTTTCTCGTATCTTTCTTCTTAATTTTATTTTGATTTTTTTAGAAATAATGTTTTTGGGGGCCGTACAATGATTCTTCGAAGTGACTCCACTCCCCTCTCGCCAGCACCTGCAGCTGCAGAGTCGCCGGGCTGCCTAACCCGCGGCGGAGCGGAGAGGGGGAGGGGGAGGGGGGCTCAGCGCGGTGCAGCGCAGCGCAGCTCAGCGCAGCTCGGCCCGTAGGCCAGGCCGGTCGCTACGCAACGCTACGCAACGCCGCGCAACGCAGAGCAGAGCGTGGCCCTGACCTACTTCCGACTTGGATGGTGCGTGGTGGCCAGCCCAGCCCAGCCCAGCCCAGCCCAGCCCAGCCCAGCCCAGCCCAGCCCAGCCCAGCCCAACCAGGCGAGCCAGTAGGTCTGGCGAGCTGGCCAATACAGGCGCCACTGCAGCAGGGTGATTCCGAACAGCGTTCAGTCATGTCCTCTCTCTCTCTCTCTCTCCCTCTATCTCTCTTCCTCCCTCTGGCCAGGAGCCATGAGTAGGACAAGGACAGAGAGACGAAACAACTGTGCGTAGTCACCTCACAGGCGCCACAGACACTGTGAAAAATTGTCGTAGGTTTACGGGAAAATTTCCCACGAAGTGTAGTTGTAAAATTGCTATCTCTTATCGTTAAATTACAAGCAGTACCTATCGACTTGAAATTCAATTACAAGCAAGAATAGGCCTAGGCTGTCGTAAATTAACAACATTTGTCGTAAGTCGTAATTTACAAAATAAATCGTTAATCTAAGAACAAATTTTTCACAGTGGACACACGATGGGCCCTGCGTTCCGGTCCATCCGCTGCAGGATAGTTCCGCACGATACCCGCCCCGCTCCGCCCCGCCCCGCGCCCTGGAGCACTTTCGCTTTCATTGGGACCTACCCACCCACCCCTCCATACCCGCAGGGGGTGGTGGACGGAACAGCTCGCCGTGCCGCTGCCGGGGGCGGGCGGGGCCCCTAGAGGAAGGGGTGGGTGGGACTGGGCCGCCACCCCTCCCCCCTCCCCTCCGCGGCCTGGTCGCGGTGACCTTGGCGACCATCCCTGTGCCTGCCTCTACGCCACCCCACTGTTCCGCTGCTGGCCGGCGCCTCCCCTCCCGCAAGGTCGAGCGATCCACAAGGGGAGGGGGCGGGAGGGGGGAGCGAAAGGGAAAGCGAAGGGCGGAGGGGAGAGGGGAGGGGGGGGGGGTCCTTCAAGGACTCGCCTAGGCCTTGCTGGGGGCGGCATCTCACGAGGCGGGGCGGGGCAGGGGATGTTGGGGATCGTAAGATAGGGGGAAGTAAAACTGAGGGAGTGGTAACGCGGAGACGGGAGTGGGAGCGAGATAGACCCGAGGATAGCGCGGGGGAAAATAAATAAAAAGGACCGGCCAAATTTTCGGCACACAAGCACTGCGCCACGCTGAAATAGTTCTACGCTACCCTACGCTCCCGCCCGACGCTAAGCGTGGCTTTCGGGTAAGGGGGGGGGGGGCATTCTTTTCTGTACAGCTTTATCAGGTATTGCAAGGTAATACCCATTATAATGCAATACCGAAATGCAACAGAATATGCTCTAAAAGAGACGATTCAGTATGGGTGTAATATTGGCGTGGCGCCCCGTAACACCGATCCTGCACAAGATTTCGTGAAGTGAATACCCCCTCGACTGCTGTTGCATTGTCTGCAGTCACTGGCGGGGCTGCCCGCGGCGCGTCGTGAGGTAATCTCGGGTAATATTCACTGATGCGGTGAGGCGCCGCGCCTCGCTGCGCAAAACGCCACGCCGGGGGAGGAGAGGTGGGTTGGAGCGGGGCGAGGTGGGGAGACTTTCGCTCTCGCGGTGTCCTAGACCTAGGCCGCGATACCTTCCCCCTCCGTTCCTTCCGCCGTGCTACTTCCACCGGCCCGCTCGGCCACGCCCCGCCCCGCCCCGCCCCGCCCCGCCCCGCCTCGCCCCGCCCCGCCCCGCCCCTCCCAGGCATCGCGCTGTACTCGGCGCGGCTCGCCGCCGCTCGAGCTTTTAGTGTCGGATCTGTCAACTCGTTGGCCTGCCTCTCACACTACTCCGTCAGCTCTAGAGCACGGGGTCCGGCGGTGACACGCAGGGGTCGACTGCCCCCACGACCCCCCCCACCCCCACCCACCTACCTACCTACCTCCTTCTCCGGATGGGGGAGGGAGACATCCAATCAATACCTGAAAGCCCCTGACGGGACGATACGCTGGCCCGATCGAGTTTGGTAAATATTCCGACACAGTTCCGTTGGTTTAATTATGAAACACGTCCCGCGTCTGTTTGTATATACATGTACAACACCCACATTCTAGCAGAGCACTACAACACTGTCGACGGGATCGATAGGCAGGAGAAAAGCCGCCGCGCCTGCCCCCGAAAGACGTATATACAATAGTACAGGCGGGCCGTCGAAGGAGTATGTGGGAGAAACGAGAAGTGACAGGCGGGGCAGGCAGGTAGACGGAGAACGACATAAAAGGCTCGACTAGGAAAAGAAACGAGAGGGAACTAGAAGAGAGGCAGAAAGAGAGACGACAGAATAAATGAGAAGGAATAAGAGAGAGGGAGAGACAGAGAGAGAAGTGGTATGGTGCGAGCTGGCTCGGCCCGGGCCCGGGCCCGCTGCGCCGCCCGGAGGTAGGCCGCCCGCCCGACAGGCGCGCCCGCCGGCTGCCTGCCTCTGGCAGCACAGGCGCTCTGGTGAGGCTGCGAGAGAACCTAAACAAACCACCGGTGAGGCGGGGCACCCCTCTAGCCGGCCTACTTATCGACTAGAAAGGTCACCCAAAAGACTTTACCGAGGCCTTGCTGTTGGTGACGCCCACCATGACCATCAGCTTGACGTTATACTTTACATTAAACTCGGCCGTGGCCGAGGAGAGGCGGGCGCCCTGGCCCGCCGGCGCGATCGCGATACACGGTACCGCGAGCCCGCCGCGGGACGGGCACGGGCACGACTTACCTGGAGGCGCCCGGCCGCAGCCCGGCGCCCGGAGACTTACCGCCCTAACACAACTACGCTGGTCACTTTGAAGGAATGGCTTGGTGCCGTCCGGTCCCGCCCCGACCCGTCCCACCCCCACTTCACACTCTGCACCGCCACGGCGGGCGCGCGCGCGCACGACACTGCGGCACGTTGGCCCATACCTTGAGGTCCTTGAAGAAGACAGAATTTCTCGCCCAGTCTACTTGCGAGAAGAGGTTCTGGTCCAGCACTTTGCACATGAGTTCAAAGAGGTCCACCTCGCACTGGTTGTACGTCTGGTTCTGCAGCAGCCCGAACAGCGAGTTCTGCCACTCCCGGTCGTCCACCGACTGCACCAGGTCCCTCATCATCGGCGTCATCTTGGTGGTGGCCGACGTCGGCGAGGTGGAGCCCATGAGCCCGTCTAGGAGGTCCCTGGACGGCGTGTTGCCGCCGCCGCCACCGCCGGTGCCACCGCCGCCCGTGCCCCCGCCCCAGAGCTTGTGGTCCGAGGTGGCGGCCAGGCTGGTGGCCGTTGAGGCGGCCGTCGAGCCGGGGGCGGTGGTGGGGGCGGCCAGCTGGAGGCCGGGCGGCGCCGAGACGCCGCCGGACGCCGACGCCGACGCCTGTCCGAGCGCCACGGCGATGGGGCTCGGCGACGAGTCGGGCGAGGAGGTGAGCGACGACACTTGGGGGATCTGGATCTCCTGCTTGATGTGCAGCGAGGCAAACGACTGCGCCGACGACTGTCCCGGGTAGGACAGCCCCGACTCGGAGAGGCCCTGGTTGCCCTGGCTGGACAGCGAGTTGGACAGCGAGCCGCCGTGGCCCCGGATGGTCTGCACCGCGATTTGCCGCTGCCGCATCATCTGCAGCTTCCGCGCCCGGTCCCTCTTGTACATGGGGCCGAACTTGTTCCTGCCGCCGCGCATCCGGTCCGCTCTCACGGCTGCAACAACAAAGACAAGGGCTGGATTAGCGCACCGTCAGCAACAACAACTACAGTTAGATCAGAAGGGAAAACAGCTCTGAATTTTGGTGTACAAAATTTCAGAATTTTCGTCAATTTTTGCTTGATTTTTTTTTCTAAAATTCTTGTTGTTTTAGTGGATTTTTTTTTTGATTTTCCATATTTTTCTGAATTTATCTGAATTTTATTTTATTTTATTATTTTGATTTTGATTTTTGATTTTTCTGAATTAGGTGTACAAAAATTCCAGAGTTGTTTCCCCCTTGACTAGAGCACTTGACGTCGGCGTCAGCATCCCACACGCGCCGCTGCGCGTCGAGGCGCGTGGCGTCGCGCCGCCGTGACAGACAAGAAACATGAATCAAGAGGGTAATTGGCGATACATAAAGAGGAGCGCGTGGCCGTTGGGGTGGACGCGGCGCGCGGCCTTGGGGCGGGGCGGCGCGCGCAGCAGCAGCGGGGGCGGCCGGGCCGGGCCGGGCCGGGCCGGGCGGCTCCATCTGATCCCATGCGTGCCCCGCCCCGCCCCCGCCCCCGCCCGGCGCCCCATCCACCCACCCCGCCCGCGGCGGCCTTCGGCGCCACCCACCCCCAACCCACCACCCCGCGACAATAAGGGGCGCAGACGTGAGCTGAGCAGACTACCCCCTACAAATCCCCCCCTCCCCTCCTCCTTTAACTTTGGTCTGTCTGCCAAATGGAAACAAGCGCAAAGAGTCCGCAAAGCAGAGCTCTTCCTTGGCACTGCACCGGCGCGTACGTGCGGCGACCGAAAGCAGCAAAAGACTGCGAGACAGTCGCGCTCCAGAGAGCGTAGCTTCCTCTCACTACCTTACTGTGGACGCGAGCGGGACTTTGATGTCCGTTCGGTGCAGGGCTCCGCGAAAGTGGTGCCATTTCCATTTCCAGCAGAGACACTACTGCGGCGGGACGGCGTGGCGGGGAGGCTGGCGGTGGCGGGTATGGGACCGGCAGCCCAGCAGCCGCAGAACCTCCACGAGCCCCCTCTCCCAGCCGCACAGGAGGCCGGCAATTGGACACATTCCTCCGGGGCCCCAACCCGCCACCCCTCGTCACAAGGCCGCCGCGCACCCCGCCTCCCTCGCCCCTATCGGTAGAGGGGGTCCGCAGTGCCTCCCCCCCGCCCCAACCCGCCCCGGACACACAACGAGAGCGGGGGAAAGAAAGGCGATCGTGCTCGAATTATTCTGGCAGTGGCCCGGCCTCCTCCCCCCGGCCCCTGCCCCGGCCCCCGTCTCCCAGCCCCCGGCGGCACCACCCCGGCCGGGCCGGCTCCAGGGAGGCGACCTTACGCCCCTGCCCTTCCCTTCCCTTCCGCACGCCCAGTTTATGGCTCCTCCGCCCCCCCGGCCGTCACCATGAGGCGCCATGAAGCTCCACGAGACTCCAGCGGCTCTCAGCCCCCGGGGGGCCGTGCCGGGGGCCGTGCCGGGGGTCCGCTCCTCACCGCCCCGCCCTCTCTCAGCTTCCGCATTACATGCTGGGGCGTGGCGGGGCGTGGCGGGGCGTGGCGGCGAGGGAGGGCGAGCGCAGGGGTAGGAGCAGCGGAACGGGCGCGCGGCGTGAGTCGTCTGCTGGCGCCATCCACGGACACTGTTGTCTGCTTCAGAAGAGCGCGCTCTCCTCGCTCTGTCTCTTTCTCTCGCACCTGTGAGGCGCACCCAGTGAGTGCGAGAAAGATAAGGGTGAGGTGAGCGTTCTTCTGAATCAGTCTGCAGGCAAGGCGCGCGGGCCGGTCACGGAAAAAAAAAAGTTAAGCTGTGTTAACTAAATGTTAGCTGTCATAGCTAATATGTTTGCTGATATCGTGACAAGCAAGTTTTTTTAGCTACCACAGCGATATGTTTGCTGCCATAGCGACACGGCAGCTATGAGAGCTAATGCGTCATCTGCAGGAGAAAACACAATATTTGATTCAGTGAATGGGATGTTCTCTACCCTAACTAAGCCTTTGCTAAATCCAGCTAAGCGTTAGTTGTAGTAGCTAATTTTTGCCTACCAGAGACAATTTTTAGCTATGGTAGCTTATAAGTTGCTTGTCACGATATCAGCTAACATATTAGCTACGGCAACTTATGTATTTTTTTCCGTGGTCCCGCCGAAGCCTCTCGCTTTCCTGGCGGGGCTGGCTCTCTGCGCTGGAAGGGCCTACAGGCGCAAGGCCGGGCCCGGCCCAGCCCTGCCCTGCCCTGCCCTGCCCCGCCCACGCAGACAGCGGCAGCAGCTCCCAGTCGAGGGAGAGGGTTTTCAGCGCTGTCAGCGTCCAGCACGCAGTCAACACTGAGGAAAAGTAGAGAGAGAGGGGTGGGCTGGGGCTGGAGCCGGGCCTTAATACTGCGTTTGGTTCAGAGAGGCAGCTGGGCGAAAAGAATGAACGAGGAAAGAGACTGGAGTCCACAAGGCCAGAGGGAGCGGGGTGGCGCGGCCTGCGCGGCCTGCGTGGCCGCCCTCGGAATGCGACCAGGAGGGCGGATGCCACGGGAGGAGGAGAGCGTGGGTAAGAGGGGGACAGAGATGGAAGAGTGAAGGGCAGATATATAAAACGACGGCCGGGACAGTCGAGGCTCGAGGTCGAGGATCCGGTCACGGAGAAGGGGTTGGTTGGGGTGGGGGGCGCAGCTCCAGGGCAAAAAGGCCGGGCTAGGACCGGGCCGGCAGCGCGGCGCCACTCCATTGACGAGAAACGACGCGCACCCTCACGTTCACACACATTGTAACTAAGAGACGGTTCACAATGGATCACGACGAGTCACTTATTCATTACCGGAAAAAAAAGCAGCGAGCTGAGAAGCGAATAAAGAAGTCGACTGTAGTAAAGATATCTCATTTTCTTATTTTTTATATTTGCTTGGCTCGCGGGTGGCTGGTCTGCCGCTTTGGCCGCTCGTTTCCGCAAGTTTGGCGTGGCGGTGCGTGGCGGCGCGGCGCGCGGCGTGGCGGTGCGTAGCTGGGCGGCCAGGACAGGCAGCGCTAGGCTCGGCTAGGCTCTACTACGCTCGGCTCGGCTCGGCTCCGCTCGGACCACAGTCGCTTTTCAAGGCCGCGGCGCAGCGCCCCCTCCCCTCTCCCACGTCCCGTCCCGTCCCCTCCCGCGCAGCAGTCGTATTTTTCTAGCTAGATCTCCTCTCTTGTCGTGAGTCAATAGCCTACCGCGCGCCGCGCAAAGGGAGAGGCCCCCCAGGGAACCACCTGCCAGAGCTGGGCGCTGGGCAGAGTATTTCTAGCTAGATCTCCTCTCTAGTCGTGAGTCAATAGCCTACCGCGCGCCGCGCAAAGGGAGAGGCCCCCCGGGGAACCACCTGCCAGAGCTGGGCGCTGGGCAGAGTATTTCTAGCAAGATCATCTCTCTAGTCGTGAGTCAATAGCCTACCGCGCGCCGCGTAAAGGGAGAGGCCCCCCAGACCTGCCAGAGCTGGGCGCTGGGCAGAGTACTTGAACAGTTCTATCCGAGGGGTGCGGATATTGAAATATCCGAGGGGGAAACAACTCTGAATTTTGGAGTACAAATTTTGTGAATTTTTGAGGTTAGTTTCTCCTCGAATTTTGAGAATTCAAGTTAAGTTTTCTTAATTTTTCTGATTTATTTTTTGAAATTTTCTGAATTTTTCCTGATTTTTTTTCCTGAAGTTGTTTCCCCCTCGGAAATATCCCTCGCGTTTTCGTCTTCGACAACGTAATCCTGGAGGATACGTAATTACGAGATAAAGAAATGCGTATAGTTTCCGAAGCACCACCTTTCATGATGAAAAGCTGTTATCAAAAAATCATCCCGAATACAGAAAAGTTAGTTTCGTAGACAACCTAAGATGATATCCTCTAGACATTATTTGGTTCATCCTCCACCAGCACTCCCGAGGGGGCGTCAATTTTGAGAATCATGTGCACACAAGCCTGGGAAACATCATAAAAATTAAGGGAAATCAATGAAAACCACCACAACAAAGCAGGAAACACCTGGAATCACTTATAATTAGCCGAAATTCGCGTTTTATTTCGATAGAAACAGTTAGAAATGAAAAGATATGGATGGGAATCATTGGGAATCTATCATTCCGGGAATCATGTGTATACACATTTCAAGGGAGTGGTCACCCCCTCGAGCACTCCGCGAATCGCTTCGCAAGCCGAATGCGCGACTGACTCACTTCGTCCAAACTACCCCTACCCTGGGCGAGCACTAGCCGCAGGGGGTTACTCGCGAGTGTGGTGGTGTTCACTCTGGGAGAGCGGAGCTGAGCTGCTGCGGGGCGGAGCAGGCCGCGGGGGCTGAACAGGGTTGCCACGCAACAAGGGTAGCGCTGCAGGGGCTGGTGCAGAGCAGCGCGGCGCCATGCGTCCCGGGGGACGGAGCCGCGGCTAACTCGACTCGACGCTGCTACTGCTGCCCTGCCGGCCGGCCGGCCGGGTCATTTCCGACTCACTCTGCTCCACGAAGGATCTTCCCCCACTCACCGAAATGGTGTACAGTGACTACGGGCGCAAGTATCTTGCGAGGACGCTTCCGCGCGGAGTAATCGCAAGTAGTACTCGCGCGAGTTTCTTGCGCGGGCATACGCGAGTACCTCGAGAAGTAATTTATTTCCTCCCGTTTCTCTTAAGGTTTTTCTTCTTTATAGTGGAGGAATGAGGAGTGGATGGAGCGGTCGGTCGCTATATGCTCCGCACAGCTACGCAGTAGTATAAGGGCGCGCGGGCCTCGCCCCGGGAGCGCAGAGCCACAGAGCCCAGGCCGTGCCAGAGCCCCATGCGCCCCGGGCCGGCAGTGACGTCACCAGAGGGCCCTGGAGGGGCTCGCGGCCCCGCCCCGCCCCGCCCCGCCCCGCCCGGGGTAAACATGGCGAACAACGCCAAGCTTATTGGCCGCATAGTACACCGTCGCGCAAAACTGCTGCGCCAGCGCACCGGCCTGGAGATACGGAACCAACGCCGAGACGAGCTACGAGCACACACACACACACTCACGGACCCGGAGCTGATCAATACCAACACACGCGCCCTCTAGTTTATTGACAGTCGAGCCGCCTAAAGAGAAGAGAGGGGAGGAGAGAAGCAGAGAGGAGAGAGGAAAAGAGAGGAGAGGAGAGAGGAGAAGAGAGGAGAGGAGAGAGGAAAAGAGAGGGGAGGAGAGAGGAAAAGAGAAGAGAGGAGGAGAGGAGAGAGGAGGAGAGGAGAGAGGAGAGGAAAAGAGAGGAGAGGAGAGAGGAAAAGAGAAGAGAGGGGAAAGGAGAGAGGAGAGGAGATGAAAGGAGGGAGGAGAGGAAAGATTTGAGATTTGTTTACTGTCACTGGACTGTATTGTTAAAACAATATTACAAAATGAAACTATCAGGAATAACCGAGGGGGACACACAGTGGTGCCGTTGTAAATTTTTTATAGGCCATACGGTCCTTGCCGACCTGTTTGGTGGTGTGAGGGTTGCCTAGCTCCCAGGCGTTATAAAAACTCGGAAATTTTGGTACATCTTTATTTTTTTTAAGAACCACTTCTAGAAAATGTACTTGGCACCTTCCCTGTCAGGCTGGTTGTTTACACATCTACTAAAAATGATTCAAACGATACAAAGGGCGCGTCTTGGCTTGTGCCATGAGCTTACGGGTAGAGTAGAGGCCGAAGCAGAAGTTAAAGCCCCGTACGCATCTGGGTGCGTATGGCCTGGGGAATTTTAAAGGCCATACGGTGCCTTCCAAAACGCTTATAGGCCATACGCCGTATGGCCCCGTATGGCCTCAACGGCACCACTGGGGACACAAGTATGAAATTTTTGTACACCTCGTAATTCGGAAAAAATCAGAAAAAATGAGAAAATTTTTGAAAAATTTACAATAATTTACGAAAATTGAGAAAAAAAATGCTAAGAAAAAAAAATCAGAAAAATTCAGGAAACATTCACAGAACTTTACGAAAATTCCCAAAATTTGTACACCAATGTTCAGAGTTTTTTCCCCCTCGGAAATAACTGAAGTTAAGGCATTCAGTGGTGAAGTCATTAAAGTTGTAAGCACTTCCAAGTAGGCTCTTCTTGATACTGGTCTTAAAATACTTAAAGAGTAAATTTCGAAGTGTTGAGTAGAAGGAGAGGAGAGAGAAGAAAGGAGAACAGAGAGGATACGCAGAAGAGATGAGAGAGGACAAGAGGAGAGAGACAGAGGAAAATGACAGATAAGAGAGAGGAGAGAATGAGGAGTGAGGTCGCGAAGTAAGGGGGAGTGGGCGGTCTTGCAGGGAGTGGAGCAGTAGGGGATGAGGGAGGAGTGTGTTAAAGAAAAGAGGGAGATAAGTCCCGCTCCGTCGTCGTTTTCTGTCTTTCTGACGCGGGGCGCAGCGGACACGCTGTGGCGGGCGTTGTTGTGATGCTCGTTTTTCGTTCTCGGCCCGCCCCGCCCCGCCCCGCCCCGCCTCGCCCCACCCCGCCCCGCCCCGCACCGCCCCACCCTGCCCCGCCACGCCAAGCCACGCCAAGCCGCGCCTCAGCGATCAGGAGACCGCCACCGCCGCCGTGTAGTTATTGTCGCTTCCTTGTTCAGTCAGCCGCCGCGACGCGACGCGCCGCCGCGCCGGGCAGGGCAGGGCCGCCAGCTTCTGACCACTGCCGCTGCCGCTCCACCGCCGTCAGTTGTCGCAGGCATGACTGACCGGTCGGTCAGCGGCAGGAACGGCTGAAACGTGGACGGCCGCTGAGCTGTTTACTACATCTTCGTACTGTACGGATAGTTCTATATTTAATCGCACGATCGCGGCGGGGGGTAGGAAAAATAAATTGATAAGATTACCGGCGGGTGGATAGATGGATAGATGGAGAGATGGATGAAGCGAACGAGCGGCTGGCCCGGCAAGGAGAAATGGAGGGAGAAGGATAGCCAGGCATGCCTACCGGCGTGAGGCGACGCTAAAGGAGGGGGAAAGGAGAGAGAGAGAGAGAGAGAGAGAGAGAGAAGAAGAGGTGCCCGGTTCCAAAGGAAAATGAACAAAACTTGAATACGTTCTTCTTTTCCCACGTCACGGTCATGACGTCCATGGCGTCCAGGCTAGGCGTAGCCCCGCGGAGGGGAAGTGAGGGGGAGGGGGGGGGGAAGCTCCTCGTCTTCAACCTAGCAGGCGATACATTGCGCGGCGAGACGGGGCAGGGCGGGGTCCATATTTCATCAGGTGCGTCGCGTCCAACTCCGCAGTTCTGTATAGGCACGCGGGTGCTAGTGGCTTGTACACCAGCCGACACGCCGTTCGTCTGAACATCGCGCAAGTTTACAAAACCAAAACCGCAGCAGTGAAGAGAGGCGCGCTGCCCTTCGCCAAACGAATCGACAACTTTTTTTGGGGGGAAAAAGATGGTCGAGTATACCGAACTGACAGAAACTGAGCCGGCCAGGCCGCACGGCCGCGGCTCGGTTGGCCCCACGGGATGGTACCACCGAGACCGAGATGGTTGTTTTGGTCACGAGGGTACCGAGGGAGGCGGGTAACGGTACCCCGGGGGAGAGCCGGGCCGGGCCGGGCTGGGCCAGGGGAACTAATCAAAAGCCAACCTCTCTCCGGCCCGGGCCGGGCCCGGGCCCCTGCCCCTGCCGGACAAGCCCTTCGTGCCCCTTCCCCACATCCCCACCCAGCGGGCCGCGGCGTAGCGTTAGGGCTCCACGGTCCAAACAAGGATAAAAGTCGACTACAATTACGCGTGAATCCCTCCGCCCCCCCCCCCCTCCCGTTCTATTTCCCCCTCCGCTCCGTCCCGAGCGCGTCCAGCGGAGCCACCAAATTGACGGCCACAATAGGATCCCCATGATGATGAATCTCAAAGCCCTCCCCCCGACTCCCCTACCAGTTTTTTCTACCCCCCCCCCTTTTCCTCTCCCCCAGCAGCAGCGGGCCGTGCGGGTGAACAGGCGGTTAGGCTCACGTCCTGGCGCGCCGCGGCTCACACAGTGCCGCGTGGGCAGAGAGAGCGCTCCCGGACGCACGGCGGTTAGGCTCCAGTCGCGACTGACTCGCTCTCGTAACCCCGTCCTTGTCACACCTAGCAGGGCCCCATGCGTGCGATAAGGACGGAGGCGCGCGAGAGCGATCTTTAGAATCAGACTGGAAGATCCGAGGGGCAAACAAACTATGAATTTTGGTGTAAAATTTTGTTAATTTTTGTTAGTTGTTAGTGAATTTTTGCTTCATTTTTTATCTAAAATTCTGTGAATATAAGTGAACTTTCGCAGACTTTCGTGACTTTTTTCTGATTTTTTTTCCAATTTTTTCTGAAATTTTCAAATTTTTTTTTCAATTTTTTTTCCCTGCGAATTCTTCTGAATCACGAGACGTACAGCAGTTGTTACCCCCTCGGCAGGATTTCACTTGGCACGGCTCGCGGCTCACACAAGGATCCCGCCGTTGCGAAGGGCCGGCCGAAAAGGGCCGAGCAGCAGCACGGGTGGGCGGGCGCCGAGAGGGCGGGGGCGGGCGGGCCGGGGCGGGAGGACCGTAGGGAACGAAAGGGAACGAGATTGCGGCCGGGGCCGGAGCCGGGCCCTGCGTGTGCAGCCGAGCGCGCCGAGGCGTGGAGCAGGAGAAGGAGCAGGTCGCGCTGCCCGATGCACCCGCACTCATCGCACCCAACCCCGCGCCCTCCGCGCCGCCGCCAGCCGCCACTCGATCTTGATATTTCACACGGGACTTCCGTTCAGAGCGGTACGACTACGGTCTGGGAGGGAGACGCGGTCGGACGACGGCGGAGGGTCTCTGGAGGGCCTGGAGAGAGACTGGAGAGGGACTGGGAGCGTGCGCGTCGCCGCGTCTGGAGTCATTAGGACTTAGGACGCGGGCTGCGCTGGGCGGGGTGGGGCGGGGTGAGGCGTACCCAGCCGCAACGCTCCAGGGAGCCTCCTCTCCTCTCCTCTCCACCCCCCGGCGCGGACGCGGACGCACGCGACGGCCGCAGCGCCGAGGCGAGGGGGCATTTCAAACCCTATATAAAGTCTCTCTCGTTATCATGTATGAGAACAAAAGCACGTCGTGCCCAGCAGTCGAGGGGGTAACAACTCTGAAATTTTTAAACACCTCGTCATTCAGATACCCGGGTGGAAGGATCAGTAGATGCAACTACACTCGAAAACTGCAGTTCAAGTATAGGTTTACTACAGTCAACTGCAGTTTATCAACAGATAAACTACCCGGATTTCGTCAAAAGACCCTGCAGTGGTGAAAAACTGCAGTCAAACTGTAGTTTATTTATGGTTCATCAGTGTACGATAAGAAACTGTAGTTTGATCTGATGGTGAACTGTAGATCCTTCCATCCGGGTAAATGCAGGAAAAATGAAAGAAAATTTTAAAAAGCTCAGAAGAGTTCAGAATAATTTAAAAATTAGAGGTGGCACAAATGACAGGTGGCACAAAAAAAATCCCACCGCTAAAAAAACAATTCGGGAAATATCCGAAAAATAGGGAAAAAAAAGTAAATTCCCCCCCCCCAAAAAAAAAGGAAAAAAATGTCAAGACATTTGTACACAAAGTGTTTTCCCCTCGCCGACAGTGACAGTACACACGGGTAAAATCTGTGACCCCGCACTAAAATGTTTGACTGAACCTTTAAAGAGATAAAAAATAAAAAAAATCTGAATAAAAATAGAAGGCGAAGCCTTAACAATCGAGTCGATCACGCCCAGTGAAGGAGATCACGACCCCAACTTATGGGGAGCCAACCTTCCCGAAGGGACAGTTTAAAGTTAGACGTAAAAAAAAATCAGAGACATAAAGAATATACACTGCAAAACCAACAGTCAACTTAGAACACTGTTCCTAACGTGTACTTCAAAGCACGCAGTAGGAAGTGCATGCCTGCCATGGTATGCACTTGAAAGTGCATGCCTGCTATGGCATAGTGCTATGGTAAGTACACACTTCCAGCTGCATGCCATGGCAGGCATCCACTTCCTTGTGCATACCTTGGCAGGCATGCATTTCCTAATTCGTGCTTTGAAGTACACATTAGGAACAGTGTACTAAGTTGACTGTTGGGTTTGTGGTGTAATTGCTGATTAGAATTTTTTCACAAATACAACTGTTTAGGTTAAAATGGGTGCACACTAAAATACTAGGGACAATTTTGTTCCTAATTGAGAACGAATCCGTGCATGCGCAACATGTGCACGATTTCTTTCCTAAATAAAGAAGTAAAAGTGCACTATTCTGCAGTTTTACTCCGTTATTAGGTACTAAATCGTAAACCGTACACACACAAGTTGCGCATGCACGGATTCGAGCTCACTTAGAAACAAAAATTGTCTCTAGTATTTTAGTGTGTGAGTTCTTCTAAGACGTGTTATGTTTCCGTCTATATGCTTTGGCAAGCCTGCGCATAGAAACAGCACGGTAGAAGGGAGGTACAGATCGGATGCATGAGAGCGATGTTGAGTAAACTGAGACATTGAGTAAACGGGCCAAATGGGTACAAACAAAAGACACAAGGACCCGGGATAAAATTTTACCTGAACAGTATCTGAACTCTCCTGAGATAAAAACGTCAAGGCTGCAATCGGACTGAGTATTCCTGGATCAGCTTAATTCAGCGAAATCCATACTGACATTCAGATGACTCCGAAGAACCTTTACCTTGTGTTTTCCTGGCATTTTGAAGGAGTGACATCAGATGTTTTCAGGTGCACGTGAATTTTACTGACATTTACTGGATATAAAACTTCGTACATTCCTCAGGTTTTTTCAGTTTGGAAAATACATGAGAAATTAGCTGAGTTTAAACGAACTGCGAGTGACTTCTACACTCAGCATCTCATCAGTAACATACAGGTACTGGGCGGCAACTGACACCACCTGAACTTTATCCGACGTCACTAATTCAGTTTTTGTCAGTATTTTATGTCACTGCATAAAGCTGGGAAATAATAGAGATACATCCAACACCCCGGAGTGCCTCTACTCGGTGGAAAGTCGTTAAATTGCAGGTACAAAACGGGGACTGACAATATCTGGAGTTCAGCCGACCTCAGAAATTCAGTAATTCTCAGTTATTTTCTCTCGCTGAATGTAGTTGAAGAATATCGGGATACAGCCAACATCTTTCGAGATCTCAAATCAGCTTTTAGAGGCCAAATACCAGCAAAATGTGCAGTTGCGCTCAGCTAAAGTCATCTCTGTCAACTCGTAGTCAGGCACTCTCAGCTCACCTGCACGTCTAAGAGTCAGCAAACCTCACTTCAACTCTCAGCAGTCTTAATCCATCAGTAGTTTCATGTCAAAAAGCCAACAGAAACACCTCTGAAACACAGCTATTTACGCCTTGCCAGCGAACATTTTCAGTAGTCCTCAGTCGTTCCTCAGTCCTAGTTCAGCTCTGAGTCAGCTTAACCCCAGTTAAGTTTAGATACTGGTCGGGTAAAATTTTCTCCCGGGGAATGCGGCGTAGGCGGTATTGGCGGTATTCTAAAAATAAAATTTAAGCACATAAAAATATTAAATACCAATAAAATAACAAATTTCTTACATAAAGTAATAAAGTGCTGTAATAAACAAGATCCAAGAATGGTCTACAACGCCTATCGCTTTTGGGACCAATAAGGATCAGCCTCTTTGTCTATAACAATGCCTAGTTACTCTGGCAGTGCAGGGGCGTGGGGTGGGTGTATGGTTAAGTTACCTAACGACTTTAAAATAACAACATTACTTGTTATGTTAATAGGTAATGTTAAGTTACGTACCCCTGCCCGTCTCGTCTCGTCCATGTGACGCCACCCCGCCCCGCCCCGCCCCGCCCGCGGAACGGAGCAGCCGACGCGTGGCTCCCATATTCCGCAAGCTTGAAAAGGTAACCGCGCGAGCGGGTGTAGCGAGCCTCAGCCTCGTACACGCCGGCGCCGCGCCCGGGCGCGCCCTGCCCTGCCCTGCCCTGCCCTGCCCTGCCCTGCCCTGCCCTGCCCTGCCCTGCCCTGCCCTGCCCTGCCCTGCCCTGCCCTGCCCTGCCCTGCCCTGCCCTGCCCTGTCCACCCGTCATATATGGCGCGCCCGCACTCACTCACACAGACACACTCACACAAACAAAAGGACGCCATTTGTTTGTCACGTCCAGGAGGGCGTGAGCGCGCTGTGCGTGCCTTTTGCATATACTCAGCGTTACCTAACCGCGCCTCTGTGTGTGTGTGTGTGTGTGTGTGTGTGTGTGTGTGTGTGTGTGTGTGTGTGTGTGTGTGCAAGCAGTTACGAGGGGCGTGGTCCGCGAGTGACCGGACCGCACCACCACGGGATGTCGTTTGGACGCCGCGCTGCGCTGTGCGCTAACAATGCCACACTCTCACAAACGCGCGTACACGCGCGCGCGCGCGCACACACACACACACACACACACACATCACGTGAGCGACCGTACCCTCATCAATGCACATACAACGCGGTAAAGACGCGCGCAACATTTATGTATGCACCGCGGGGTGTTACGGAGAACACGTAACTAACTGTTCGCGCGGTTTTGTCTATAACCGGTCCAGCCGTCAGGCGCTGCCGTGGCCCCGAGGGTATAGGCAGACCCGCATGAATTCTGTCACGTGTATACCCGGCACTTTATCAGAGTCAGTCTTTATACTCCCGACATCGACAATAAAAATGCACTGAAGGATTCAACGTGATGAACTAATAATAAGAGACACTTGCAGCTCAAACAAAGTCATTGAGTAAAATATACCGAAGCAGTTGACTGAACGTCGAAAGTGAGAAGTGCAAGTGGGTTTCTCCCCGGAGCCAGCAGTCATTGAGCGCGGAGCGGCCGGCCGGCCGGTGGGTCGGGTTCGGTGCAACAGCAAAGCGCATCCCGCTGCACTTGGAATCCGCAAGCCGGCCGCCCCCCGCCACGCCCGGCCGGTCTGGCAGGCTGCTGCAGCACGACGCGACGCGCCGGCCTACATCGTGCCTTACATCACCGCGCCGCGGAGGAGGAGGAGGTGGGGAGCAGCCACCGAGCCGGGCCGGGCCTCGCAGCGGGCAGAGAGTCCTTGACCTTTCCAAGCGGCTCGCCGGCGAGGAGTAGGAGTACCTGTTCTAGGCCCCGGCCGGCGGCTCCGGGCGTGGCGGCCGGCGGAGCGGCACGGCGCGGGGCGGGGCAGGGCGGGCTGGAGCCTCCAGTTAGGCGGGGAGGTGGAGGGGAGTGCATCCGGTGCGACGAGACGAGACGCGGCGCGGCGCTGCACCGCAGCACTCCGTGACCAAGTGCATCGGGAGGGGCGGGACCAGACGGGCAGTGGGGGGGGGGGGGGGAAGCGCCTGGAGCCGCCCCGGGCAGGGCAGGGCAGGGCAGGGCAGGGCAGGGCAGGGCAGGGCAGGGCGCCGCCGCGGCGCGCATCGGACTCACAATTAGACTAATGGTCGCGCCGCGCCGTGGGGCCGTCCCGCGGCAACCTGCTTGTCATCCTGGAGGAACCCTGCCCCGCCCCGCCCCGCCCCGCCCCGCCCCGCTACAGCCGCCTCCAGCACGACGAGCAAGTGGCGGGGGCGCCACCACCGTCGAATAGGGACGAAGTCATCACGGCGGCAATAATGTTCGTCCGCACCTAATCCCACATCGAGCACGGCATGACCACGGCGTGGCCACGCCGTGGTTTGTTGAGTTGATGCTGATAATAATACATCCTTCTACTATTTTGCGAGGGGGCCTCAACTCCTGAAATCATGTGTACACAATCGCTGATATCTTCGAAATCATTGTCACAAAATGTAGATCTATTGCCGAAAAAAATGATTTGAGTGCGTATTTTGGGTTCATGAAGCTCAAAATACGCTCGTATTTACTTTAAGAATTATTTCTTTCCATGTGAAATCATGTGTACAAATTTTGGGTGAGTTGAGGCCCCCTCGCTATTTTGGCGCTGCCTAGACCCTCTCTCCGCAATAAAGGCGACCCTTACGAGCTGTCCTTGCACTTACCGCAAACCATTCACTTCTCCCTCTCTCAGTCCGGCACAAGCACTCTCCCTCTCTCCGGCAGGGACGCGGAGCAGCTCGCTCATACGTTCCGAGCGCGCTGGCCTTCCTGTACACCAGCTCCATTTCTTTTGTCTCCCTTCTGGTCTCTAACAAGCACGAGCCGAGTGGAGGGCAGCGGCAGCAGCAGGAGAGATATTGCCGACATATTTTCCCCGAGTGGCCCGCAGTCTGTTTTTCGGGCGTATGCTCGGTTGGCGCGGGGCGGCGCGGCGGGGCGGGGCGGACCGACCTGGCTCCGGGTCGAGGCGGCCTGGGCCGGGCCGGGCCGGGCGGGGTGGGCGGACACGTGTCGAAACGAGGCTTGCGACACGGCCCGGCCCAGCCCGGCTCGGCCCGCTGGCTGGCTACGGCCGCGCGCCCCACCCCGACTCACCCCGCCCCGCCCCGCCCCGCCCCACCCCGCCCCGCCCCGCAGGTTGCCTCACCGCGGTGCGGGTGGGGCCGTGTCACCCCCGCGGGCCCGCCCCGCCCCACCCCGCCTCCTCTCTGTACATACAGCGCAATCCAAACTGGACCGTGGACGGGCGCGTCTTTACTTACCCAGACCACCTCCCGCATGCAGAGGCCACGCGTCTCCTTTTCACAGTATATTTTCTTTTTCGCCTGTTATGTTCCGAGGCAGTCGAGCGAGGGATCATTCAAACAAACTGTGTACAGTGACTTTTTATTAACTTTTTTTTTTTCTTTTGATTTTATTTTTAAAATTGTTTAGGGACAAATTCTGTCACTATTTGATAAATTTTGGTCTTTACCTCCCCTATTTCTACCTTTTTACCGTTTCTGTTCATTTGTTCTCGATTTTTCGGATTTTTCTGAGTCTTTCTTCTTGATTTTTTTTAAAATTTTTCCCTTTCTTTTTTTAAAATGATTTTTGTGGGGTCGTACAATTATTTTTCGAAGCGACCTCCCCCCCTCCACCCCTCGATCTCAGGGTACTTCACCTTATCACTCGAGGGGCTCGCTGTCGGGAAGGAGTCGGTGCTGTGGACGCCGCCGCAGTGGCCCTGCAGGGCCAGGACGGAGGGCCGTACGTGTGGGGGCCGGGCTGGGGCGGGCCGGGCCGCGGTGAAAGCGCTGTCAGGAACACCGTGGTCAAGCCGCCCCGCCCCGCCCCGCCCCGCCCCGCCCCTGCCTGTCGGCTCTGACCCGTGCTCCTCAAACAACGACGCCTCCAGGAATGCTTCCAGTCAGAGGTTCTCGAGAAGCACGGCCGACCGGCCGGGGCGAGGCGAGGCGAGCGCCCCGAGACTTGTATGGACTATGCATTTAGGTGATGGTGAAACGGGAGAACTCAAGTGCTGAGACGTGCGGTTACAACGTGCTTGAATGAACAATTAAGTATTCGAAAGGTATACACAACGTCGCCTTCGGTTACCGGATGACATTCGAATTTTATTCTGATGTCTCGGACACTCATCTCATATTGCAAAGCCTGGACACGTTCAAATAGAGGTAACTCAAAAGAGATTTTGTCAAGATATTCTAACAGTGTACCAAAGACGGAGCCGTCAGCCCTTCGAAGGGCCTGCCGGGGGCAGCGTAACCACTTTCTAAATCCCAGGGGATCGGCCGCGCTGGGCTGGGCTGGTCTGTCTGGACAGGGTCGGGCCACGGCTAGCCCACATGGACTGACCAATGAGAATCATCTGGGAAATAATGGGCTACAGGGCCAGGAGAGTAACGTGAGAATTATATAGGTAACACACGAACCATTTTCTCCCCGGATCTTTCAGGATGCCTTACACTACGCAACGTTGATGAGCACGAACGAAAGCCACAAATTCGTCTGAACAAAGATACTCTCTTTATATAGTGACGAGCCACCAAAAAGAAAGAAAGAAAATCTAGCGAAGGGGTCCTTCACTCAAAAAAATCAGTGAACACCCCGGAAATAATCAGAAAAATTAAGAAAGAGTCAGAAAAAATCTAGATAAAATAAAATAAAAACTTTTAAAAAAATCTGTGACAAAAAATCAGTAAAAATCAAGGAAAATTAAAAAAAAAAAAAAAAAAAAAAAAAAAAAAAAAAAACTAGAAAAATCGAGGTAGGATAGAATCACGAGAAGGAGCTCTTTGAAATCTCACCCCACCTCGCACTGACTCCACCGCTGTGAAGCGGCGCCCGCAAAAGACGGGGAGGTAGGCAACCGCAGAGCAGCCGCGCTCAGCGGGACTGCCTACCTACGAGGCGCTCGGCCGGCTCCGCTCCCACCGGCTCCAGAAAAGGCGATCCATCACGATCGATCGGCCAAACAGCAATATCTTTCCAAAAAGACGTTGCACCACGGTAGCTCAGCTTTTATCTTCGATATCTCAAGTCCCATTTCCGAGATGCGGACAGAATAAAAATGATGGCGTGGAACAGCAGAGGAAGCAGGTTCGCGCCCGGTCCAGCGCGGCGCCTGCAGGCGAGCAAACGATAGACAGAGACGGAGACAGAGAGAGAGAGAGAGAGAGAGAGAGAGAGAGAGAGAGAGAGAGAGAGAGAGAGAGAGAGAGAGGGGACAGAGAGAGAGAGAGGGGGGAGGGGTAGAGGGAGGGAGAAAGAACGTCGCCTACGGCACCCCATTCTCTGTCTCGCTCCCTCCGCCCTGCGCGACGCGCGCGCGCGCACTCTCCAACCAGGTCACTGTCAAGGCTATTGCGTAACTCCGCGCGCTCCGAGCCGCGCCGCGCCCCGCCAGACTAGCAGCGCGACTAGCCCCCCCTCCGGCCCCAATGCAACCCTCGCGTGCAATGTACCTCCTTCCCCCCACCTGCCCCCGCCGCTGTTCTTTCTCTCTTTCTCTCTCTCCCTTCTCCTTCCATCTCTAGCGCTCTCCCTCTCTCTCTCTTTCTCTCTCCTTTCTCCTCTCCCCTGATAAGACCCCGCCCCGCGGGTGCGCGCGACGCTTGTCGTAGAGTGGCTCGGCGCACGCGAGGCAAGTCGAGGCGAGAAGGGGGAGGAGGGGGGGGGGAGGCACGGAGGACGGGGGAAAGGGGGAAGGGGGCGTGAGCATCAGCGGGTACCCCGGTCACAGCCATACTAGTTATTCGGAGAAAATACGACGACACCACGAGAAAATGTTTCAGTATATAAACTGCTCTCGGGAATATATCGTGAGATAGGAGGATAGAAGGAGGAGGAGGAGGAGGAGGAGGAGGAGGAGGAGGAGGAGGAGGAGGAGGAGGAGGAGGAGGAGGTACGAGACGGGAGGAGGAGAGTGGGGGTCGCTTTTGCCGGCGCCACGCCACGCCACAGCCAGGCGGCCGCCCCGCTGTGACTCAATGCGGCATTCACAATCGCACCAAGGCATAGAGCCCCGCGTTGTGCGTTACGGAGCGCGGACGGTGGAGTATCGAGGAGTTTGCAAGCCATCTGCCGCAGATGGCCCCGTGGCCCCGCCGTCTAGATGGAAGGTGAGGAGATAGGAGATAGAAAATCGGTGTAAAAGAGTGCGAGTGGGAGAGGGAGAGAGAGAGCGATACCCATATGAAGCGTAGCTGCCCATATTATAAAACGCATGTCACCGGGCCTTGCGCAACGTCCTCGCGTCAAGTCCCGCATGCGGAGGCATTATACCGAGCACGTGTCGGGTCGGATAGGCAAAAGGGCCCAGAGGGAAAAGACAATGCTGACGCATTTAACATGTCGATTCCAAATAATATAACCACGCTGCTCCTGAGGTTTTCGCGCGACGCGCGACGCGGTTGTGCAGAGTGTAGCCGAGCAGCAGAGCTAGTGCGCGAAGTAGGACGAGGTCGCGCTCACTGTGGAAGGGGCAGAGGGAGAAGGGGGGAGGCGAGGGGAGCCACGCTGGCGGCCCGCCAGGGGCTGATCCAGGAGGAGTCGAAGAAGGGGGCGGGCCAGGCCAGGGCGAGGCGAGCAGGGGGCAGCAGCTCACCGAGAGAACCCCGACACATGTATACGCCCGGCCTGGCCCGAGGGGGAAACAACTCTCAAAGTTTTGTACACCTCGTAATTCAGGAAAATTCAGAGAAATACAGAAAAATTACGAAAATTTGGGGTAAAATTCATTACAAATTTCAGAAAAAATGAATATTAAAAAATCACAAAAAAATAACAAAGTTTGTGCAGCAAAGTTCAGAGTTGTTTCCCCCTCGGTCTGCCCCCTCCCCCCCCCACCCGCGGGGTACATGATGGAGAAAGAACAAATAATCTACGAGACTTTGGTGCGACGCTAACAACGGGTCGTCCGCGTACGAACGTATACCACACGGTGACGAGGCGACTCATGACTCATGAGCTCTATCGCGTTCGACATTCATTAAGGGAGGCTAAAACATTCCTCCTTATCAAATTCCTGCCCACAGCGAGAACGAGTCGTAAAAGCGCACGATATGCCGCGGCGTAAAAAAGGCACCGCGCAGCGAAAGCGTATGACACACGCGCCCTCCCTGTCAGCGAGTGCTGCGATAAAAAAACAATCACACCAAATAATTAATCTCGCTGCGGTACAGAATTGTGAATTCAGTAGTATGCATCGTCGAACGATTTTCGCAAAGACGGTAGTATGTACCGACTGCCTCTCTCTCTCTGTCTCAGGCGCACGCGCGCGTTCCTCCTATTTTTAGCAGCCTCCTGTTCCCCCTCTTCTCCACCTCTCCCCCCCCCCCCCTCTCTCTCTCCCGTTGGCGGATTCAGTGATAAACGCGCGGGGGCCGCTGCACACACGGCGTGGGGGCTCCCTGCCCCCCCCCCCCCCCCCCGGGTCCGGTCCGGCCGGGCCTGGCAGGGCCCCACCGCGCAGCACGCCGGCACGCCCGTCAGGCCGTCAGCTCCCCAGACCAGACCGGCTCCGGCCGAGGCTCCGGCCCGGCGGAATTCCTTTCCATTTCGTTTGGCACGTCACCGCTTGCAAGTTCTTAGCTCACCGGCCGCCCGGCGCGGAGTGGCGCGGAGCAGCGCGGAGCAGCGGAGCCCGTCAACCTGGGGCCCGGCCCAGCACGGCCCGCCGCGCAACCTGCCCCCTCCAGGGCGGCCCGGCCCGGCCGCCGCGGCTCCACGCGCTGGAGTGGGCGCCCCGCCCCGCCCCGCCCCATCCCCCCTAGTTGAGCCACCAGCAGACCAGACCACCGCCGCCGAGCCGAGCCGAGCCGCACGGCGTGCCCGACCGTCGTGGAGAAATGTTGGCAGCTTCTTTCACCAGTAATCCGCCACGCGCGGACACAGCCATGAGACGGCCAGAGAGGGGGGAACGGGGGGGAGGGGTAGATAGTGAGACAGACACACATGCAGATAGAAAGATAGATCGATGGATGGATGGATGGATGGATGGATGGATGGATGGATGGATGGATGGATGGATGGATGGATGGATGGATGGATGGATGGATGGATGGCGAGAAAGGGAGAGAGAGAGGGGGGGGGGGGTTCTCTAGGACACACACTTGACAGGACCTTGAACGTGTACGGCGCACGAGAACTGACTGGGACTTTCTTCGCAGCCACGACGAACACGGCGTCTCATCTCCCGCCAAAAAATAATAAGTACGATCACAACAGCGAGAAGGCCCCGTTTGCGTGCGAGGCCCGGGCGGGGCGGGGCGGGGCTGGTGTGTGTGGCGAGTGATGTAACCGGGAGGCCGCCGCCCAGTCCAGTCCAGTCCCGGGGCGGGGCGGGGCGGGGCGGGGAGGCCCCTGCCGGCTAAGCTGGGCCCCACCCGACCCGGGCCGGTCCGACCCGGGCTGGTCGCCCCCGTCCTCGTCCGGTTACAGTATTCTTAAACCGACTGGGTCACCGGACCAGCCTGGCGCGCTGGCCGGGGCTCAACAAGGCCCCGTTACTCTGCGCGGCCGCCGTGCAGATAGGCAGCCGGCCCACGCCCGTGCGCGCCGCGCGGCCTACCCCACGGGAGCTGACCCGAGGCCGGCTTACCCGAGGCGGACCCGCGCCGCGGACCCCAAGTCCCAGTCCAAGCACTCAGGCAGCCCGCCGGCAAACCCGCAGCCTCCATTTCACTGGAAAAACAAATGTTACTTGTGTCAAATGTTATCCTGCATTCTCTGGAGAAAACGTTTCCTGATGCATTCCTCTCCATGCAAAAGGATAGGGGCATCACAAAGAGAATGCAGCACGAAACGTTTTCTCCGGAGAGTGCAGCAAGAAACGTGACACATTTAACGTTAGTTTTTCCAGTGTTGCACCGCAGGGCCCAGGGAGGGCCGTGGCGAGTGCGACCAACGGTTTTCCTATATTTTTCACTACTCCAGGATCTACAAAACAAAATTATTCTCAAAACTTATCATACACTCTGCGAAATTGTTGTACGGGTACGGGAAAATTTTCCATGAGAGGTCTTATACAATAACAATAATTCATATTGTAAATTTTCATAACTATGCGAATCAAACTCAGAATGGATTGGTGAGCAACAAAGTCGAAAAACGTAAAGTCGTACGTGTACGAGATATTTGTACATAGTTAATTTTAAAAACACTGATAAAACAAATGTTCAGCATTGAGCACTTAAAGTGTGCTTTTTACAACTTTGCACATTACATGGTGTCGAGTTTTACTAGACATTACAATAACGTCTAAACTTTAAACATCTCTCAAGTCCCGAATGTTTGCACACTTGGACACATGCCCCAGCTATTGGGAAGCCATAACAGACGTCGAGTAACTGCACACTAAATGGTGTGCAGTTTATTAAACGTTTCGGAAGTGTCAAAACATTGCACACCAAATGACGTTTAGTTAAGCTCGACACCTTGAAGTGTGCAATCTTTGCACATTTGAAACTAAACACCATTGATGTATTAAAACTAAACATTTGTTTTACCAGTGAAATAATGTACATCTACGGAAATATTTTTCACGGTGCAGGCATTTAAAAATAGTGCCTTTTCAATGCGACTAGGTACAAAATTTGAAATCAGGTTTCACCTTCAGTGCTACCTTCCGCCGAAGCCTGGGCTCTCCAAAACGTAGAAAACGAAATTGATAGAGACTTAAAATGGCAACCCCGAAAATAATGATGCACGACCGCGAAGAACACCGAGACTTGGCATCCAGTCCATCAATACATAAAGAGACAAAAAATAATAAATTTGACAGAGTAGACTATTTTTGACATGGTCTACGCCGCATAAGGGTCGCCTCATTGCGTCGTCCGCGCCGCGTCAAAACACTGCAACCACACGGCCATGTGCAAGTAGCCCACGAGTGTCTGTACCGCGGAGGGGCGTGGCGGGCGCGGCGCGGCGTGGCGCGGGCGCGGAGTGGCGCGGCAGGAACTCCTCCGCCCAGCCGGCAACACCGCGCGGCACGGCCGCAGACTGGCCGGTCTGGTCCCACGCGGGCCGGCGCGGCGCGGCGCGGCTCGGCGGCGCGGAGGAGCAGGGCCAGGCGACGCGACGCGAGGCGAGGCGAGGCGGCCCACCACAACATGCCATGGGCGGCCACCAGCAGGAGGACCCCGGCCCAGCCCCCGCCCAGTAGGGTGATTCCGCACAGTGGTTTCGTCTCTCTGTCCTTGTCGCTCTCATGCGGCATAGCCGTAAGGAGCGAGCGAGAGGACACTACTACTAAACGCGGTTCGGAATCAGCCTCCAGGTCCGCGCCGAGGAGTCGCGGGTCGGAGCCGCGGCC
The DNA here is from genome assembly GCA_029379305.1 of Frankliniella fusca. Lineage (NCBI taxonomy): Eukaryota > Metazoa > Arthropoda > Insecta > Thysanoptera > Thripidae > Frankliniella > Frankliniella fusca. The sequence continues at coordinate 389,069 of JAHWGI010000492.1, read as the reverse complement.
CGGGCCCCGGGCCCGCGCGGGTTTGTCCTGGCCAGGCTCCTGGTGCCGACGGGGTAGGAGGCGACCTAAAGCAGCGTCCGGCGCGGCGCCAGGACGCTAGAGCCCCAGCACGACGGCGCCTATCGACCCGGGCCGGGCCGGCGCCGCGGCCGCCCCAGCCCTGCCCTGCCCTGGCCAGGCCAGCCCTGGCCCGGCCGCGGGCCGCAGGCCGGCTCTACTGCGCTGGCGCCCGCCGGGCCGGGCCGGGGCCCAAGCTAAGTTGCACGAGGTTGAGGCGCTGCGCTGAGCGGCCCTAGCCGCACCGCGCCACGCCACGCCAGCCCGCGGACAGGAAGAGGGAGGGGAGAGCCCCCGCCCCGCCCCGCCCCGCCCCGCCCCGCCCCGCCCCGCGGAGCACCGCCGCGCGGCCCGACCTTGCCCCCGTAACAGAATGAGGACGCGCTCTGCGGGGGCCGCGGGGCGTGGCGGGGCGTGGCGGGGCCGGGGGGTGCCGTAGGGTGGCGCCCCGCCTGCACGCGACCAGGCCGCCACCACAACCCCGACCCAACACCACCAGCAGGCCCGCACCCGCACGACTTCCCGTGCCAGGCCAGAACTCGGTGGGGCCCGGCTTAGCTGAGGTGTTCTGTTCGTCGGCGACCTGCCTTGTGCCGGACGCGCCAACCAGCCCGAGCCCGTCCCCGCGGGGTGCAGTGAAGGCCCGTGACTCAGGCGGAGGCGGAGGCAGCCGAGACCGTCTCATGAGTCATGACGACGACCAGGCTCAGGAGGGCTCCTCCGACTCGTCCCGCTCTTTGTCTTTCTCTCATTCTTTCTCTCCCCGCCGCTCCCTCCTGCTCTCATTGGTCGGCGGCGTTGTCCGACCGCCAATCAGGTCGGCGTCGGCGTCTCCCCGTCATTCACACCTCTCTCTCTCCCCCCCCCGCCCGGGCCGTAAGCGCCAAGGGAAATGACGGATTTTAGCGAAGTTCGGAGGCCAGCCCCCCGCACACAGGAATAACTGCGGGACCAGGGCACGGCACGGCACGGCACGGCACGGCATGGCGCACCGGCCCGGGACATCGCTTCTCGGAAATAAAGTAAGGATACGGTTATTGTGGTCCTGGACACGGGACAGCGAGAGCGGGACACGCCGCCCGGCCCGACCTGCCGTCTGATTCCGAAGATCGCTCTCGTACCTCCATCCTTGTCGCACGTATGGTGGTGCACTATATTGGGGATGGCTGCGGGCCCGGGCCCCGTGAGTGAGACAAGGACGGAGGCACGAGAGCAATCTTCGGAATCAGACGGCAGACTCGGCTCCAGCCACGGCCCTGGCTTATCGTCGAGTCGATTCATAATTCAGCAAGCAGCGAAAATCTTTGCGGACAGGGGGGGGGGGGGGACCGAACAGAACCAGGCGGGGCGCGTGACCGGCAATAGCGTCGTCCCCAAACGGTTCCTGGGAGGTCCTCCCCCCGCCCCTCCCTTCCCCGCCTACTCACGTGACATGCGCTCTGCCTCATGCACTCGTGCGCATTCGAATTGCCTCCCCCCCCCCCTCCCTCGGCCCTGGTCGTCATGGCTGCTGGGGCCCCGGCCCGGGCTGCAAATGGACAACATCCGGACGTCGACGGACAGCGCGGCATCACCACCGCCATGGTCCGCCAGTGCACCAGCACACCCGCGAGAGCGCGCGCCCCTGCCGTCTGAATCCGAACATCTCTCTCGCGCCTCCTTCCTTGTCGCACCCGTGGAGAAGCACTATACAATGGGAGTGCCAGAGCCCCATGAGTGCGACAAGAACGAAGGCGCGAGAGCGATCTTCGGAATCAGGCGCCTGCAGACAGATGCCATCTCTCCACTCCGTGCTCCGCTATCTCATTCACACCTCGTGTGCAGAAGTCGTCGGCGCAGAAGCGCGAGCACGCACTGCTTCTGCTCGAGCAGGGAGACCTTCAGGACGCCCCTCCCCCCCCCCCCGCCGTGCTCGCCGTTCGCCCCCTTCCCCTTTCTCTGTTTCGACACCGCGCCTCCCCCTCCCTCTCCTGCCCCCTCCACATACCCTCACGCCCAGACGGGTCGGCCTTCTTTGCAACTCGTTTCGGTTTCGATTTCGTTATACGATGTCGTTTTCTTTTTCATTCTTTTTCCATCCTTGTACAGTTTTTTTTTACCCCGTCGTTCAGCTCGCAGTGTGAGGCTTCGGCCGTCCCGTTTGAGGCGCTGCCTGCCTGTTGCCTGTTCGGCCCGGCCCCGGCCCGTTCAAGGACGGGGGGCTCCTGCCAAAGGACCCGCTGGCCAGCCGGAGCCGGCGGCCCGGCAGCCTCAAGTGCTAGCCGTGGCCCTTTGAGACGGGCGGGGCTCGGCTAGCAGTGCCTGGCAGTGCCTAGCCCCGAGCAGCCGTCTCATTCAGAAGATCGCGCTCGTACAGACGTCCTTGTCGCACCTGAGGCGCTGCCCTAACGTTGGGGATGGCAGGGCCCCATGAGTGTGACAAGGACGGAGCGATCTTCGGAATCAGACGGCAGGGCCAGGCCGGGCAGCCACAGGACACGCGCCAAGCGATCCACTACACTCCTCAGAGGAGCCCCCGGCCCTCGCCGAGCCCACGACCCTAGAAGGGCCCCCCAAAGGGTATAAAACTGTCTCCGCACAGCACGCCTCGGCCTCGGCCGGCCTCGGCTCGGCTCTCCGCAGAAGCCACAGGCAGCCCCGGGCCGGTCCTTGCAAAACACTGACCCGCAATACGAGTTTTTGGTATTCGAACCCCGGCGTCGTCGTCGCTGCCTCCACCAACGCTGCCCGCCCCGCTGCTGTCGGCACCGAGACAATATGGGCCCGCCCCGCCCCGCCGCCCTGTACTGCTGCAGCCGGTCGGGGCGCTTTCACCCAAACACCGGCCGGGCGGGGCGGGGCCGAGCTGGGCCCCCGGCCGGGAAAACAAAAGGAATTACTCGTGTCGCGGCAACAGGGGCAGGGGCAGGGGCAGAGGTAGAGCTGAGCAAGCACAGCAGAGGTCCGCTCGAGGGGCAAACAACTCGGAAATTTTTGAACACCTCGTTATTCAGAAAAATTCAGGAAAATGCAGGAAATGCAGAAAAAAAAACAATATATATTTTTTAAATCCGGAAATTTACAAAAAAAAAAAAAATCACAAAATTTGAACACCAAAATTCAGAGTTGTTTCTTCCTCGGGTCCGCTTCGCTTTCGGGTGGTAGGCCGTAGCAGCCGAGCTGTGTCACCTGGTCCCCGTCCCCGGCCCGGCCTCTGCTGCCGCGCCCCGTCCCCCCGGCCGCATCGGCAGGGTGTGCTCGTCGCGCACGTCGCAACGGTCAGCCCCGCTCCTGCTCGGCCGCGGCGTGGGTACCCACGGCCATGCCCGGCCCGGCGCGCACCGCACAGCGCCGCACAGCCCCGCGAGAAGAGAGGCGCGCAATGTTGTAACTCGTTGTGAAATGGCGGGGCGTGGCGGGGCGTGGCGTGGCGTGGCGGGGCGTGGCCGCGGTGGAGGCGCGTCTGTCGCCAGCGTCGCCAGGCGCCGTCCTTGTTGCTCGAGTGTCCTTCGAGTGAGAGTGCGAGCGAGAGGAGAGGGGGGGGGGAAGTGGGAGCCCAGACAGGCGGTCCACACTGTCGCACACACACGGACAGACAGACAGACAGACAGACAGACAGACAGACAGACAGACAGACAGACAGACAGACAGACAGACAGACAGACAGACAGACACAGCTCGACCCGGGTCCTGCCCTGCCCTGCCCTGTCTGACAAAATCGCTGTTCGCGAACTCGGGGCTCCGCCCCAGACCCGGCCCCACCCGGCCCCGCCGACGGAAAGCGGGCGCCTGCAGCGAGCGCGCCACAGGGCGGGGCGGGGCGGGGCGGGGCGGGGCGCGGCGCGGCGGGGCGCGGCGCGGCGGGGCAGGGAGGAGGCGAACCTCCCAAAATCCGACCCAGTTTTCGGCGGGCGGGGGCCTGGCTGGGGGGGACGCGGCGGCCCGTCCCGGGCGGGTTGCAGAGGACTCTTTGTCTGTGCCCGTGTATGAGTGTGAGTCTGTCTGTGTGTGTGAGCGAGTGTTCGTCACGCTGCTCGCGCACATCACATGCACAAGCGCCCCAGTGCACGGGTGTAGCCCGGCCTGCCGGCCCCGGCCGCCACACTAAAGGTGGCCACTCGTGTGCCCCGCCCCCACCCCCACCACCTCCGCCGCGCCTGTCACCCATGGGACGCGCGGAAAATAAGAAAAGAAAAATCTGGTTCGACGCAAAGTTGACGAGGAAGAGGGAGAGGGGGGGGGGGGCTGTCTCTGCCATAGTAGCATAGTAGTACGGCCTGCCGCGCGCGAACTGCGAATAAGACAGCGCCGATACGCTGTGTCGACTGTACCACGCGCGATGGTGTCTGTCCACCTTATACACCACGTGGGGGCTGGGGGGGGGGGACCGAGGGTCCGCTGTACAGTGGCAGGGGCTGGGTTACACCGCACCCCCCCCCCCCTCCTTCCCTTCCCCGACGCGCGAACTCCGCGATAACACTGCCTGCTTGGACGCACACACGCATGAGGGGCGACTGTATCATCAATCCAGTCCTATACATGGTATTTCTCTCTGTCTCTCTGTACTGGCTCGCTTCATCACACGTGGAGTGCGAATATTTAGACAGACTCGAACTTTCGCTGTCTAGTCGTTACCTTCCAAGCACGCACGCACGTACACAAACAAAGGGAGTAAAAGAGAGGAAAGGAGAGCGAAAGCAGTAAGCAAAGTGACAGAGAGGGCGAGATTCGTCATGTGCGGATTGTAAGGCGCAGTCACAAGAGCCATGCGGTCGCTTCCCCACGAGTCGACAAGAGGCGGACTAATTGATTAAAAGAACAAAAAAATAGAAGAAGAAACGCGCGCTCCACGCACAGAGTTATTCCTTATCGGCGCAACGCTGCGTGCTCAGACACTACGGCACCACCGGGGTGCTTGCACAGAGAACACGTTTAGAGTGTTGCGGCAGTTGCGGATCTACCTATCCACATGGTAAAACTTTTTCCTAATCCCGTCCCCGTCCTGAAATTTGTTGGACGGTCGTTGGGAAATGAAGGAATACACGTTTTATACCGTGCGAGAGGCCACCACGCGGCGCCTTACGGCTAGAGAGGGCGGCACACAGACACACCCGCGTACCATGACGTCGTCGTGTTCTTTGAGACACACCCGGTATACAAAAGCAGCGCGCCCGTCCCGTCCCGTCCTGGCCTCCCAGCCCAGGCAGCGCCCACCCCGCGGCGGCCTCCTGGGGGGCGAGAGGTGCGGAGGGGTTGCTCGGCTCGGAGAGGCCCTACACTGGGGCGGCGGGCGGCGGGCCGCGAGGGGCCGGGCCGGGGGGCTCCCCGTGGGGTGTGCTCCGCTGCCCTGCCCTAACGCTGTCCACCGACGACCGCACCCAAGGGGAAAACAACTCTGAAATTGTTGTACAACTTTGTAATTCAAAAAAATTCTAGAAAAACTCGGGAAAATTCACAAAAATTTTTTGGTAAAATTCAAGTAAAAATTCACAAAAAGTCTATAAAAACACTCACAAAAATTCTCAAAAATTCAAGAAAATTTAGAAAATGTGTACACCAAAATTCAGAATTGTTACCCCCTTGACAGCTCTCCACATGCAGTCGACAAGATGCGTTTTCTATTTTTTTTTTTCTCGCGCGAACAACATCGATTGATGATGATGATGATGGCCTGTTGCTCACGAGAAGCGTTTGTAAAGTCGTCCGAGACGACAGTGAGAGCTAGAGCTATACAGGTGTGTAGTAAAAGGGCGCACCCCCGATGGAGCGTCGCCACGCGCGTTGCGAAAAGAGACGCGCGGGCCGGGGGGGCCGGCGGGCACCTGTCTAAATAGGCACCGTGGCGGCGCTGGCCGGGCCGGGCCGGGCCGGGCTAGGCCGGGCCACGCCGCACACTCACACACAAGGCAGTGGTAGTAGTAAAGCGCGGCCCGGCCCGCCCCGCCCCGCCCCGCCCCGCCCCGCCCGCGACCTTGAGGTGTTCTCCAGCCTCCACTGAGGACGGCGGCGGGCGGCGGGCGGCGTCGCACAGCTCGCGTGTTGTACACCAGCAGGTTCACTCACTGCGGCAGGGTGATTCCCAACACCGTGTCCAGCAGTGTCATCTCTCTTGCTCCTCATGGGCGCGTGGCGTGAGTGCGACAAGGATAGAGGCACGAGAACACCGTGCGCGGAACCACCCTGCAGCGGGGCGCCCCGCGGCCCCGGCCCGGCCCGGCCCCAAACCCCGGCCCAGTGCACCACGCCACCCAATCTATCCGCGATGATAATAATGCGACGCGAGCCCCATCGAAATCAGAGCGCGATGAAAGCCGCCCGCCCGACAGCCGCCCCGCCCCGCCCCGCGTCTCGTGACCAGCGCGCTCACACCTGTGTGCCCCCCCCCCTTTTCCCCCTGCGCTGTACTTGCTGATTAGCGCCCCCTCCCTCCCCGCCCCGCCCCCGCGCGGCACAGATGGCTGCAGCTGATGGCCCGGCCCGGCCCGGGTCCGGCCGGCAGTGTGGTGGACTATCGCCTGCCTGCACTGCGTGCGCTGCTTGCGCGCAATACCCGCGCGCGACTCATACACACGGTGCTACCAGAGAGAGAGAGAGAGGGGGGGGGGTAGACAGGGAGAGATAGGCTGCAGCACGGCTCGCACGGTCCAGCGCAGCCGCCCTGCCCTGCTCTCCTGGGCCCTCCCCGCGGCCCTCCCCGCGACCGCTCGGCGCCCGGCAGGCGAAGCCCTGCTGCTTTGGCCCTATCGCGCTGCTGCGCCGAGTACAGTCAGTCAGAGTCAGCCGTCCCCAGATTCAGAAGATCGTATTATTGTAGTGCCCTCTCACTCACTCCACGTGGCCGAGACCCGTGCGTGTGACCAGGACGGAGATACGAAAGCGCTCTTCTGTAAATCTGACGGCAGCGCTAACACTACCACGCGCCGCGGCGCGCGGCGGCGAGGAGGAGCAAAACACATCCACAAGCACAACATAACGCACGAAAGTAGCTCCCACTACAGTACGACATGCTGGCGACAGGAGTTTTATACAGAACACAGCCGTCCGCACTGCACCCGCAGCGACATGAGACAGTCATGAGACACCTTTATGAGGCAGAGGAGGGTGCGCACGTCTCTCTCTCTCTCTCTCTCTCTCTCTCTCTCTCTCTCTCTCTCTCCCCTCAGGTTTTGGTGGTTCAAATGCAGCCCGGCCGGGCCGGGCACATGGAACCTCGCCCGCGCGGCCGCTGCCAAGGAGTAGCATCCTGCCTTGACGCAGTGCCCTGCCTTGTAGACTGATTCCGCGTGGGACTTTCGTACCTCCGTCCTTGTCGCACTCAATGAGGCACTGCCATTGGGTGGGAGAGAGAGGAGCGCGTCTACTTCCCAGTGACCAATGTGCGGAATTGCCTACTGCCACGCCCTCGACAAATACGTATAAATCTTTCTAATAAAAGTTGACTCTGCGAATGAAAAAGTGTTCCGCGTTCGAGAATTATTGCCGCTCCAAGAAAATACGACCACTTTTAGACCACAGCATACACCATTTTTTTGACCATAGTCCGGGCCCAGAGAGGCGCCGGGCCGCGGCCGCCACAGCAGCGCGGCATCGCCGTGTTTTGGCCGGATGTGCCGTGAGGCTCGCGTTGGGGTCCCGGCCCGCCCTGCGGGGATAATCGAAACCCCGAAAATTTAGCGTACATTTGCCGTTTTACTTTCGAAAGACAGTTCAACAGCGAAAGGACTACACATTTACTTCAAAAGCGCGACACGTGAAAGTTTGCCGTGGATTTTCTGTTTTTGGAAAGTAGAAGTGTGCACTCTATTTAGGGCAGAACGTCAAATTTATGTCAACAGAAAACGACCAACCTATCCTTTCGAGGTAAGCGCGGACCAAACTGACACGACTTTTCGGGTGATGGTCGAGCACTGTACTCACTCACTCGGCCGATGTGAATACCCTCCCTTTTCTTTGCGGCGGCTGCTTGCCTGCACTCTACTGACACATGCAGCCACTCGCATCACAATACGAGAAATAAAAACATCAAATTTACTGCATAGTACCTGCTTGCTGTCTCTACTGTTGCGTGCGGCGACTCTGCAGTAAATTTGACGCGTGGGGCCTCCACCTCCACTCAACTTCTCAGCCGCTCCAGCCGCTCCAGCCACTCCAGCGCCGCTCCTTACCTACCTTTAGCGAACGCGGTAATCCACAGGGCGTTGCTCACGAGAGCGGAGCGTGCGCTGGAAGGCTGGACCGTGCTGGGCTCAGCCCGGCCGAGCCGCACCCAGAAAACAAATCGGTTTTTGGATCAAGCAAATATGTTCTTGACGCCGATTAAGTCGAGAGTAATTTGCACTTTTATCAAAGACTATTTTGTGCTTCATTGAAACCTAAAGTGGCGTTAAAGTAATACATAAAATAATCTTGGAATAAGCACGATATTCAAGTACATGTTGAAGTCAAGAACCAAGTTCTCTGGGTGCGCACTCGTGCCGGTCGGCGAGAAGTTGATATTCGGTTAGCCCGGCCGGGTGGCAGCTGTAGGGTGATTCCACACACTGGTTTTGTCGCCCTTTCCTTGTCGCTCTCATGGGGCATGGCCATAAGGAGCAAGAGAGAGAGGACACTACAAAACGGTGTTCGGAATCACCTTGCTGTCCATGAGACCTTGCCGGACAGGAGGACACCAGCAAGGCAAGTAGGGCCCTTTTACTCTCACGACATGCAAAACCGCGGGGACACAAGAAAGCAATAGAACAAATAACACATACAAATTGTGACAAGAAAATAAAATTACACAAGGCGCAAGTGGTTGGTGAGGCAGGGCCAATAAGGGTGGCGCTGCTCCCTTCCCCGTATGTCCCGTGCAGTTCCCACGCGCTCCTGCCCCTCACCGCCCCCTTCAATACCCGACTGAACCCCGCCCTCCATCCCCCTTTCATTTTTTCCCCCTCTCAGAAACGCTTCCCCAAATAACATGTGTGCGGGCTTTGCGGTTGCAATACGCACAGAGGCGGGGCGGGCGCCACCGCCGCTCCCTACGGACATATAAATATATACATATGCGTTCTCCCCGCCGCCTCCGTTGCTCCTGGGCAGTGCCATACCCGTCATGAGACGGACAAGCCATGTGGTTTCCTTCTCCCGCGCGAGCCTATCAATAATACCTCTTGTTACGCTAAGCAACATTGACGCCGCGACCCGCGCGTCGCGATACTACCCCCCCCCCCCCCGACCAGCCCAGCGCTGTTCGCACTTAGATAAACTAACCAACGCCCATATAGCCGTACGGCCGGCCCACTCTAAGCTGCGCTCGCGCGAGCCTGCGTGGACGAGTAAGCGAGTGTGTGTGTGTGTGCGCGCACGCGCGTACTGTACACCGGCCAGGGCCGAACGCAGATGTGCCCCAGTTCTCAAATCTGATGAGTTGCGCGCATTGCACGATGTTATGCCGGCCGGTCGGCTGGCCGCGCGCGCGCTCACGCTCACGCACACACACACGCACGCGCGCGCGAGCACACAGACAACACGTGATGTTGACCAGAGCCGCCGCCACGCAACGCTCCGCATCGAGCTCGACGAGTACTGTTGCGGCTTCGAGACGGACGCGAGGAGTGGCTGGTGGGCGTCGCGACGCCTCAGCAGAGTGGAAACGTTACGCCCGGCCCGGCCCGGCCAGCCCCGCACCGTCGCGAACCCTTTCGGCTGAGCCGCGAGAAGCTCCCCGTGCTGAGCGGGGTCGCGCTGGGGCCGGCACGACCCTTCCTATCTACAGTACCCTGTGACGTGCAACAACCCCTTGTCGGCTGAGCCGCGAGAAGCACCCCGCCCCACTGTGGAAAATATTTTCGTTGATGTACAATATATTTTGTAATTCACTATGTACAACATTTCTCGTACATGTACGACTTTACACTTATCGACTTTGTTGGCTCACCAATCGATTCTGAGTGCATACGTATAGATTAAAAAAAAAATTACAATATGAATCGTAATTGTACAAGACCTCTCATGGAAAATTTTCCCGTACCGGTACAAGAATTTCTCACAGTGCCTGCTGAGCCGGGTCGCGCCGGGTCCGGCTCTGCCAATCTACCCTGCCCTGTGCCGTGCCACAACCTCTTTCGGCTGAGCAGCGAGGAACTCCCCGTGCTGAGCAGTGCTGAGCAGTGCTGAGCCGGGCCGCGCCGGGTCAACGCTGTCTGCATGCCATGCCGGGCCGGGCCGGCCGAGTCCCCTGGTCCCGCCGCATACCGACATTACTGACCCTCGCCACACTAACCCGGGACCAGAGGCCGCCCCGCCCCGCCCCGCCCCGCCCCGCCCCGCCCCGCCCCGCCCGACTGATAACCGGCGTGCCACTGCCACACTTATCACCTCCGCCCTGCCTCCTCCACAACCCTTGGCCCGGACCGGCCCGCCCCGCCCCGCCCGGCCCTCAACAAGTGCAGCCCAGGTAGGCCGAGGCTGTGACCACAGAGTGGCCATACTTACCTTCCAGCTTCATGCCGACCTCGAGGCACTTCTGGAAGCGGCAGAACGGACAGCGCTTGCGCTGCGTCTTGTCGATGTGGCACGACCGGTCGGCCACGCACGTGTACACCTTCTTGTTCTGGACGGTGCGCTTGAAGAAGCCCTTGCACGACTCGCAGGTGAGCAGGCCATAGTGGTAGCCCGACACCTTGTCGCCGCACACCGGGCACAGCTCCTCGATGCCCTCCTTGGTGTCCGGCAGGTCGGGGCGCACGGCGCCGGCCGGGTAGTCTGCACCGGGGAACAGACAGGCGTCCAGGTTACTCATGAGCATGCCGTGGCCGACGCCGGCGCCGGCGTGGCCCTGGTGGTGCTGCTGCTGCTGCTGGTGGTGCTGCTGCTGCTGCTGTTGCTGGTGGTGCTGCTGGTGCTGGGGCGGCTGCTGCCAGCCCGTCAGCGGCGGCGAGCCGTACAGCGACGGCGGCGCCAGGCTGGACGGCGTGAGCGCCGCCGTCACCCCAGAGCCGCCGCCGCCGCCGCCACCGCCACCGCCGCCGCCCTGGGTGCCGCCGCCGCCCGAGCCGGGGCTGAGGTTAAACGGGCTCATGTTGAGGGAGAGCAGCGCGCTGTGGTGCTCCATGTCTAATAACATAGTTTCACACTGCCGGGACGGTCATGTACGTCATGCACAGGCTCAGGTCGTGGGGCTGCGGGGGCCGGGGGGGCCTTGCACGGCGCTGCCCTTGCGCATGGTGACGCCCTGCACCACCACTGCACTGCACACATCCACAGAGTAATCCACAAGAGCGAGAGAGCGAGAGAGTAATCCAAAGAGGCGGGGTCGAGTCGATGAGAGGCGAGGCGCACTGCACTTGTCACTGACACTTGTCACGGACACTACTTGTCCTGGTCACGAGCACTGTTATCCCTCCGGGCTCAGTCCGCGCGCACCGCGCATGCTGGCCGGCACTGCACACACACACGCACACACACCCACACACCCACAGTCTCACACGCGCACAGTCACGGTCGGGCCGTGACAACCCCGTCACAGAGTCACACACACGCACACACACACGAGCGCACGCACGTACGGCGCGGTGTCACAGCCGCGCGCGGCTCCCGTCACGACGTCGCACGACGCGACGCTGCGCCCCGAGCGTGAGCGTACCGCAGCGCACCGAGCCTGACACAAAGCGTACGCGCCGTACCGCGCCGCACAGAGGTTCACTAGCTACTGAGCGCGAGCGCGCGCACCGCCCGTCCCGGCCCGCCCCGGGCCCGCCCCGGCCCAGAGGAGGGGGGGCGCGCGGGAGGGGGCGGCGGCGGCAGGACCTGCGCAGCGGAGGCCCGCGGAGAGGGGCAGGGGAGGGGCGACACGGGCATACACGCACGTACCCATTCGAAAAAAAGGGGTAACTCGTCGTGGGGGAAAAAACCCCACGAGGCTGTCTCATAGAACTGAGTACTAGTGGGGGTATAAGGTGAGGGGCAGAGAGAGGGGGGCGCCGGGGCCGAACGGGGTAGAGAGGGAGAGAGGAGGGGGAGGGCCGCCCCCTCCCCCCCCCCTCCCCCGGCTGCCGCCGCCGCCTCGCGGGCCCGACGGGGGCCAGGCGGCGGGGAGGGGCGGCGGCGGTGGGCCCTGCCGAACGGAGCCCGAACGGAGCCGAATGCGCTCCGAAGTTGTGATACAATGGAGAATGATTAGAACGATGTAATAAGTGAAAGTGAGCGGCGCGCTGCCAGCTCGGTCCGCGCGGCGGGGGAAAGGGGGGGAGGGGGGCGAGTGGGGCCTACCTGCCTCTACCTGGCGGGCCGGCGGCGGGGCGCGGGGCGGGGCGCGGCAGGCTCACAGCGGCAACCAGGCACAGGGCCTTGGTGGCCAGGGGCCCCGGGCCCGGGGCCGCGCTGCGGGCCGGCGTGGCGCGGCGTGGCGGGGCGTGGCCTGGTCCATCAAAGGCCCAGGTCCTAAGGCCTGCCACGGCCCGGCCCGCGCCCGGCTCGCCTGGTCAAGCCTATGGCGCGGCCCTTAACCGTCCCCGTGACCCACCCCCGCGGGCCCGCGGGCGGGGTAGGCGCAGGTGTCTGCAGGGGAGCTAGCGGCCCCCGCGTGCTCACGAGCCGTTCAGCTGCAGCGCCCCGCCCCGCCCCGCCCCGCCCCGCCCCGCCCGTGTGATTATTACAGCGGCAGCAGCTGCTGCACCGGGCCCAGCCCTGCCCGGCCAGCTGCGGCGCCACGCGCAGCCCAGCCCCGCCCGGGCCGAATCGGATCGGATCGGATCGGTGGGTGACCCACTTTCTCACAACACAAACCAGGTCTATGTTAGCGTCCCGACCAGCGCGGCGGTGTGGGCCGCACACACACGGGCCCTGACGGGGTCCTGGCGGCGCCCTGGCCCTGGCCCTCCCCTCGACGCCCTGTAGTACAGGCGGATGCAGGGTATCGTTCAGTAGTGACAAGGACAGAGAGACGAAGACGCCGTGCGGAATCGCCCTGCTGCTACTTCGTGTGCCGTTTCAGGGGCGTGTGCGCCGGTAATGTTTCACCCTCCCCCCCACCCCCACCCCCCCCGCTGCCCGCCGTAGGCCAGCCTCTGAACAGAACACCTCATAGCATTGCGCCCCGAGACAGTCCAGGTCCAGGCGGTTCGGCTGGGACGGGACGACGGGACGGACGGGTACCCGAGGCACAGCAAGACCAGCCGGCCAGCCAGCCACCCGAAAGGCCCGCCGGGGGAAGGGTTTGGAGCGAGAGAGCAAGAGAGGGAGAGAGAGGAAGGGAGACGAGAGGCAGAGAGAGAACGAGAGGGAGAGGGAAGAGAGAGGGAGAGGGAAGAGAGAGGGAGAGAGAAGAGAGAGGGAGAGGGAAGAGAGAGGGAGAGAGAAGAGAGAGGGAGAGAGAAGAGAGAGGGAGAGAGAAGAGAGAGGGAGAGGGAAGAGGGAGGGAGAGAGAAGAGAGAGTGAGAGAGAAGAGAGGGAGAGAGAAGAGAGAGGGGGAGAGAAGAGAGAGAAGAGAGAGGTGTTCCCGAGGGTGCTGCGTCGGGGCGCGGCGCGCCGGGCCGGGCCGGGCCGGCGGGTGTGAGGGGGACACCGGGACTGCCTCACTCCTGGGAGCCGTGCCGTGGCGAGTCGCAAGCGAGAGTGGTCCAAGAGGGAGGGGGAAAGGGACGGGGCGGGGCGGGGCGGTGGGGCTGAGTGGGGCGCGGGTGGGCGGCGAGGCGGGCGCGTGGAGGAGGGGGAGGGGCGTGGGGGAGGGGGAGAGCGGGGCGCCCCGTCCTACTGACCCACTTAGACACTATTCAATCCCAACGAATGGTCGGTCGGTCCGTCTGGCCGTCTGTCTGCTGGTCCGTGTCCGTACGTCTGTCCGATGGCCAGGCCGGGCGGGTCCGGGCGGGTCCGGGCGGGGCCCGACTGCAAGGCTGAGCGGCTGAGCCCGTGCCGTGCCGTAACGTTGCGTCGCGTTATGCGTCGCGTTACAGGCGTCGCGACGTGCGCCGCCGGAGCGACGCATTGTTTTTATTTGGCAAATTTCGAGCGAATGGGTTCCATTCCATTCGCGGAGATGATCGTGCGCAGGGCGCTCCGAGCAGGGGGTTAGGTCCGTGCCAGCAGTCAGCCTCGCCTCGCCTCGCCTCATTCGACACAAATAAGAGACAAAATGACAATCTGGCGATGAGAAACCTGTCAAGAAAGATCATGGCTAAATATGACAGACGATAAATTAATGTGAGTGTGGAATTGGCGAGGGGTACCTCACTCTTTGAATGGGTATACAGTATACACTGATTGGAGGGTTGTATCTTGATTAGAAGGAAAATTTGGCCAAACTTTAAAGAAAGCTGTACATTTTTGGTACCAATACGATATTTTGAAATTTTAAGGTGCTTAAAATAAATTTTTGTCGAAAAATTATGTGTCTGGATATTGATTGGAAAATTATTGGAACGCAAGGTGTACACTGATTGGAGAAGGTGAGGTACCCCTCGGCCTCGGGCATTGGACCTGCAGCACGAATCTGAAAGAATAAACGGACTGAAAAGGATCAATGTTAGTGCAATCATTGCGCTTTCATCGAATAAAAGCGCGCGCGGGCAGGTTAAGCAACTAGGGGCCAAATTATCTGGAAATAAATAAGAAATATTATCACACAAAAACAGATCATAAACTAATTGAAAAAAAAAAATTAAGTATGCATCCGAATGGAAATAGAGTAATTCGGAACTGCAGAAGAGCGCTGACGCACGCACACACACACACATGCACACGCACACACAAACGCGCGCGCAGACAGAGACCTAAAACAAAAGCCCCGCCCTCATCGGCCCGCCGGGCCCGTTCCGCCCCGCGTCGTCATGTCATGTCCGTTGGTGTGTTGATTTACTGTCCAAAACCTCTTGCTGTGACAGAGGGGAGAGAAACACGGCAGCGTGCATACCGCCCAAAGGCGGTACCGTGACACAATTTCTGAGGGGGCGAGGCGAGTAGAGCGTCAACACAAGCACTACCGTGCGGCGTGCGGCAATCGGATTTCCATCCTCAAGGAGCCAGACTGCAGCTCCCTGCTGGAGCACAGCAAGCAAGGCGTGGTGCCGGCCGGGCAGGGCGGAGCGGACCAGTGCGACCAATCCGATTGGAACGCCTTATAACACGGCGAGGTGGGTGGTTGTCGTGGGCGGACTTAGATAGACGGCTATAGATAGATAGATAGATAGATAGATAGATAGATAGATAGATAGATAGATAGATAGATAGATAGATAGATAGATAGACAGACAGACAGACAAATTCTTGAGCCATGATGTCTCGTCGATATGTCTAAACATATCAGTGTTGGGTTGGGTTTCTTTTTAAATCATTCTTTTAACAATAACCAAACAGAATTGTGATTGCACGCAAAACAAAACATGTAACATACGCGTACGAACAGTGGTCCTGATAGAAAAGTTAGACGTCTGCGATGTTTAGGGTATGACCGACTTTGCATTGCTACGCTTCGCTTTGTTTGCACACATGGGGTGGCGGGGCGGGGCGCGTCAAAAGGGCCCGTACCGCTGCTATGCGCGATGCTGCTCGCCTCCCAAAACGTTTGCTTTAGGGAGACAATGGGCGGGCAGCTCGAGCGGACCGGACCGGACCAGACCAGGGCGGGGCGGGGCGGGGCGGGGCGGGGCGGGGCGGGGCGGGGCAGGGCGGGCCGGGGTGCCCTATGTCCTCTACCTGGCTAACGGACTGCCCGGGCCCGGGCCGGGACGTCTGTCACAGCCAATTAGCCGAGCCCCCCTGAGGAGCACGCCGCCGTGCCCGCGACAGGCCCGCCGGCCCGCCGCTCTGCGAAATTAGAAACGAATTCGCGAAACAGAAAAGTAGCACCACTGTGAACCGCGTCGCAGGGAAAAAGAAAAGGAAGAAAAGCGACCCGCTCGCACTGGTGCGCTGCATGTAGGTAGCTAGATGATGATGCTGACACAGAGCAGTGAAGGACCAGAGGCATCAATATTTTTTTCTCTTCCTATAATTTTTTTTTTTTTTTTTAAGTGCAAGAGCCTACGCAAGCGCGTTTAGCAGAAAGGTCGAGCCATCAAGTAACTCTCGACATGTTTGAATTTTGAACCCCTTTAGGATTATGGTCAGTGACCACCATCCCGTTCCACCTCTGGCAAAAATGCCTCGTCCTGAAGGAAGGGGGCAGTGAAACAACTGCCAGAGTGCGCAAAACAGTAGTATTTAAAGAGTGCGAGAGCCCCGCCCCAACCACCCCGGGGCAGAGCGGAGCAACCCCCCCCCCCCAGCACCGCGAGGGTGGGCCTGTCCCTGTCGCTGCCTGGACTGGACTGGTCAGGAAACCCTTCCAAAACGATCTGAACATTTTTTGGGTGGAGGTGCAAAAGCACGAGAATGAGGAGAGCGGTACGGCCGCCGGGCGGGGCGGGGATGGGTGGGGGTGGGGGTGGGCGGGGAAGAAAGGGCGACCCAGATACCACCGTGCATTATATGCACTTTAAAGGTATGAAATATGGCGGCCGTGTCGTAAAAGAGATGGCCCGGCCCATCTTGTCCCGTACCGCGCGCGGGGGAGGAGGGGGAGGGGAGGATTCAATCCTCGGTGAGGCTGGGAGGGAGCGAGCACTGAGGGAGAGAGAGAGAGAGAGAGAGAATGAGAGAGAGAGAGAGGGTGCTCTCGGCAGGAGGGCAGCACACAGGTACAGTCCACACCAGGACGGATAGGATAGGATAGGCAAATGCGGCAAACACTCTCTACTCTCTCGGTCACTCACTTACAATTTACTCACTCACTCGCCCACTGACACACTCACTCACGCTGATACACACGTCAGGGAGCGAAACGAAAACGCCAGCGAGCGGCTCGTAAGGGAGGCGAAACCTGTCGGCCACAGCAGCACAGCAGGAGCGTGTTGGATGAATAGTTAATCAACTGTCGTCACCATCTTGAATGACGGCTGACGATGAAACATGCTGACGATACTCGTATTTTTTTTTCCATATAAATAAATTAAATTGTTAATCGCGACAGGAGCGGACGGAGGGGGGAGGAAGAGAGAAGAGAGGGAGGGAAGAGAAAGCGCAAAAAAAAAAAATCGATAGTTTCAATGACACTTTAAAAGTGAATTTACGAGATAAAATTCTACAACAGTACGTTATATTATCAAAAAGGACAGTTTTTTTCCCTCCCCATGTAAAACAATTGACATACGTTTCCGAGCGATTTTTAAAGGCAATTCTGTTGCCTGCCCTTAAAAAAAAGCGCGTAGAAACAATGCCCATTCGCCGCGCCCGGCCTGACTGTATGAATGATAAAATTACTCTGTTTGATGAAATAATAATCTAGTTGTTGAACGCGTACACGCATTGCAAGGCAGCAGTCATTTCCAAGCAGCTGGCAGCCCAGCCCCCACCTGCAGGTGAGTGGGCCGGGCTGGGCCGGACAGAGCCACGCGCGACATACATGGCTCGGCAAGCTTCAACTCAACCCCCGTCCCGTCCCGTTCGAGCTCGCAATGCTGCTCTCGCACGAAAAATACATTTTAGTGTACTGTACTTGCAACTTGCAGGTAGAACACCTCACAAAGTTTTTTTCTGATAACGCCGCCAGATGGGGCGCACTCATATTTTCTGTCTTTTTTTCTTTTCTCAAACAAATACCTACGTTTTTACGCAGCAGGATTTCTGACTAATGCGTTAGTTACCCTGTACAGTTTTTTAAAGTATCGTACTGATAAAATAATAAATGTTTTGTAACGTTTAAAAAAATGAAAAATAAATAGTACGTAAAACTGATGAAAAAAAGTGGTCAGTAGCTTGTCAATGTTTTGGAGCAGCAGGAAATACTGACAAAGCGTTCCGAAAAATCAGTAACGGCCCGAGGAGAGAGCACGCGCGGGCGGGTGGGTGACGAGGAGGGCTCTATATAGCGCATTTACATAGTCAATGTGATTTTCTTTGCATGCATCTGAAGGTCGGAATCGGTCCGCAAAGTGTCCCACGCCGTAAGTGCAATCCCGTTGGACTCGGGTCTGCCCCGGCCCGGCCCGGAACACTCTCCAGCGCGCAGATTTGAGTTGACTTTGCGGATGTCGGGCTCGAGTCCCGCGCTGATACCACACCCGCTCCCCACCCCCACCCCCGTCCCCCGCACTCCATCCTTATCCTCTAGTCCACAAAGACCCCCCCCCCCCCCACCTCCTTTTCCCCTCCACCAACCGCACAGAACACACATTCACAAATCACATAAACCACACACTTATATTTTTAAATTCTATTTTTTTAAAGCAGGGCAATATGCAAACGCGCAACAATAGAGAATAAAATATGAAAGCCGCACGCAAAATGCAATAAAATTTCGGTCTTCAATATATTTTTTCTCGAGCTTTCAGCTTTCACAGCGGCAAATCGACTGTGTGCCATGACTGGGTGTTGTACTGTCTCTCTCTCTCCCACGCGTTACTCGGTCACGCCACACCGTGCGTGTCACGCGGTGTGTCTGTCACGCACGCCCGGCCCGGCCCGTCCTGCTGTGTCATGTGATGAAAGAGAGCCGCCATATTTTGGGCCCGGCGCCACACAAGCGCCCGGCCTGCGCGAGGGGAGGGGTCTGTTCACATGCTTAGGGTATGATGAGGTAATCCCCGAAGGTAATCGCATTCTTGGGCGCGCCGCGAGGGACGAAAGGGAGGCGTTTGATCGAAGATATCGTCGGTAGCCGCGAAAATGTAGGGCACGTTATGAGTGCGCGGGGACACTAAATGAATGCACCACATATCTAGACCACCGTGGCCACAGTGTGGTCACACTTTTTTCTTTTCAACACCACACGCCAGGTCGACGAGAGTCAGTATTATTAGCACACGGGGCCGAAAATTTGACCACGGATTTCGACGTCACTTCACACCCCTCTGTAAGGGCTTACTATGTAGCGTGGCTAGGGCCTCCTCGCGCAGACGGTAGACACTAAAACGCAGGGGTTTGGAACCCGCTCCGCCGGGGCGCAGGAGGCCTTATCAGCTGGGCGACACATCGCTCAGCCTTATCGCAGCGCCACCCCATTACCTGACGGGAGAGGGCGGTGAAGAGGGGAGGGGCGGAGGATGGGGGAGACGGATTTCTTTTTTTTTTAACGCCATAACGCGTTTAACTGCCGCGAAATTTTTTAGTACTCAATGAATAACAAGACGAATTTTGCATAAGCCTGAAACCTGTCGTAATTCGACTAAAAATGTATGTTCTCAGCTTTAAATTTGGAAATGGAGGACGCAAATGTTATAGGCCTTTAGCAAACGATAATTTTGAAAGCCGTTCTATGCTTAGTCAGAGGACACATGGGAAAACTAATTTACACCATTTACTAAAAACATTAAGAACATGAAGAATTGATCTAAGGCAGACGGCATTGTTAGAAGCCCCGCATCCACTTTGAAAGGCGAAATTAAAGTCTCAGCCAAAATTAAGAAGCCACAGCCGCACAGCACCCTTTCAAGCGAGGGTGCTGCGACGTGACCACCCACGGTCTCTTAACTTTTGGAAATCGAGGTTCAATTAAATGAACAGGCTATTGGTTGAAAAGAAAATGTGTGAATTTTACTCATCAAATAAAGCCTCCCCCTCACTAGGGCCTAACTCGACGCGCGCGATGTTGGCGGATTGGTGGGCGACGGCAATGAGGCATGAGAAGACAAGAACACCAGGAGGGGGCGTTAAACCGTTAACTGAAATGTAATAACCATAGCGCCTTCATTGGTAAAAATAAAAAAATAAAAATAAAAAAAACACGCGGTACTCTCTTTCCTGAGCCGCCATACCTCCCCCATATACCCACTCATCCCTCCGTGTACCTCACCGCCGCAACACGGCCTGGCGGCCGGCAAACGAATGCCGTATTGTATGTAACTGGGTCAACGTTTAATCGCACAGCCCCGTAGATGGGGACGAGAGATTCCCATACGGCACCACCCCTTAGGCCCGGCCCGGCGGCCTGGCGGCCTGGCCCTGCCCCGCCCGGCACCGGCCTCAGGGTTAGCGCAGGTCAGGGATGCGGGCCCAGCCGGGGTGGGCAGACCCCGAGGGGCGGGGAGGGGCGCCCCCAGCAGACCTGACCTACTTCATGTAACTGCCCGCGAGGTTGGCCAGTGTGTGCGTGCGACGGCTAGAGGGAGAGAGGGGCGGTGGTGGACGGCGCGCGTCACCGGTTCAGACTGATCAACTTGTTAATTTTTTTCACACTCCTCCTCACCCGTCGCTCTACTTCATACACAGGCGTGCATGCCATGGGCGCGCACACACTCACATGCAAGGTCGATGACCGCACACTTTAGTGGGGCGCAAAGCACGTTTAAATGTTTTAAGTTTTGAGCGTTTTTGCACGCGGGAAACGAAGAAAACGGGCCTTATTCCCGCCGTCTGCCCATACATGCAAGTCTTCCGCAGGCCGCCTAAAAATTTGCATTGCGAAATCAGGGGCCGCTATATGACGGAGCCGTCCCGCTATTCAGTTAATGTATTTCGCGGCGTGCTTTCTTTGCGCAGACCCATTTACCTTTTTTTTCTCCCCTAACCCAGACTTTTCTTTTCTTTTTATTCTCGAGAAGGACGGCGCGGCGGCGCGGTGCTGGCTGCGACCGGCCCGCAGCAAGTACAGCAGGGAAATGTCGCGCACAGCACGCATTCCTCACCGCCCCGCCGCGATGAAATGGAGATCGGCCCTCTCCTCCTCCCGCCCCACCCTCTCCTCCTCCCGCTCCACCCTCTCCTCCTCCCGCTCCACCCTCTCCTCCTCCCGCTCCACCCTCTCCTCCTCCCGCTCCACCCTCTCTTACTCCCGCTCCACCCTCTCCTCCCTCTCCTCCCTCTCCTCCTCCCGCTTCACCCTCTCCTCCCTCTCTTCCTCTCGCTCCACCCTCTCCTCCTCCCGCTCCACCCTCTCCTTCCTCTCCGCCTCCCGCTCCACCCTCTCTTACTCCCGCTCCACCCTACGCTCATGATGGCTAGTCCTGTACAGACAGGCCCTCCCGGTGGGGCCGGGGCTGGGCCCGGGCCGGGCGGGGCAGCGCACTAATCCCGCCGCATTTCTCATACTCTCTGCTTTGAAAGTCCAATCCCCGAGCTGAGGCCCGGCCCCAGCCCGGCCTGGGCCGGAGTCGGACTGTCTGTCTGCCAGGGCCTTGCCGTGCGGTGTACACTGTTAAAACCTTGCGAACAATCGTTGCAAAGAAATTGGATGCTTTGCATTGCGAAGAAAAAGTTCGTATTACAAACAAAATAGTTCGCAAGCTTACAAACTTTTCACGCCTTACAAACTAAATAGTTTGTAAGTTGCGAACTATTTTGTTTGTAATGCGAAGCAGCCAAATACTTCGCAGCTTACAAACTATTTTGTTTGTAATACGAACTTTTTCTTCGCAAGGTTTTAACAGTGTATGGGTGTTCTGCTACCAGCAGTGTTTGCCAGAGAAAAGTAGGCAATATGTAGCCAAGACACAGCGGAGTGAAGCTGGCTGCATTTGCGCGCCAGCCTCACTATAGGCAACACAGACGCTTCGGTTTGGCCCAGAAGCCAGGCGAATCCCCGAGGGAGGATATCACTTCGAAAAGTCATTGAACGGCCCCCAGAATTTTTTTTAAAAAAATCGAAGAATAAAAAAATCACGAAGAAAAATACAGAAATACCCGCAAAATCGAGAGCAAATAAACAAAAAACTGAGAAAAATTGAGAAGAGTCGGAAATAGGAGGAAAAAGATGGATCAAAGAATTGATCAAAACAGAATTAAATATTCCTCGAAAAATCCAAAGAAAAATCACAAAAAAAAGTCAAAAGTGAAAAAAAACTAATTATCGAACATACATTTTATATGAGTGATTCCCCCCCCCCTCCCCCCCAAAAAAAAAATACTTCGTCTCTGTTTAGTTTGGGCTACTTATTGCCTACTTCTCTGACAACACTGCCCGTCCGGCCCGACCAGGTCGGCGGCGTGAGCCCCCGACAGCCCCGGCCGCGGGCACGGCCCTGGCCCGGGTCCCAAGAGGCCCACCCCGCCTAGCTTGACCAAGTCAAATTAACTCCACTTTCGGGTGCACCGCCGCGGCTCCGGCCTCGCCCTGATCGACCACGCCCCGCCACGCCACGCCCGATCGCTGCCGCGCACGCACCACTGCGCCCCAGCAGTTTCAAAATAAAATAATTATCGGGTATTTTCCCGCCCTGTGCGTTGGTTCAGGCCCTACGGCTGAGGTTGCTGCAGAGACAGTGTGGGCGGATTAGGCCGGCCGGTCGGTCAGCCGCCGCCGGGGAGCGGCGGGGCGCGGAGGGGAGGGAGCCTTGACTTGAGGGCTCGACGCGGTTCGGTTTATGGTTTTTGGCAATGCACGGCCGCTGGCCAGACCGCCCCGCCCCACCCCGCTAGACGGCGCGTTATTATTTACAGCTTACTTTGTACCTCCACCGCCTTTGCGAGGGTCTTGCCGCCGGCCCGGCCCGGGGTGGGGGAGGGGGAGGGAGGGAAACGGCACACAAGGGGGCGGTGGTGTCTTTATTTACCGTTCGAAGCACGGCAGGGCACGGCCGGGCTCAGGCTGGCCCGGCCTTTCACTGCACTACTGTATCGAGAGTACACAGTCTGACACGGCGAATACTAAACTGTATTATAATTATTACCTTCCGACAGCAGGGTATCGTAAATAAAACGGCGGCGGTTCGGCGCTGTGGTGCTGCGCCCCAGGCGCATGACCCCTCCTGCTCACGAAACAGAGGCGGGCGCGACACTCACGCGTTCAACTGTATGTAGCTCAAACAGAGCTAAGTAGAGCGCCTCATCTGCGCTTCTTCCCTAATAGGCACGGGTGTGTGGATGCGTGCATGTTGCCTAGTGGACATACGCGCTTCACTCCACCGTGTTTGAGCTGCCTATTGCCTTCTCCTCTGGCAACACCGCCTGTATCGCCCAGACTCGATGCAGTCCTGCGACAGCGTGATATCAAAAGGCGACCAGCCCCATGTTCGTCTCGCTGATAAGGACAGGTCCGGCGCAGGGCATGAGGGGACTAGCCAGGGGGGCCCGGGGCCCCCACCGAGTCGTGTACTGGGTAAAAGCCTCCCATTTCCAGGTATCGCGCCCGCCCATCCCACTCCCCTTACCCCTTCCTACTTCCCATACCTACCCCCTTAAAAAAATAAAGAAAAACAGCCAGGTTAAGCTGCACTGTACCGCCCGCCCCTCTGCATGTAAGAAGTCCGCTCGGGACGAGATACCGTACATTTATAGCGCGCCATTGTCCTGTTAGGTTTGGTCCAAAAAGGCAAAAAGGAGAATTTTGGGGGGGGGGGCAATAAAAGAGAAACGCTGCGCAATGCGGCGCGCGGTCAGGGCCCGTCCGGTCCCTCCCTTTAATAACCGCCCTAATAAAAGTGAAGCGGTACCGTACTGGACAGCGCAGGTAGAGGGCGGGGAAGGGCGGCCCGCCCGCGTCCAACAGGTGGGTGACACGGATGGACGACGAGTGGACACGAGATGTTCTGCGGCTCAGCCTGCCGACCAGCGCGCAGCAAGCTGCACTTTTCAAACGCCTGCAACGAGTGTGGGGCGAGTCTCCACCTCACCTCCTCTCTCTCTCTCCATCTATATCACTCACACTTATACCCTCTCTCGTTTCCTGTCCCTCTCTGTTCTTTCTCACTCACACACTCGAACCCTCCCTCTCTCTCTCTCTCTCTCTCTCTCTCTCTCTCTGGAGATGTGCGGCACCCGTGATGCAAGCTCTTTCCCTGGAAAGAGACGACGCCGCGCCTTCGGCCGAGTTTGTCTGGAACACGACCGGCCCTGCCCCGTCTCCCTCCCCAGCCCCAGCCGTGAGACAACCTCGTTACACTGGAATTTCTACCACAGCACCTTTATTTATTTTTTTCCAGCGCCGTCAAAACCTGCGGCCGGGCGGGGCGGGGCGGGGCGGTACGTCCCAGTGTGCCGGCCGGCCAGCAGCGCGTGCTGCCCCAGAGACCTGTTGTGTCCACCATGACGACGACCCCGTTATGAGCGGTCCTAACGTAACGAACCTAGTCATGCTTGATAGTATCGTCGTATAGTCAGTCAAAAGGAAAGGCCCCTCCCTGCACCCGGCCGGGGCCCGAGGACCCCCCCGGGGGGTCTAGGCCGCGTCTCATGTCAGCTGTAAAAGAACTCCTACAGGAGCGTGGGTATCAAACCACACGCGGTCAGACAAGAGAAAATAAAACCAAGGAATATGGGCGCGCTCCGTCCCGATGCGCTAGCTGTAATTAAACTGTAATCACAGACAAGGGGATGACGAGAACAACGAACAAGTCGCTGGAATCAAACTACAAGAGAGAGAGAGAGAGAAAGACACTTCTTTACAGGCGAGAGTAAGGTTTCCCGATGTCACGCAGCCGAATAAAATGAGAAATCAGATTATTGTCCAACCTTGGGCAAACAACTCACCTTGAGTGGGGGGCTGGCCCGCATCGCTCTCGGCAAAGTCTGCAACAACAAAAGGGGAGGGAGGGGGAATTAGATCTCGCGGTACGGGGCGGGGCGGGGTGGTCGCGGCGGGGCGGGACGATGTTTAGAGGAGAGAGGCGCGCCATCGACTGGCGTGTCCTTGGCGCCCCCGGAGCGATTGTCACCGCCTCGCTGCCCGCCCGGCCCGCCCCACCGGCCCTTGATGCTCTTTCTTATACCGCCTCCCCACGCCGCTCAGCACACCCCACGGGCCCACGGGGATTATCGAAAAAAAAAATCAAAGTTTATCAAAATTTTACCGGAAACAATACCGGTGGTGAAGGAATGTCTCCGAGGAGAAATGATGGAGCGCTGCTGCAGGGTGAAAGAAAAACTTCACCTGATTGGCTGCGCTGCGCCTCCAAAAGTAAAAGATAATTACGTCGCTCTTTCTTCTCCTTTCTTTTTCTCGTGTAGGGGTTTCCTCGCCTCGGCTCTCGCCCGCGGGCGCGGGGAGGAGCAGCAGGGACGCAGGCGTTACACGGCGCGGTCCAAAAGAGTAAAAAGAATCCGTTTTGGAGGAACGCAGCGTCAGGGGCGGGGCGGGGCGGGGCGGGGAGATAAATCAGAGGAGAGAGTCCTGGCTGCACGTGGCGCGCTGCCCGGCCCGGCCCTGGCCGGCCCAGCCTCCGGGACCCCGTCCAGGACCCCGTCCCGTCCGGGATGGGCTCCAGGAAGAGAGCGAGAGAGGAGCGGGAGAGAGAGAGGGAGAGAGGCCGGCGAAGGGCTGAGAGCGGCGCGCGGTCGTCGCCCGCTCCAGCGGCTCTGGGCTCCAGGCCCCAGCCTCCGGACCCTCCGGCCCGGCCGGGCCCGCGCAGGGCAGGGCAGGGCCGGGGCTCCAGACGGAGTACAAGGGCCGCGCAGGGCAGGGCGGCGGCTGCGTCCGCAGCAGGGCACTGCTCCAGTCCCTCCCCGTGCTGCATGACTCGCTGGTCCTCGCGCGGTGGTGCGACAAGGGCCGCCGCCGCCGCCTCCGCTCCGTCGCCGGACGCAGCCCTCCGAAGGGCTCACCGGCCCCAAACCGTTTCACGCCGGTACTTTCTCCCGCCGGTATGAATGCCCTAATGTCCCGAGCCCTGCTCGGCCCCGCCCGGCGCACTGTGAGGACGTCTCGGATGATTTACATCGGGATTTTTGTGACGGGAAAGAATCACCATATAAAGCCAGTGATGAGGTTTCGAACGCCCCGCCCAACCCTCTCCGCCTCCAGCAACAGCAGCACGAGAATGCCGCCGCGCCCGGACGGAAAAACTCGATAGTCACAAGATCTAATTGTGCACCGCGTTCAAGAAGCTCCACAAGCGCCCCCCGGAAAAGTAGGGCGTGAATAACTCTGTTCGAGGGGGAAACAGCTCAATATTTCAATATGAACATTTTGTGAATTTTTGCGAATATTCGTGAATTTAAATACAATATGAGAATTTTTCCTTGAATTTTACCTACATTTTGTAAATTTTCCTGGATTTTCCAGAATTTTGAGAGTTTTTAATATTTTTTTTGTCTGAAGTTTTCTTGATTTTTCTGAATTTTTCTGTATTACGAAGGTGTACAAAAATTTCAGAGTTATTTCCCCTTCGACCCGCTCCCACGCACTATCTCGTCTCCACTCTTCGACAGGAAATGAGTCGTAATCATATATATACATATTTTTTAATTTCTCTACCGTGTTTGCCGGCCAGGCCAAACACAGATTTGGAGAATGGCCACGCGCAAGTATCTATCGGTGCAAGTGGGCGCGGGCGCGGGAGCGGGAGCGGGGGCGGGAGCGGGGGCGGGGGCGGGGGCGGGAGCGGGGGCGGGGGCGGGGGCGGGAGCGGGAGCGGGGGCGGGAGCGGGGGCGGGAGCGGGGGCGGGGGCGGGGGCGGGGGCGGGGGCGGGAGCGGGGGCGGGAGCGGGGGCGGGAGCGGGGGCGGGAGCGGGGGCGGGAGCGGGAGCGGGGGCGGGAGCGGGGGCGGGGGCGGGAGCGGGAGCGGGAGCGGGGGCGGGAGCGGGGGCGGGGGCGGGAGCGGGGGCGGGGCGGGGGCGGGGGCGGGAGCGGGGGCGGGGGCGGGGGCGGGGGCGGGGGCGGGGGCGGGAGCGGGAGCGGGAGCGGGAGCGGGAGCGGGGGCGGGCGCGGGCCGGACACGCGCGCCGGGCGGCCGCGGGTCGCGGGGCGTCCGCATCCGGTTATCACACATCTGTCAACCGGGCTGGCTGGCTAGCCCGCGCGCCCCGCCACGCCGGGCTGGGAGCACACGGAGAGTGGGCTTTCTCCGACATTACGCACAATACCGATCAGACCCGTCGAAGTGACGTGACAGTGACGGAAAAAAAGAAAAAGCATACAGCCCCACCACCCCACGCCCCTGCTCGCGTATGCGAGGGAAGCGAGAGCAGCAGGGCAGAATGAAATACCCATTAGTAATGCATGTATCATAAAACATGTAACACGCGGCGAGCGCGCAACACACTCAGTTCGGGACGTTTCAATAACCCCTACATGATCTGACCCTCCCGGCGAGCGTGACCAGAGACTGGTCATGACGCTCTCGATCTGTTAAATTTCTCACCCAAAATGGGAGAGGACACTTTTCCATGGTAAATTGAAGTGAGAATTTTTAACATCACTCTTTTCGAGCGAGATAATTTTTAGCCTCGCTCTATTTGAATAATAATTTTTTAACCTCACTTAATTTGAGCACGAATTCTCACTTTTATAGGGCGAGGTCTCGAAATTCTTTCTCATAAAGGGCCAGGAAAAAAATTCTTACTCTCCACTGAGTAATAAAATTTGCCCTCAAATTCTCACTCGTATGGGGGCGAGAATTATGACTCTTAGATTTTCAGTGCAACAACAAAATTTAAGACTATGTGAGAAAAAAAAGTTGATTGGCATTAGCTGCAACATTATTCAACGACAGCAGATACTTAAACTGAACTTTAATGGCCCATAGTGCGTCTCATATCTTTAGTGCACGACCCTGCGCCACCTGACCTGCCATTTTCACGAGGGGTCGTCCACTGTAAACTCAAGCGTGCACAGATTTTTCTGTTTTTTCTGGTGTCTTGTGATTTTCCTTGATTTATTCTGATTTTTTTTTTAAAAAAAATCCTGATTTTTCTCTCGATTTTTTGCTGAATTTTTTCTTGATTTTTTGTTCAGATTTTTTCTAATTTTTGCTAATTTTTTAGTGATTTTGTTCAGGGTGTTTAGGATGTTTTCGAGTATAGGACCCGCCTCGCATTTCCCCCCAACCGAATAGTCACTACGTACTCGCGGCGCGGATGCAACTGTGGCGGTTCGGCCCGGCCCAGCTCGGCTCCTCTGTGTCCAATGCACCGGGCGGGGCGGGGCGGGGTGCGGTTGGGTTGAGGCACAGAGCACTTTCTCTTGTTTCCCAACCCGCCCGGTCGGACACATGTGACGGCGAGGAGCCCGGGCGCGCGCACACACACACACAGTCAACCCCCCCCCCCCCCCCCCGCCCCCACGCACACACACACAGTCCGGGGGGGCTCCGCTCCGCCAACCGCCCCGCTCACGCCGCGCTATGCCATGGGGTCCCCCGCGGCGGGGGAGTACCTCGCGGTCCCGCGCGTCGCGCACTCGGGGGACAGGTGAACAGCGCCGAGCACTCCCAGCCGACGACAAAAGAGCATCCAGGAAAGCGGCACACGCGTCGTACCCCTCTCCGCGCCGCGCCGCCCCGCGCGCACCAAATGGGACAGAGGGGACCCGCAAGGGTTTCACGACCGAAACACGTACATGCGATTTCTTGAAAAGATTCACGGCGGTGTTTTTTTCTTATTATACTCTTATTTTTCCCTTCTTTTTAAATAAATAAAATAAGTTGGACGTGGAAACAATTTGTGCTTGAAATGATAACTCGCTCGTTAGTGTGGGAATTATCAGTTCTAGCCGAGCCGCTGCGGGGTGCTGCGCTGCTCACCAAGGCCGGTGAGGTTGGGCCGCGGCGAATCAAGGACCGGAGCGCCGTATCGCGCGGGGCGAGGCGGGGCGGGGCAGCCAATTACTGGCCTTACGCCTTGACCCCGGGCCCGCGGCAGGGCCGGGCCTGGACACGTCGCAATAACGGCATCGCGATCCGCGACATTCGCAACACCATGCCCCGCGCCCCGCCCCGCCCCGCGGTGCGACACGGGACACGGCAAAAGAAAACTTCCATCTGGACCCTCTGTAAAGCAAACCTACTCAAACATGATTCATGCTTCACCCTTACATATCAAATTTTGGGCTACATAGCGTCATCAAAGCTTACTGTATCTGCGTGAAAACGTGTTTTGAAGGTAGTGGAGAGCGTGTAGTCTATATATGGAGGAAACAATATTAAATTTTGTTTATCGAACTAGAAGTGAATTAAAGTTGAGGTAATGGGAGACCAGCGACCCTCCATACACCACACGTGAAACATTCCACCGCCGCGTCCCTTCGCTCCAGCTCTTCTTAAAACAATATCTCTCCTACGTCATTTATTTCTGAGTCTCCCAGTCTCTCTCTCTCTCTCTCTCTCCCACCAACCCCTCTTGCTCGCTCGCTCTCTCCCTCCATTAGCCCAGGTATACGCGCCAATGCGCGCACATAGCGCGGCACATTACCGCCACTATCATGGGGCACTATAGAGCAGCAGCAGCGCGCCGAGCAGTGGCACGCACTTAAGCCCCGTGAAAATTAAAAGCAAATTGCTCGCGCAAGCACACACACACACAACAGCAGGCACGCACGCATACTGTAGAGCACCGGGCGGTGTCCAAATCCGGCGCCAGGCCAGCAGGCAGGCCGGCCTGGGCTGCGCTGCAGCGCCCCAGTGTGTTTATGGGATGCATAGGGAGCAAGGCAAGGGGGCGGCCAGCTATAGGAGGCACGGCGCCGGCCAGCGGCAGCCCTGGAGGATGAGAGGGGGGCGCCTCAAAGCGTTGCGGCCGTTTCGCAATGTTGCTCCACCCCCACTCCGTGCAGCTCAGCTCCGCCACAAGCGCGCCGTGACGCTGCACACCGCGCGGGCTGGAGTCTACCGCGCCCCGCGGATAGTCAAGGTCGCGGCGTGGAGAGGTGGGGCTGGAGGTGGAGGAGGAGGAGGAGGAGGAGGAGGAGGAGGAGGAGGAGGAGGAGGAGGAGGAGGATGGCCGGCGTCCGGCCAGAGAAAAGAAAAGTGGCGAAGTGGCGGCGGCGGAGTGTGGCAATGCAGGCGTCAAGGTCCGGCCGTCCGGCCAGGGCGGGCCGCGGGGCCGCGGGGCCGCGCGCGAGTGAAATGCAAACAATAACAGAGAGGCTGCAGAGCAGCTCCTGCAGGCTCCAGCTCCAGCAGAGGAGCGCTCCAGCGGCTCCAGCGGGGCCACCGAGGGTTATAAATATTCTCCAGCAAAGCAAGTTGCACCGCCACCACCACTGGGGTGCACGCCCCGGTGCACGCGCAACAACGCTTGCTCCCCGGGTAAAAATAGGGTTTAGAAATAAAAATAAACACACGCAAACTCAGAAAACCGGTGAATATTTTTATTTATTATTTTAAGAAGTTTAAGACTTTTGACAACGACGACGACAACAACAACAACAACAACAAAAACGCACAGTGGCATGTGACAGGCGTAGAGGGTTTATCTCAGTGAGACGGGGGAAAAGGTAAAACTCTGTAAAACTCGGTATGGCGCCTTGTTTAAGGTTTCAAAGACTCGAAAAAAAATAATTACTCGCGGCTGAGCACAAAATATAGTGGGTGTACTAATTTGTTAGCTGTAAAGGCGCATCTGATTTTTAAGCTACCGTGCTTATTTTCTATATCTCCCGTTATTTTTTATTTTTTTCGCTGTTGAAAGTTTTTAGCCGCAGTGCTACTTTTAACGTCTAATTTAAGCTGAGCGATTTCTTTTTATATTTTTTGTTGCCGTGTAAGTGCTTTCTTTCTCCCTCTCTCTCTCTCAGTATGTGTTTGAGTGTGTTTAACGACGCAGGGCACGAGCAGCAGCCGCAGCAACTGCCACACGCACCCCAGACGCCAGCTCAGCTCGGCTCAGCTCGGCTCAGCTCGCGCTCGTTTACGTGTCTGTGCTTTAGCAAAATGTCACGGTAATGCACAGCGCTGGTGTGGCGGTGCGCGGGAGGTGGCGTGGCGTGGCGTTGCACGGCGTGGGCCCCGGGCCCGGGCCCCCCTGCTGTGGCGCTGCTGGACGGACAGGACACGGCAAATAATAAAGTCGTACATGGCTCAGGCAAATTCACAGTATAATCCCCTGTCCAGCCCTGCCATGCCCCGTGGTCAGGAGGTCCAGTCCAGTCGGGACTCCGGGCCACCACGCCCCACCCCGCCCAGAGCAATGAGAGCAAATCGCGCCGCCCCGCGCCGCCCCGCGCCGCCCCGCGCCGCCCCGCGCCGCCCCGCCCCGCCCGGCCAGGCGTGCGAGAGTGTCGCGCAGTCGCACACGGCAGGGCTCCAGGACCGCCGTATCTCCGCGGCCCGGGCACATGAGTTGCCCATACCCACCAGGCCGGCGCCGACAATGACTATCGCTGTATGACAGCAGGGCCTCGCCCGCGCACCGCGCACCCGGCAGCAGCCCCGGCGGCCCGGCCGCAACGCAACTGCCAATAGTCGTTCTGGCTGCAAATAGGCGCCGGTATGGGCGCGGCTTATGGGCAGCGAGCGCCGCGACGGCGACGCCCTCCTCTCCTCGCGCGGTGGCACCACACAGTGACGCGGAGCCGCCACGCCCCGCCACGCCCCGCTGCACGGCAGGGCACCGTGTCGTCCTGCCCATGAGAACAGTGCTTCAATTTCACCTCTCTGCGAAATGACTTAGTAGGATGATTCCGAACAGCTCCTTGTGGCTGTACCCCATGAGAGCGAAAAAGACTGTGCGAAATCACTTCGCTGGGGACAGCAGTTTACCACCGAGAGGAGGCTGTTAGTTTGGAGGCCGGACTGCACGCTGCACGGCTGCACGGGCGGCTCAGAGGTGGGCAGTGCCGAACGGCCGTCCCCATGGGAGAAGGAGGGGGGGGGGAGGAGGAGGGGGGAGGAGAGGGAGGAGGCTGAGGATGCGGAGCCAAAAGCAATCCCAATTGATCAGCGCGGCGTGGGAAGTGTGAGTGTGTGGCGTTCCAGCCAAGCCGCGCACGGAACGCTCCACCCTGGCCCGGCGGCAGCCTGGCACGCCCCGCCCCGCCCCGCCCCGCCCCGCCCCGCCCCGCCCCGCCACTGGGCCGCCGCACCGCGCCCTAACGACACACATTCACCTTATCAATAAGGTGCGTGTCGCGGGCGGGGCGCCGCGGCGCAGGGCGCGTACGGGACGAGGTGGGGCGCGACGCGGCGCAGCGCGCGCGACGGCGGGATTGTGAAATAAACTCCCCACCCCCTTCTCTCTCACACACACACACACACGGCGCACTCAAGCTACGGCGCACACTCACCACAGCCAAACATTTGGCCAGGCGGGTTGGGCCTGGCCAGGACTCACGACGGTGCCCCGCCCCGCCCCGCCCCGCCCCGCCCCGCCCCGCCCCGCCAGGCCATGGGCCGCACATGGCCTCACATGGCCCAACGGCGGCGGGGTGTGGGGCGGCCGGCGGCGCGGGGCCGCGACACAACATGCACCGCAGGCGTACTCCGCATGATCAGCAACAGCAGCAATGCCCACTGGCCACCAAGGCGTGTATACACACTTTAGCATGTAATGAAAAATGAAAACAGGGAGACGCAGGCAGGCAGGCGAGGTTGTGGGAGGAGTGGGCTATAGGCGGGGCGGCTGACTGGCCGCTGGCCGAGCCCTGCAAGTGTGGCGACGAGAGTATGAAGCAGGACCACCAGCACCACCCCGGCGCGGCGCAGCTCTGCCCAGCGCGCAGCGCGCACCAGGGCAATGTTATCGCAGTTCCCAAACTCTTTACTTCGTCCGCTCGCATATGCATGCAGCAGCCCCTCCGCGTCCCCAGTCCAAACAAAAGGCCGTGCAGCCAGACGGCGGGCGCGCGGGCGCGCGCGCGCGGCGCAAACGAGCAAAAAGGGAAGACAAGTGAAATACAAACATGCGTGACTGCAGCCGCCGGGCCTGGGGCGCCCCGCCGCGCCCCGCCGCGCCCCGCCGCGCCCCGCCGCGCCCCGCCACCGTACACCCCGCCGCGCCACGCCCCGCCGGCGGGCCGTTGCGTAACAATAAGGTATAATTGTGGCGCTTGACACCGTTCTCATATAACCCTTGTGCCGCTGCTGCTGTTGCTTTTGTTCGGGGCAGAGTTATATTGGGTGGTTAAAAGTGAGCGCGGGTGAGCGAGCGAGCAAGTGAATGAGTAAGCAAGAGAGTGAGCAAGTGAGTGAGCAAGAGAGCGAGTGATCAAGAGAGCGAGCGTTAGCAAGAGAGAGAAGAGAGTGAGAGAGAGCGGCGGGGGAGGGGGCTACTCACACCCCGCAGATATAGAATTTTGACCCATTTTCACCGCTTGTCAGTCCGTTATCCAGCACGAGGGCACACGACTGCGCACTGCGGCGGCTGCATGGCTTGGCTGCTGCTGTGACCTGGATGACAAGTCTGTTGGGCTCGCGGCGGAGCGCATAGCAGCGCCGAGCTGCATAGCACCACAACCTTGAGGGTCTCCCCATCACGATCATTACCAGCATGACCAGCTCGGGTGTAAGCGCCCCGCCACCGCCCCGCCCCCGCCCCACCCGCAGGCACGCTATCCTGTGCAGCGCGCGCGCGGCGCGGCGGCGGTTCGCGGAGGAAAGGGGAAAAGGAGAAGTGGAAGGAGGGGGGGGGGGGGGTCGTACCGCAGGAAGCAAAGAGGGGAAGAGTGGGGGGGGGGAGTAGGGGGCGGCTCCATGTTTGCTAAGGAGCTCAAGTGCAGTGGGTTTGTGGGTCAGGGAGACGCCGCGCCGCGCCACGCCACGCCACACCGTCGCCACGCACTCCCGCTCCCGCGCCAGCGTAACCCGGGTAACTCCGCGGCGGCGGCGGCGTCACCGTCCGTTACCTCCGCGTATGACCGCCCGTGAGGTAACGGGGGCACAGCAGCCCCACGGGGTGTAACACTTTGACCCGCGGGCATGGGCCGCGGGCGGGCGGGGTCCATGTAGGCTGGAGGTCGCTTAATGGTGGTCCCTGATGGATTAGTGAGGAAGGGGAGAGGGGCAGGTAATGGGTGAGACCTGAGCCGAGAGAAAACCTCCCCCGATACGTCTTGTGAGTGATGCAATGACGACGCCCTGCGCGCCCACTGGGCGGCCCGGGCGGCCCCGGCTGATTCATCTAGATGGAAGCAGACAGCCCGGTCACCGCAGCGCCGCTCGGGCCCGGCCCGGAGAGCAAGTGAGAGGGGCGAGCAAGGCGTCAGGGAGTGAGCGGGCGTTTGTTCACGATTTTTTGGATTTTTCTGAATCTTTCTCCTTAATTTTTTTATGTTTTTCTTATTTAATTTTTGTTTAATGTTTTTAACGACTTTTGGGGGGCCGTACGGGAAGAGCAGGGCGCTTCGAAGTAAGCGGAGGGGGCAAGGCGTCTCCAAGTGAGCGAGCGAGACGACGGTGAAAAGCGATACAGATTTCGACATGGCGTGTGCGCGGCTATCCCCGAATCCTTTCGAAACAAATACTGGCCGGGAGGAATGCAAAGAGGCAGTACGCTACTTTGCGATTTATGATTTTGAAACGGCTGCCGAGCAGGACGCACTCTTTTGTCCTTCCCAACCCTGTCGGAAGTGGCGCGGGCCGGGCGGGGCTGACGGCAGTCACAGTGTAACACGTCAATTTTAGGGCGGAAAGAAGGGACTGAAAAAAAACAAGGGGGGTGGGGAGTTTCAAAACTGACAAAATGACGGCTGTGGTGGCGTCGCGGCGGCGGCGGCGGCGTCGGTGCGCACAAGGTCCGGTCTGACGCCGAGAAAGGGCGCCCCGCCCCGCCCCACCCCGCCCCGCCCCGCCCCGCCCCGCCCCGCCCCGCCCCACCCCACCCCGCCCCCTCGGGCGTCCATGCGTCACGGAGCGTAATAGAGCGTCACTAAGGCGGAGCCACCTGTAACGCCCGGTAACGCTCGGCTACCGTGACGCCGCCACCGCACGGCCGCGCCCCGCCCCGCCACGCCCCGCCACGCCCCGCCCCGTGTGGTCCCCCACACCGCAGCGGCGAGTGAACCACCCCCGCGCCGGTGCCGGCCGTTGGGAGAGATATGGGTCACCGCGACGGGAGAGGAGAG
Organism: Frankliniella fusca; assembly: GCA_029379305.1. Lineage (NCBI taxonomy): Eukaryota > Metazoa > Arthropoda > Insecta > Thysanoptera > Thripidae > Frankliniella > Frankliniella fusca. The sequence goes on along the minus strand of JAHWGI010000492.1, from coordinate 354,370 downwards.
AAAGACAGACAGAGAGAGAGAGAGAGAGAGAGAGAGAGAGAGAGAGAGAGAGAGAGAGAGAGAGAGAGAGAGAGAGAGAGAGAGAGATAGGGAGACACGTGGGGCGGGCGGGCAGTCTGACCCACATCGGGACACATCAACCCCTTCCATGGGAATGTTGATGCCGAACCGCGTTCGGCTCCTTATCTTATCGGCCTCCATGTGTGTGTGTGTACGCGCGCGCGTGTTCGGGTACTGTATGGGGTACTGCTGGCTTGGGGAAGTCCACGTGTGTGTTTATGGGAGAGTGTGTGTGTGTGTGTGTGTGTGTGTGTGTGTGTGTGTGTGTGTGTGTGTGTGTGTGTGTGAGTGTGGTGAGTGAGAGAGACATGCGACATGCTCGGTGACGCAAGTTTATAGATTTGGAGCCCTACCCCTTTTTCGATGACACGGCGTGACAGGGCATAAGCTAGTTGCACCGCGGTGGTTCCGCCCCCCTCCCCCCCACCTCTGTCACACAGAGATACACACACACACACACATTCACACGGAACAAGGCATGCGGCCACTTTCACTGTGTCTCGATGCGGTGCAGTTGTCAGGGGGCATTCTTCCCTTTGTGTCCGGCAAGTGGTTTGGGAATACACACAGACAGACAGACGGACGGACGGACAGATGGACAGATCGTGTGCTCTAGACTCCAGATGGCGGTCACCGGTCACGCGGGTCCACCGGCCGCCCAGCTGGACAGACACTTGACACGCGTAGTGCAGCGCACAGCGCACCGCGGGTGTGACAGGACGACCGTATATGTGAGCGCGACACAGAGAGAGAGAGAGAGAGAGAGAGGGGGGGGAGACGAGGGGGAAACAACTCTGAATTTTGGTGTACACGTTAAGAGAATTTTTGTGAAAGTTTGTAAATTTTCGTGAAGTTTTGTAAATTTATATGTCATTTGTGTGAATTTTCACTTGAATTTTATTTAAATTTTTAAGAATTTTTCTTGAGTTTTACATGAAGTTTCCGGAATTTTCGTGAATTTTTCTATTTGTTTTCCTACATTTTGAGGTGTACAAAAATTTCAGAGTTGGAAGGGAGGGGGGGTGGTGGAGGGGGAAAAGAGAGAGAGAGAGAGAGAGAGAGAGAGAGAGAGAGAGAGAGAGAGAGCGTACCACCAGCGCGACCACCGCGGCAGAGCAGCAGCAGCGGAGACCGGAGGGGACGCGCGCAACGCAGGTGCACGGCGCATAACGAATGACCCACCGGTGGTGGCGGGGCGTGGCGGGGCGTGGCGGGGCACGGCGGGGCGTTTTGCAAGAATGGCTTGTCTGTACGCATGCGGCCCCGGGCCGGGCTGGGGGCACGCAACCCTCAATGCTCCGCCCCGCCCTGCCGGGCTTTACCCCGGCCGGATGACTAGACCTCCACCCGCCCGCCTCCTCCGGACCCCTCCGGGCCCCTCCAGCCACCCCCACCGCACACCCCCACTCCTCCGGACATGAAGTCGCGCTAATGAATCATTCAGCCGGAGGTCTTGTGTCTCCTCGTCATAATTACGGTCCCTACAGCAGGCTCGGGTCGGGTCGGGCCCAGGCTGACCAGCGGCCAGCGCCAGGGTGGGCTGGTAACAACGGCACAGCGCCGCCTGTCAGGTAGGCAGCCCTGCATCACGGATGTGCGGTGGTTGCTTAGCACGCCAGGCGCTACCCGGACTCCATCGCTATCCGCGGTGGAAACAACTCTGACTTTGTGACTTAAGTAAATTTTTATTGAACTTTTATGAATTTGTGATAGAATTTTTTTTTTGTGGATTTTCCTCATATTTTCTAAATTTTCTCAAGTTTCTCTTTGAATAGTCGAAATTTTCTCTGAATCATCCTGACTCTTCCTGAATGGCGAGTTGTACAAAAATTTCAGAGTTGTTTCCATCTTGCCCACTCCGCTCGATCCACTGTCTGCCAAACACTCAGCTATTGAAAGTGTTCAACCGCACTGCAAACCCCGGAATCCAATTTCTCACCCAAAATGGGAGAGGATACTTTTCCATGCTAAATTGAAGTGAGAATTTTTACCTCACTCTTTTCGAGCGAGATATTTTTTAGCCTCGCTCTATTTGAGTAAGGATTTTTTAAACTCACTTAATTTGAGCAAGAATTCTCACTCTATTAGGGCGAGGTCTCAAAATTCTTTCTCATAAAGAACGAGGAAAAAATTCTTACTCTCCAGAGAGTAGTAAAATTGCCCTCAAATTCTCACTCGTATGGGGGCGAGAATTATGACTCGTAGATTTTCAGTGCGATTTATGACACCCAAGTTACAAAGCCTATGCTGCCATTGGGCCGGGGGAAGGGGGGGGGGTATATAAAGGATACATTCATGGGAAATAATCCTGAGAAATTACCCTGGGCGTCTTTGACGACCTGGCCACGCACCTGAGTCCACGATGAGCTCCAGGACGCGCTCGTCGCCCTCCAGCTCGATGTCGTCGCCCTCCAGGCGCTCCAGGGCGACCACGGCGCCGCCCGGGCCCGCCACGGCCAGCTCCACGCCGCTGAGGTCGCCTGCAAGCAGACGGCAGCCGTTTTAGGTGCTACAGTCAAAACGCAGTGAGTAGATGGCGCCCTCATCTCCATCTTCTAGGTCCTCATCCTCCAGGACCGCTCCCGCAGCAGCCTCGGCGGGGACCTCGCAGTGCGTGGCGTGGCGAGGGGCGGCGTGGCGCAGCGCGGCGGGCGGGGTGGTTGCGACACGACCCTCTGCTCTGCGCGCGCCGAGATGAGAAATTGCCATTCACATGCATGACACCGACTTCGCGGTCCGCTATGTCTCCATTCAGGCGCAACCGCCCCGCCCCGCCCGCCCGCCTAACAGGAGATTTGAGGTATATAGCGATAATGATGATATTAATCGTAACAACACTGTGTATCGCGGGGCACATCGGGGCGCGGGCAGAGGTGAAAGCACCATGCTGGACGACTACCGTCTTTACGGTCCCAGCCCAGCGCGCTGCAGCGCCCCCGCAGTCCCGAAAACGCCACCGTGCTGCTCACATCTCCATGCCACCTGGCTTGGGTCCGGCTATCGGCCGGGGCCGGGCGGGGCCGGGTGGGGCCGAGTGTGGGTTGGGCAACCAAATCAGCGCTGCAGCGCCCGGACCGGGCCGGGGAGCGGCGGCGGGTGACTGAATACACCTTGGCCACGCTGGGCCGGCCCACCCTATAGCTCCCGTGCTGACAGGGAACCGAGGGAGGGATCACTCATACAAAATCTGATCAATTTTATTTTTAGACTTTAGATTTTTGTAATTATTATCTTTTGCTTTGTTTTTTTGTTGATTTTTGAAAAAATTATCTTTTACTCCCACGCCTGAACTTTTTTAAATTTTATTTCTTTATTTGTGCTTTATTTTTCTTGATTTTTTTAGATTTTTATGTATATTTCTTCCTGATTTTATTTTGATTTGTTTTTCTTTTTAAATGACTGTATTTGGGACCTAAAATGACCTATTTGAAATGGACCCCCTCCTCGCAGGGAACTATAACCGTATTGATTTTCCGATTTTGATCCGCCTTCGGTATTTTGCAGGTGGATTTCAGACCTCACGCGTGCCGTAAAAAAAAAATTCGTGCCCAATCTGATTTACAGGTACTGCAAAAAGAGCGAGACCCACGACCCACCTCTCAAATCAGCCATGTTGTGATATTGAAAGAGGTCCGCGATATCGAGGGTATGAGTGTGTGGAGTGGAGCCGCGTGGCGGCGCGGACGAGGCCGCGGAGGCCGCGAAGCACAACCGCAGCGGCGGGAGCAGGCTCAGGCCACCGCGCGGCCCTGGGGAGAAAAGTGCTCCGCCCGCAAACCGAATAATGTCTCCTTTCAACGTAAAGCACAAAGTAATGGCGGCGCGACCAATAATGCAACCATTTCGCTGCCGATTGGATTGGCATTTTACCTCCGCAGCGCCCGACGAAGAATTGCAATGACAGTTTTACTCTGCCCCATCAGATCACTGTACTTAAAAAAAAAATAAAAAAAAAATCACGCTTTAAAATACGAGAGTTGAACACGCAGACCAAGGCTGGAAAGCAACGAAGAGCGTATCGTCTTTCCATTAAAAAATGGAAACCTGCAGGAATTATCTTATGTGGTAGGCCAGGGGTAACCATGAAAATATGGATGCGGCAACAATCCTAATGGTTGCACGCGCCAAGTATCAAACACAGCAAGACCAACCATTGTTGTTGTTGGTGTGTGAATAATAACCATGTGAGTGTTGGCTCAACCATATTTTGTAAAGCTGTCCCTGGCCAACCATACAATAGCTGCTGGAAGTTTCTGTTTTTATGGGTGTGCCGCCATATTTTCTAGTGTATGCGCAGCATAGCCATTTGGGTCGGCATCCCCGCCGTCCATGGCGCAGTCATAGGCTTGCAGCGCGCGCACCCGTGGTGCCGGCCGAGCGCCCCGGAGCACGTCGTGATGGTCAAGAGGTCCGCGAGGCACTTAGACACAACACTAATGGGGTGCAAGGCGCCTTATCGGTGCTTAGCTGGAAATGGTTCAAGGCCATGCCGAGCCACACTCCGCGCAATGCAAAGTGATGCCACATTGTTCTCCCGGTCCGCGTCGTGAGACACGCCCGGCCCGGCCCACCGTGGAGGCTGAGCGTGAGCACCGCCAGAGGGCTACTTCACTACAAATTCAAGCGTACACCAATTTTTCTGATTTTTCGCGATTTATAATTTCTTTGATTTTTTGCTTATTTTTTCGTGATTTTTATTCTTATTATGATTTTGTTTTAGGGTGTACAGTGCTTTTTAAGAGTGAAGGACCCCTCGGCACAGCCCCGCGGCATGCCACACGCTGCGGATTGTGACTACGAAGAACGGTCTGGACCGCAGGCCTTTCAGAGTTTATCGCCGACGAGATCGCCCAACCTCAATTTCTTCCCAATAACAATAAACTCAAATTTTCCAAAGCTGTTTTATTTTATTTCTTTTTTTTAAAAATAATTTTTTTCCTTGCCACTAGGGCTTTCATTCTTTTTCTTCGCTTCCGCGACACGTTTGTTTCTCCTCTCTGCTTATTACTCCATTGAGGAATTCCCTTGTAATAAGTATGTAACACGGCGCAAGAGGCAGCGACACACGCGCGGGCGAAAGGCTTCTCTGATGAGCTTGCTGCGGCCAGAGCGGCGAGATGAGATGAGATGAGGTGAGGTGAGCTGAGGTGGTCCGGAGCGCCGCGCCACGCCGCGCCACGCCGCGCCACGCCCTTGACTTCTATTCCTCGGCGGCGTGGCGGGGCGGAGTTGCTGCGATGCACGAAGCGGCGCGGCGGCGGCGGCGGCGGCTCCGGCCGGCAATCTAGACCCTCCACCCCCCCCCCCTCCCCCCTCCCATACCTCACCGCTGTACTACTCTGTTCGTGGTGGACCTCCTCCCGAGAGGCCCTTCTTTATAAATATTAAAGCGTACATCAATTTTTCCGGTTTTTCTAGTTTTTTTTTTTCTTTTTTTTTCTTTTTGGTAAAACTTGATTTTTTTACGCTATAAAGTTTTTACTACCAAATTTGCTTAGTAAGTATACGAAGCGTTTTGAGCTGTCATAAGTTATGAGGAAATTCTTTAGTATTACTTAACTTTTGCTTTGTAGGAATACTAAATGTTTTCGTATTACTTAATTTCACCGTAATTATTTTATTAGAAAAACAATATGTAGTACTAGGAAAAAGTTTAGTAATACTAAAGAATTTCTTCATAGCTGATGACAGTACAAAACGCCTAGTAGTTACTAAGCATACTTGGTAGTAAAAACTTTACAGTGTATGACTTTTTCTTATTTTTTTACTGAATTTTATTTTATTATTTAATTTTTTTTGTAGACTGTACACTGATTATTTTAAGTGATGGACCTCTCCGGTGGGTGGACCTCCTCCCGAGCATCTCTTCGCGTCAAAACTCGGATTATAACACACGTCGTTAATAACTATATAACCGCATGGAGCACGACGGTGCAGGGTGGCCACAAAATCTGGAAATTCAAATTCCCTAACAATTCCCTGACTTTTCCCTGACAATATTGTATTTTTCCCAGACATGAACGCAAGAATTTAAGGGGTAGAAAACTGTTTTAAAAAGTGAAAAATCTGCGTTGCAAGAATTATTGGCAAATGCAGTCGATTGAAAACATTTCCCTGACATAGAGCACTTTTCCCTGACATTTCCCCGACTTCCCTGCCTTGTGGCCACCCTGCGGTGCATTCGAGTGCAGTCGAGCACGCGACTGCATACACTACACACACGCTTTATCTGAGACTCCAGTCCAGAGTGGAAAAATTCCACAGGAAAAAGAAATGCGCCGAGCGGAATCCAGACCTGTCATAAATTTCCAGACAAAATACGCTCTGGTAAACTTAAATTTAGATTATGAGTCTAGGTTTCTCTCGGTCTGGAAAATTCTATTGCATAAAAGAGAAAAATAAACCCCAGAAAAATGCATTTCTCTCTAGAAACTAAAATCTAGATAGAAACTTGAAAGTACTAAATACTAATATCCCAATATAGATACACGAATTTCCATCGAGAAACAAACAAATATAGATTTTAATGTGGGATTTAAAGCTGGGCACACACACACACACACACACACCTAGACGCATACACGGCGATGCGAAAACAGCTGTATAGATCCAGTTGGAAGGCGATGGTTAAACCCGCGGCGAGGCGACGCCCGTCGAGAAATGCAATCTTGACAGCCGTGCGGTGAACGAGTCGGTAAGTAACATGAGTGTGACGCAATGCCAGCAACAGGCTGGGCCCAGCCCAGGCCGGCGCGCCAGCAGCACTCCTCCTCTTACCTTTCTCCCCGCCGCAGGGGGACGAATCTCTCACACACATACACACACTCACACACAGAGGCACACACGGTGATGCAAAGGGTCAACTCCGCACGCATCGTTTAACGAAGCGCTAATCCAGCCTGCGTTTGTTTGATGAGTCATGAGTCACACACACACACAAACACACACACACACACACACGCCTGGGAACCACGGTGCGGTCGGGTCACGCGGCGGGTCACGCGGGGGGGCACGCAGCCCAGCCCGCCGGCGCGCCCATGGCCGACTAGATTCACTTGCTCTACATGCATTAATAAAAAGTGTGCGACATTAAATGGGCGCGAGACTATACGTGGCGAGAGTCACACACAATAAGGCAAGCGTCGGCAAGCGTGACGAGGTCTGCTGCGAGGGGGAAACAACTCTGAATTTTGGTGCACACATTTTGAGAATTTTTGTGAATTTTGTCGAATTTCCACTTGCATTTAACCAAACTTTTTGTGATTAAGTTTCCTGAATTTTACATAAATTTTTGAGAGTTTTCCTGAATTACGAGGTGTACAATTTTTTTTAGAGTTGTTTCCCTCGGTATGCCGCTATGAAATGGAGGGGAAAACACGCCGTTAATCTCAAGAAGGTGAGACTAAAATATCCGGCCCTTTTTCTCACATGGACGAGAGGAGGGCCATCATATAGGAGCTCACAATCACAATGGATGCATGCATTTCTGGATACAAGTATGATTTTTATGCATGTTGTAGGTGATCCTGCGACTAAATGAGGGCCCGAACCTCCCCCCCCCCTCCTAAACGTAGTCTATATGAACGACTCCCACCATACATAAGCAGAATGTGGCAAGAACAAGAAATCTACATCGCAGGACATTAACATATACTGCGCGTCTAGGCCTACTCGTCGTGCAGAAATCACATGTACTTGATTTACGACGGCCGCGATGCCGCGCATGCGTGGGCGGGGCGCGATCACTGCAGCTCATTAACATACAGCCAGCTCTTCAGCCACCCCAAGGTCGGCACTGGGGTGAGGGTGGCGCCGTGAGAGACCTCTCAAAGGCTGGCCCCCATGTGTGGCGCCCTGCCCGGCCCTGCCCGGCCCTGCCCTGCTCCAGCCCATCCCAGCCCTGCAGCTGAAAATGCAATTACAAATTGCAAAACACCCACCGCTCCCCGCCCAGTCCTCCCCCCCCCCCCCGGTGGCCAGAGCATTTACATTAAGGCCCTCGATTATGCAGCCATCAGGCCGGGGTGGGCGGGGAGGAGCTCGATATTAACAACATAGGGGTGGGGTGGGCTTGGGGGGGGGGAGGGGGGGCGAGGAGGAAAGGGGGGAGGGATTGAGTGGACAGAACGCGCAGTGATGGCAAAATAATAGCCGGTCCCCGAACAGCGGCGTGCAACCGCGGTACAGGCGCTGTTGAGAATGAATGAGACAGACAGACAGACAGACAGACAGACAGACAGAGAGAGAGAGAGAGAGAGAGAGAGAGAGAGAGAGAGAGAGAGAGAGAGAGAGAGAGAGAGAGAGCGGTAGCGGTAGGATACCGCGCACTTCACACCTCGGTACTGAAAAGTCAGACGAACACACCACTTTCTACATGGCGCCTGTGGAGCAGACCTCGCAGTAAGGCATATGGCGTGTTGGCTACAGAGAAAATGTAACAACACACCAAACACACACTAGTGGTGCATAAATTCACACCTCTGCGTGCGCGTCGAGTCGAGTTGAGCCAGTTAGCCCCCGTTACACCCCACTCCCCTCTAGGTATATTTTCTTTCCCACCTCCTCCCCCGTCGTCCCGTCTCGCCCTTTCCTCTCTCTCTCTCTCTCTCTCTCTCTCTCTCTCTCTCTCTCTCTCTCTCTCTCTCTCTCTCTCTCTCTTCCAGTCAGCGCAGACGTCTCGAATCACGCGGCAAATGCAAGGGGTTGGGCCCCGCCGCCGCCCCGCCCCACCCCACGGGCCCAGCGGGCCACGTGGAGGCAACCTGGGCGTTGCGTTGCACTGTAGTACCTGGATCATTTGTCTTCATTTCTCCCCCTCCTCTCTCCCGCCCTCTCCTCGATCCCGGAGCCCAGAGTGCCCCCGACATCCTCGCCGAGTTTTTCGAAACACCGTAGTTTTGGGCCGGGAGCGGTTTAGGACCCCCCCTCCCCCTCCCCTGCTCGCCTCTCCCGGTGCGCTCTGGCTGCTCGCGGCTACGCCGCCGAGCGGGTCCGAAGGGAGTGGTAAAGAGGAGACCAAGAGAAGAAGGTGGGAAAGAGAGACGGACAGGGAGACGGAGGAGAGGGCAGCAGGCTGGGTTCGGCCCGGGGTAATCTAAGGAACAATACTCCCCGGCCGGGCCGGGCCTGGCGCTGTATCTGGCCCACATCTTGCCCAGATCTGACGAGTGCACTGCCTCCTGTCCCCTTCACCCTCGCGCTCCGCGGGCTCAAGGCCACCCCCGCGTTGTGCAGCGTCACTGCCCCCTTCCCTTCTCCAGCGGCGCATAGTCCTGGAGGAGCGAGTCCTGGCTGCGCCTGCCTGCCTGGAGAAGAAACTCCAGGCCAGGCCTCTGCTGCCTGGCGAGCAGAGCAGAGGCAGAGCGGATCGAGGCCTCGGATTGTTCCAGAACGGCTCCAGGCTGGCGGCAGGGGCGCTGATAGCCCGACAACCATGAAAAAAAAAAAAAGTTAGAAAAAAAAGGATGTTTTTTATTAAATAAAAATAAAGTAACTATACGAGAATTTCTTTCAGGTTTCGAAGAGAACATGCTGCGCACCAGCAGCTGTATTGCAGCTCATACGCTGAAACAGCCCGAACCCGACAAACAAATTTATGCAAATGGATGAAACTGAGCGCATTTCATTTGGCGCTGGTTGGGCCCGCGCCGCCAGCCGCCATGCACCAGAGCGGCGCCAGCGGGGGCACCCGCACCCCCCGAGTGGACCTGCACTCATCAGTGCAACAAAATCAGTCAAAAAAAAAACTTAAATAAAAACAGAAAAAATTCAAGAAAAAGCAGAAAAATCGATGTGTGCTTATATAAAAAGTGAAGGACCCCTCGGCAACCACCCCTCCCGGCCCGCCCGTACGCTACCGTCCTCGTCGCACCGATGGCGGTGCCCTATGTTGGGGGTGACAGCGCGCCCATGCTTGCGACAAGGACGGACAGGCGCGAGAGCGATCTGCGGAATAAGACGGAGCTGCAGCGACCGCGGGACGCGCTTTACAGAAGAACCGAAACGAGCGGCGTGCGGAGTCACGGATTTTAATGCAGCGCTGGACTAGGACGAAGGGCAGACGGCTCGCTGACTGTTTCCTAAATTCGCCCGAAGTGTATTTGCAAATGAGGAACCTGTGCGCTACTCTCCAAGCGAATAAATAAATGAATGAATAAATAAATAAATAAATAAATAAATAAATAAATAAATAAATAAGTGAAGCGCCCTCAATACTAATTAAAGCTTACGGTGAATTTCACTGTAGGCTACGGTGAACCCTGCCGCACTGTAGCTTACGATGAATTTAACCGTAAGCTACAGTGACTGTCGATGTAAGCTACGGTGATGCACCCTGATTCACCATAGCTGAATGTGACATTCACCGTAGCTGAATGTGACATTCACCGCACCTTGCGGTAAAATTCACCGTAAGGTACAGTGCTGCAGGGTTCACCGTAGCTTACAGTGAAATTCGCCGCAAGCTTTTTAGAGTGGTCCATTTCGCAAGGCAGAATTAATCACGACATGAACATTCTGTTAACGTCCCCATGATGGCTCTCAGCTCGGGCCGACCACACAGCCGGACCGGACTGGACCGGGCCGGGCCGGGCCGGGCCGAGCAGAGCCGAGGAGGGACTTTCGGGTCCGTGGGCGCGGGTACTCGGTACTCGGTACTCGGTACTCGGTACTCGGCCCGGCGGGCGGTGGGGGCGGCCGCGGCTGCTCAGTTTGGGCCAGTTCACCACGGCCCGGTCGAGCGCCGCGCCGCGCCACGCCGCGCCGCCCCAGCACGGGATGAAATCTCTCGCCTCGTACGCTCTGTGAGCAAGTGGCACAAGGTGAGAGAAATCGCCTGAGGCAACGAGGCACCGCAGCAGCGGCGGCGGCGGCTGCGGCAGGAGTAGTGGCGGCGGCGGTGGCGGCGGCAGCAGCAGCAGCAGCAGCAGCGGTAGCGGCGGCAGCGGGGCTGCGGCGGGCTGCGGAGGGGCGCACAAGGTCTCTGACAAGTTTATGTGCGCTTATGTAATGCCCAGGCCCAGGAGCCTTATGAGACGGTGATGATACTGTACCGGGGGGCCAGCCACCCCGGCGACCACGGAGGGGAGGGCTCTTCTGACCAGGCGCGCAGGAGGAGCAAAGTGTTGCTAGAAAAGTAGATATAGGCAATAAAGCAGTCCAAACGCAGCGGAGTAAGGCGGGCTGCATCCGCGCCCGACGATTATAGGCAACATATATGGCATAGCTAAGGTGTTGCCTCGACGGGGAAACAACTCTAAATTTTGGTGTACACATTTTGCGAATTTTCGTGAATTTTGGTGAATTTGCACTAGAATTTTACCGAAATTTTGGAGAGGTTTCCTAAATTTTTCTGATTTTTTTCTGAATTTTCCTGAATTTTGAGGTGTACAAAAATTTGAGAGTTGTTTCCCGCTCGTGCAGCCTAGTAGGTAACCCTCTATACTCCGCTGCAGATAGGCTATTTGCAATGCGACCGCATTGAGCAAAATAAGAAAAGAAAAGAGGGACAAATGACTACGCCCTCGGAGGCGAGGGTGACCTGGACGCGCGGTGCGAGACAAGGGATTCGTCGCATTGCAGCGAAGGTAAAACCGTCGGGTGAAATTTTAGTTTACGATAGGGATGAGTTCCTCCGAGTTTCTGTGTTTAGACCTACACTGTAAGAAAAACCGTACTTCATACAACTAAACAACGGTTTTGAATTAATAGTTTACGGTTTTCGTTACCGTACATCACTAATTTACCCTATACTGGGTACAATTTTAGTACAATATTTTATTGTACTTCAAAATAACGGTAAAAATTGTAGTTAAATTGCAGTTTTTTCTCACAGTGTAGGTTTAGACTCTGCCTCCTATGACCTTTTACCTTTCAAAACTTGCACACACAAACAGAGCTTTTTATAGTAATGTGAAGGCGCACGCCGCGCTCCAACAACAAGGTATGAAAGATCACTGCAACCACAAACCAGTCACTTATTTTTAACTTGTCGTACACTATCGACACGACCAGCGCTGTCGCACGACCGCAAGTGTGAATGCACGTGTGGTCACGGTGTGGTCACGGTGTGGTCACGGTGCGCTCACGCGGGACGCGGGCTGCGTAAAGGAGTGCGAGAGAGGGAGCGTTAGGAGCTAGTCCTAGTGAATGCTTTTAACGCAGCGGGGCGGTTCGATAAGACGAGTCCGCCGCGCAATAAGACCCCACATTTATAAACGTAACAAAATAATAATAATTTGTTCTTTGACTCCACTTTTCAGCACTGTTCTGCAATGTGAATATCAGAGGGAAAAAAATTGCCATGTAGCCATTAGGCGTAATAAATGACGCACGAGACAATTTTATCGTGTCTAACTCTCAACGTGTCAACACTATAGACCACGCGCCACCACGTGCATTAGTGCATTCGCGCAACAGCGAGAGAGAGAGGGAGAGAGGGAGAGAGGGAGAGAGGGAGAGAGGGAGAGAGAGAGAGAGAGAGAGAGAGAGAGAGAGAGAGAGAGAGAGAGAGAGAGAGAGAGAGAGAGAAAGAGAGAGACCCGGGCCTAACCAGCGGTTCGACACACACAAACTACCGATATTCACACTCCCCCCTCTCCCCGCCTGCTCTGCTTCGCTGCGTTCCAAAGGGCCGGCGCGACCAGACCGGCCCGGCCCGACAGGGTTGTGCAATGCGAAAAAGAGGGGAAGGGAACGGAGGGGGGGGAGGGGGGTCACGCTGCAAGAGGAGCAGGGGCTCGGAGTTGCAGGTAGGGGATTACTATCAAGGAGAGGATTTTCTTCGTTTCTTTTTCGCTTCACTGGAAAAACAAAGGTAGGACGAGAAGGGTTGTAATGCCTTTACCAAGGCATTAAAAATTAGCACCCCTGCAAAGGCATTAAAACTGCCCAAAGATGTTGAATTTTAATGCCTTTGGACAATTTCGTGCCTTTACAAAGGCATTAAAATTTCACACCCCTAGAAAGGCATTAAGTCCTACCTTTGTTTTTCCAGTGTTCTTTTTCTCTCTTTTATTCAATCTCTTATTTTTTTATTGGAAGGACCGCCACCGCCGCCCACCGGCGTGGTCCCGCGCCCCGCCGGTCAGCGTATGAGGTGTCCTACGTGGGGCTTCGCTACGACGACGCCCAACGGCGAGCAGGCTTCCTATAAGGGCGACGGCTGCTCTTTCTCTCCCTTGCACCCACACCAATCTCTTATACTCTCTCTCCCAAGCCGATCAAACAAAATAAAAATATATTAAAAAAACCGTCACCCCTCCTCCTCAGCCCCCCTCCCCCCTGCTGGACCGGCGGCGCGCGCGGGGCTGTATCGCTGTATCGGCCTCTGGCGCAATATCGCCACGCGTGACGCATGTAGCGGTGCAGCAGTAACGCTATCCTAGGACGGTGTAAAGTTACTCCGGAGCAATACGACCCGGAGCCAGCCGGGCCGGAGCGGGCCGGGCCGGACAGATTCCGTCCAGCCCTTGACTCGCTCTATTTCACTGTTGGACGCTGGGCCCCGCCCCGAGGCCCGCCCCCGCCCCGCCCCGCGGCATTGGCGTTCGCCGAACCAGCCTCAACATTTTACACGGAGAGCAAACCATTATGTACGGGAATACAATGAAAGCTTTCCGCGCGAAAAAGCGTGCACAGCGAAATTTTTGAGGAGTGAAAAATAAAATAAAATAAAATAAAATGGGCACGATAGCGGACCGCGCTGGACCAGCCGAGAAACGCAAAAGGTCAGGTGTTGCGTGTGGCCCGGGCGCGGGATTACCAATGCGTGCGTGTGAATGTGTGAGTGTCTGCGCCAGACTGAACGCGGCGCAAAAGGGAGCTAAACATTGAGAAATAGCTTTTTGGAAAAAATAATCTTTAACACGAGAATTTGAGGAACGGTTGGTCCCGAATATTTTTCAGAGTAGCAGAGCGCGATGGAAAATGACAGAGAGACGGAGAGAGAGGGAGAGGACGAGGAGAAGGAGCGGAGGAAAGGGGGGAAAAGAGAGGGGGTTAGGGGTCCGGAGCGGAGAGAGGGAGAGAGAGGGGGGGAGGGGTCCGGAGCGAAGAGAGAGAGAGGGGGGAGTGTTGCGCACTCGGCGGCGAGGCGAACCTTGACATACTGAGAGGCAGGTACCGAGCAAGCACTCTCACTCTCGATTCAGCCCCCTCCCCTCCCCCCTCTCTCTCCCTCACTCCTCTGTCATTGGGTTCTTTTCATCTCTGTTCGTTTGTAAAGCTCCATCAGAGCTTGGAACATGTAGAGCTGCCTACCCGTCGGTCCGCCCATCTATCTGTTCGACTATCTATCTCTGTATCCGTCTGTCAGTCGGCCACTCGTTGTAATGAATGTTGAGCAGAGTACCCAACTGCGCCTGTATAAACCTTTAAAATATAAAAATGAAACAAATGTACTTACTGTAACCTGTTCAACAACCATCAACCATCACGTATCATCATAAAAATATATATTACGTATTTTTTAAATTCAATATTATTAGCAGGCCTAATCCCTCAGCTGTATTCGGCCGAGGCAGAGACCGGTTATTCCATTGAGCAATGAGGCTTTACCAACACAGCAGCAACAATTTAAAAATGGTGTTCGTTTTATTTGCGTTTTGGCGGGGTCGCAACTGCTTTTCGGAATAAGACGGAGTTGTCCTGACAGAGTAAAGTGGCCTTGGCTGCTCGCAGAAGCACCACCGGGGGTGGGGCGCGGGGCAGGGTGGGGTGGGGTGGGGTGGGGCGGGGTGGGGCGAGGGCCGTTGCACAGTAACCCCCTCCTCTCCAGCCAGGCGGGGCGCAGCAGCAGCGAGCACAGGCGGGCCTGGCCGGGCCAGCATTTCCCAATGACAAGATCATGCCGCCGCCGCCGAGCACGGCCCGGCCCGACCAAGTCGGTTGGGCCCCTCCACCCGCCCCGCCCCGCCCCGCCCCGCCCCGCCCCGCCCCGCCCCGCCCCACCCCGCCACACCGCGCGGAGGCGCACGGCGGATAGCGCCTTGCGAGGTAGGCCGCGCGCCCGACACGCGTGGCGAGCGTGCGGTGCAGCGCGCAGGGGCTCCGAGCGGCACTGCACGGCACGGCCCACGGCCCGGGCCGGGGGCTGGGGAGCGGAGGGGAACGAGGGGGGGAAACAACTCTGAAATTTAAGCACACCTGAGGAAAATTTTTAGAGAAATTCAGAAAAAATTTAGAGAAAACTTCAGAGAAATTTCAATAAATAATCTGAAAAAAAAAACTCCAAAAATTTGGGTAAAACTTATGCGAAAACTCATAAAAATCAATAAAAATTCACAATAATTCACGATAGGATAATTCACAAAATTTATTCACACCAAAATTCACAAAATCTGATACTGAAATTCAGAGCTGTCCCCACCCCTAGCCGGCAGTCATATGCTCAAGAACAGCAAGTACCAACAACGTCCGATTTTTTTTAGAAAAGAGGGAAAATTTTAGGATACGTCATTTGAGGGAAACTCCTCATATTTTGAGGAAGCCTCCTCAAAAATTGAGAGGTTTCCTCATAATATGAAGAGACTTCTCTCAATTTTTTAGGAGACTCCCTCAAAATATAAGGAGTTTTCCTCAAAGGACGTGGGATCCTCAAAGTATCCCCTTTTCCTTTAGAAAAATAGATATTATGTTTTTACCGAGTATGTCATTTTCATTTTTACGAATCTATAACGTGCTTAATCCTGATCCATGTTTTTCGTGTTTTCTGCACAAAGCGCGCTCGTTTCGAAACGAGCGTGGGGCGGGGCTTTCTACTTTCATGTCACCTCGGCCCCGGCTCCAGCGGGGCTGGGTGCGGCGCGGGCTGCTGCCATGCATGGGCCTCCTGCCCGCCTGCAGAGCGCACAACGGCGCGGTGTGCTGCGCGACGCGCGGGTGGTGGCTGTGGCTGACCTTTCCGGACCTTTCCCACACCCGGTCCACCCCGGCCCGGACCGGCCAGTGTCCCCTTATGATGAGTGTGGTGATTATTTAGCCGCATCCACATATATATACCTGTCTCTCTCTTGCACACACACAGAGCACGTGCGGTGAGGGGGAATGTCGCGTGACATCACCTCCATCAGCCGCCCCACCCGCTGCGCCAGCCGCCACCCCCGCGCAGGTCACCTCACCCCGCACCCCCCCCCCAGCAAAATAACTTATGCAAATACACGCGCAATGAACCGCAACAACAACACAACATACTGCTGACTGGTAATTGCCACACCGAGGCATCGCGGCCGCCGAGCCGAGCCAAGCCGAGCCGAGCAGACAAACTGACGGGTCATCCAATTACAGCTGCGGCTGCATCGTCTGCCGCGGCCCATGCAGCAGTCTGAAGATCGCTCTTTCACCTCCGTCCTTGTCGCACACATGGGGCTCTGCCACCCCTGATATAGGGCGACGCCACAGGTGCGACAAGGACGGAGGCACGAGAGCGATCTTCGGAATCAGTCGGCAGCCCGTGCAGCCCGGCCCGGCGTCCCGTCCCAGCCCAGCCGCTCCTCCGTGCAGCAGGCCGGGCAGCGCCAGCTGATGACATTTGAACCGCCATTCACCACCGTCAGCTCGCCATACGTCAGCCCCGCAGCCAGGGGAACAACCCTCACCCGAGGGGGGGAAACCTCGGAAATTTTTGTACACCTCGTAATTCAGAAAAAGTTCAGTTACCGTCAGGAAAATTTAGAAAAACTCGGGAAAATTCAAAAAGAAATCAGGAAAATTAACAAAAATTTACTAGTTCACAGAATTCTAGAAAAAACTCAAACAAAAATTCGCAAAAAAAATTCACTAAATTTGAAAACCAAAATTCAGAGTTGTTTTCCTTCCCCTCGCCCTAACCTCACCCTCAGGAGCCGTGGGTCCCAACCTGTTGTGAGGCCAGGCCAGTCCAGGGCAGGCTAGGCCAGCAAGGCACGCGGCCAACCTGTTGGGCCCGGCGCGGCCCGCAGCCCGCCCAGCAGGCCACCAGTCCCTGACGCGGCGCTCCGTGTCGTGTCCTGGCGTGACGAGGCGGGGCGGGGCGGGGCGGGGCGGGGCGGGGCGGGGCGGGGCGGGGCGGGCTGTAACGCACCTTTCGTTTCTCACGACGCCGTGTCACGCCAAGGACGGCCCGGCCCGGGCGGCGCTGGGCCGGCTCTTTTCATTCCAGACTCACGGAGCAGGCGTGCCTTGCCGCGCCCGGGCCGGGCCGGGCCTGGCTATGGGCCTCCAGGCCGCGGGGTGGGGTGGGGTGGGGTGGGGTGGGGTGGGGTGGGGTGGGGCGAGGCGGGGCGAAGGCGCACCGCGGCGCCGCGTTCAAATCCGATTAAAACCCCTCATTTCGAAGCCGACGCGGCGCCCCACGGCGCTCACGCGCGGCCCGTTGTCTCTCTCTCTCTCTCTCTCTCTCTCTCTCTCTCTCTCTCTCTCTCTCTCTCTCTCTCTCTCTCTCTCTCTTTCTCTCTCCCTCTCCGTCTATCTCCATCTACTTTCCATAGCCTTGACGTGCAGGACGCCGCCGACGCCAGTCCTGACGGGCGTCGCGACGCCCTCCTCCTGATCATTACCGCCCCGCGCGTCCAGCATTTCGGCAGCCAGCGCGACAAAGAGACACGTCGAGCGTCGAGGGGAGGGTGGCGCAACCTGGCGGCGGCGGCGGAGGCGGCGCAACGCAGCTTCAAATCAGACAAGAGGGCGAGCTGCGCCGGGAGGGGAAAGGGGGGGGGGGGATTTCGTTCGGCGCCGAAAAGTGTTGTGAAGGGCGGGTGAGCGGGGGTGGCGGGGCGGGGAGGTTATCGCTCGTTCATGGCATTAGCGGACCCGCCCTCGGGCTGGACTCGGCTGGGCTGGTGCTGGTACGGGAGGGGAGATGCGGTTTGGGACGGTCGGGATCTGAGCTGGATCTAGACTGGGCTGGAGCGCATACGGGCTGGACCAGGGGCCCCCTGCAACTGCGACACATTTGCATACGAGTTGCGTGTCTCCTCCGACTCGGCTCGGCCCTGCTCCGCCCCGTCCTGGGTGCGCGCGTGCCTGCAGCAGAACGGCTCCCGAAAGGTCCTGCAGGACCACGGGGCCCGGGGCCGGGGCCCGGCCCGCCCAGTGTGGGACAGAGAGCCCCGGCCCCGCCCGTCCCTCCCAGTGTGTGGGACAGAGAGCCCCGGCCCGGCCCGGCCCGGCCAGGACCAACCCGTCTGCTTTCGCAACGGGCACCGCGCCGTGGCGTGGCGTAGCGCGGCCTGCGTCCCGGACCAGCCGGTCGCAGGGCGGCGGGCGCGCGGGGGCCGCAGGGCACCCTTTAGGGCCTGAGGCCGAGGCTTAGCAGCAGGTCCTACACAGGACAGGCGCGCGCGTATATAACGCAGAACCCGCGCGCACGGCCACGCACCGGGGCGACAACGACAACTTTGTATTAGCCGAGGCCGCAAACAGTTTTGAGCCGCGTGCAGCCACGGGATGCAAGCCACTTCGCGCCTCGCCGCGCGCCTCCACAGCGCGCCCCGCCCCGCCCCACCCCGCCCCGCCCCGCCCCGCCCCGCCCCGCCAGCCCGCTAATGTGGGTCAGGCCATGACGTCATTTTGCGCCGGGCCCGAGCCGCGCCGAGCAGAGCGCCCTGACGCAATGGCTGTAACAGCCATTGTATACTGGCACTGCAGCGGCGGCGGGCTCCACGGCGGGCTCCGTGGCGGCGGGGAGTAGCGGGGCCGGCGGGGCCCCCTCCACCCTCCAGGCAACCTCCTCCCCCTCCACCACCTTCTTGGCGTGCAGCAGGCGTGCCGCGTGTAGCCTACTGCCATATAATAAGAAACCGAATCACTCATACAATGATTTTTCAGACTTTAATTTTGTTATTTTTGTAAATTTTAAGGATAAAATTGTTATTTTAATTTTTCGAGGAAATTGTTACTTTTTGTAAAATTTTGATCTTTTACACCCATTTTTGATTTTTTTCGAATTTTATTTCAGATTTTTGTTCTTGTTTCTTTTTCGTATTTTTCTGTATGTTTCTTCATGACTTTATTTGGAATTATTTATTTATTTATTTTTTTATTTTTTATTTTTAAATGACTTTTTGGGAGCTGTACAATAATTTTTCGAAGTGATTCTCCCGCGTAAGACTACAAAAAATATAGAAGGTTTAGACGCAAGCCGTCATCCTCATCCCCATATTCGACGCGACAACGCTGTCACCACGAATTTACATGGCCGCGGCATAACGCGCGCCGCGAAGTGAAAAGTACAAGGAAGAATACAAGTGCTCAAGTACTGCGAGCGCCGACAAGATATAGCTGTGGTGGACGTGGACACTCGGGCTGGGCCCTCGGCTATCCGTATCGTTCCCACATTGTGTGCTAGCCGTCCAGTCCAGATGCTTATCGCACCAATGAGACGTGGTGGGGTCGGGTCGTGCTGGGCGGGACAGGGCGGGGCGGGGCAGGGTCGGGCGGGTTGGGGCGGGGCATCGTATCTTATCAGCCGGACCGCAAGGAGCCGTGACCACCGGCCAGTTCGGACCGCGTGCGTAACGCCGCTAGCGAGCCGACCCGCGTCACGCAGCGGGGCGGGGCGGGGCGGGGCGGGGCGGGGCGGGGCGGGGCGGGGCGGGGCGGGGCGGGGCGGGGCGGGGCGGGGCGGGGGGCAGGAGCAGGGGCAGGGCGGGGCGGGGAGAGATGGAATCGAAAAGTGTGTCTAGTGCAGTCGGGAAGTAGGTCAGGGCTACCCATGTGGGACGACCTTGGCGCCAGCGTGGCGTGGAGCGGCGTGGCGCGGCGTGGCGCGGCGTGGCGCGGCGTGGAGCGGCGTGGCGCGGCGTGGCGCGGCGTGGCGCGGCGTGGCGCGGCGTGGCGTGGCGTGGCGCGGCGTGGCGCGGCGTGGCGCGGCGTGGCGCGAGACGCACGGCGATTCCTGTGCAGACCACGTTTTGCGAGGCGTGACGTTACGCCGCGTTACGCCAACAACGTTAAGCGCCCCTACGGCTAACGAGGACGACCCCCGCCCCGCCCCGCCAGCACGCTGCTAACTCCTTAAACGGGAGGTCCCATGCAGGCGCGAGCGCAATGAGAAACCCTAACCTACGTCTACGGCCTCGAGAAAAAACCCTGAATCGGCGGGAACGAAAATGTGGCAGCTTCAGCTGTTCCGTCGACGGGGCGGGGCGGGGCGGGGCGGGGCGCCACGCATGCGACCTGGTGCGCTAAACGGCGCGGGGAGGAGGGTCTCATTCACGTACGGCCGACCATCCCGCCGCCCACTGACCACGCCGACGACACACCGCCGCAGCCGACTGATTCCGCGAAGATCGCCCTCGAGTCTCCGTCCTTGTCGCACCTGTGGCGGTGGCCTATGTCGGGGGTATGGCAGAGCCCCATGAGAGTGACAAGGACGGAGGCGCTAGAAGAGCGATCGTCGGAATCAGACACGGCTGGCTCGGCAAACCGAAGTGCGAGCACGCGTCCATGTTTTCTTTTCTATTTCCGTCCGCGGCGCTCGGCGTACCGCTACCGCTCCCGTCTTGTATTTGGATTGCGCGCGCAATATTGTCGTTCGTCAGCGGAATCCCGCTACTCACACGCGGGTGCGGGGGCGGGCGGGGCCGGGCGGGGCCGGGCGGGGCGGGGCGGCCACGAGCGCGCTCTCAGGCCACCCCTGATGTCCAAACACATGTGGCGGTGGGAGGTGGGGGGGGGGGGGCGCTCGGCAAGATAAGCACCAGAAAAGAAGCCAATTATAAGTGTTCCGAACACAGAGGTGGCAACCGTGTGGCATCAGCGCCTTGCTGATAGGCAACATGCACTCACCCGTGCTCAAGTGTTGCATAGGTAACAGGTAACAGATTCAGCCCGCACTTATTTTCTCAAATGTGTTGAGGCTATACTCAAGCTATACTTATTGCCTACCTATACCTGTTGGCAACACTGATCAGCAATTAGTGCGCGGGATGCCACCGCTGGCCGCCGCGGGGGATCCAGGTCGACCAACCTAACATAACTAACGACTGGGTCGACTCGGCTCCGCAGAGGGAGAGAAGACACGACGCACGAGGCGGGCAGGCGTGCGGCGGCGTGCCTACCCCTCAGGGGTAAAAGGTGGCGCGGCGCCGTGCGGTGCCGGCGGGGCGGGGCGGAGCGCGACGACGCCTACGCGCCAAGCCACAATGTCGACCTTGAACGGGGTAAGTAGACCGGAAACGCGCCCGCGGGGCGTTTAGACAGGCCGTGCCGGGCCGGGGGCCGGACCGGAGACGGCGCCAATAAGGGGGAAACAACTCTGAATTTTGGTGTACAAATTTTGTGAACTTTCATGATTTTTTATGGAATTTATGTGAATTTTCAATTAAATTTTACCTAAATTTTTTGATGAATTATCCTCATTTTTCCCTGAATTTTCATGAAGTTTACCTGAATTTTCCCTGAATTTTCATGAAGTTTTCCATGAATTTTCCCTGATTTTTTATAAAGTTTACCTGAATGTTTTCCTTAACCAGGGTTGTTACAGAGTCGGGAATTTTTATTTCCCTGACTTTTCCATGACTTTTCCATGACTGAATTCGAGGTTTTCCATGACCTTCCCCCAGCCATATATAGGACTAGGTTTTTAAAAAGAAAACGATGTAAAGCAATACTTGCACTTGCACAATTTATTTATCCATTTTAAAGCCCTCTGAGGCACTCATTCGACATAAAATAAAAGAGCAAAACCGAGGGGGTGCTGTCTCAAGTAGCAGTTGTTCAATGATTTACATTAAAAAAAAATCAAACGGTTTTTTTTTTATTTTGGACTGATTTTTTTGATTTCAAAATGACTTTTTAATTTTTCTGTTGATTTTTGATCTTTTTTCTGATCTTTCGATCTTTCGATATTTTTCTTGATTGTTCGGGATGACCTCAGAAAATACACGCACATCTGATCCAAATTATTCTCTCAATTACATGATTCAATAGGATTTTTAGTAAATTACGGTGAATTATTTCGATTTATTCCAAATTATTGGAAATTAACTTGCAATAATGCAAAATAATCACAATTATTTCAAATAATTTTTAAAACTTTTCAGAAACAAATTTTGCTCTGCAATTGAAAGGGAGGCGTGAAAACATGGAAAATTTTTGCGGCAGTAAACCTCCCGAAGGAGGTTGCGGTTCCCGCCAGGCACAGGGCTTTAACCCCCTGTGGCAGCCAACTGCTTCGGTGTTCCATGGGAACCGGCGCTTTGCTGACTGCGATCCTATCGCGCAATTCGACAGATTTGATCCCCGTACCACCATTGGCCTACCCCTAGAGGTACGAGCGGTGTCAAGGGCGTTAGACTTCCTGATCCCAGTTTCAGAGGCCTTACCTCAGAGGGGTACGCGGGATTCGAACCCACAACCCCGAGTGCCGACACGTAGCCAGAACAGGAAGCGACCCAACGCCCAGAGCCACCGAGCCAACGGAGGTGAGACGTGTTTAATTTCTGCTTGACCTGCCCTGGAGCAGCTGCCAAATGAAATGCCAAGCGCGAAAAACACTTTCCCGAGTGGGAGTCGAACTTGGGACCTCTCGGTTCAGTGTTGCGCGCTCTACCAACTGAGCCACGACGTTTCGATGACTGCCTAGTGCGACGGGTTCGCGTCGTATTTGCCCTATCCCCCAGCCTCCAGCCAGGAGGATTTCTGAGAAAACCTGTGATTTTTTTATTTTTTATCTTTTTTGATTGTGATTTTGATTTTTTTTTCTTTTTTTCGTGATTTTTTTTGGCCTTGTTCAATGATTTTAGAAGACAGCACCCACTCGAGCAAAACCTTTGTTACGGCGTGGCAGGCAGAGAACACGGGAGATACTGCAATTTAACAAACTTCCATGACTCGGCGCTTGATTTCCCTGACTTTTTCATGACTTCCATGACTCGAATTTTTTTCCATGACTTTTCCATGACTTCCAGGTTTTCCATGACCTGTAACAACCCTGTTAACTTTCCTGAATTTTTCCGATTTTTTAATTTTTTTTTATTTTTATTTTTTTCTAATTACGAAGTGGACAAAAATTTCAGAGTCGTTTCCCCCTTGCGACGCTGCGCTGCCTCAGTTTCGCTCTACAATACCGGAGAACGCCAACACGTCGCCCAGGCCCAGGGGTGGTGGCGGTGCCGCCTGCCTCTGCCTGGGGACCTGCGCACCTGCGAACACACAGAGTGGAAGCCATTAGTTCAGTGAGTACGACTCAAAACTCGTTGTCGCGTTGGGCAAGCGGTTCCAACCAGCGCGAAAGAATAAAATACAAGCAGAGCACCGTACGAAAGGGTAAAAAAAAAAGAGAGAGAAAAAGGACAGCCCCGCTTGCCCCGGTTTTACTGCAACAGCAGCAGCATCTCATTGGCAGCCAAGTAGAGCAAAAAGGGACCAAAAAATCAAAATCCGACCGTCTCACACAGAGAGCGGGGAAAAAAGGAGCAGAGCAACACGCACGACCGTTTGAGTTGCGAAAGAGACAAGCGAGAAAACAAAACCCTCCGATCGTGGCTGTGGTGGGGATTTTTTGGGATGCGCTTTGATGTAGGTCAGCATGCCAAGCGTACGGCGGAGGATGGGTTGGGGAGGAGGGGCATTATGATAAAAAAAATAAAGCAAGGCATGTGTGCTCTGCGAACTCAAGTGTAGTACAGTACTACCGTAAAAAGTATGAGACCAGCGGTCCCACAGTAGAAAAGTGTCGTTCAGTTGTGTATGAATAGGAAACCCTATAAAAGTATGTGTTGCCATACAGATACAACTGCAAGACATGAAGGGCCTCACACTTTTTACTGTACGACAAAGTGGGGTCCCCCATACGCTATTTACGGTAGGACCATTGGTCTCACCCTTTTCATTACAGCACTGTTCGTACTGCACTTGGGTTTCAAGAGTGAATACGACTGAGAAAGAAAGAGAAAAAGGGGGGGGGGGGGAGAGAGAAAAGAGGGGGGTGGGGCAGGACCAAAATTCTCAAAAATGTAACTAGGCGCGTCGCCCATTCAGTACGCAGGCTGCGAAGTTTTCGCGACAACTTTCCCAAATCCGAAATAAGCGAGTATGCAAAATAATTTGTCCAAGAGGAACGAACGTCGGGGTGGTCAGACATGAGCCGGCCACTAAACCTCCTCCCTGGGGAGCTCCCGGTGAGCCACCTGACATCGGCGTGGGGAGGGGGGGAGAGAGGGAGAGAGAGAGAAGGAGAGAGAGAGAGGGAGATAGAGAGAGAGAGAGAGAGAGAGAGAGAGAGAGAGAGGGAGGGAGAGAGAGAGGGAGGGAGAGGGAGGGAGGGGGGGTGAAGACGCCTGATGAAAGGGGAGGAGAACTGGGCGGTAAAGAGAGAACGAGGAGAAACAGACGGAGAAGGAGAGGAGAGAGGTGCAGGGGGAAGGGAGAGGGGAGAGAGGGGCGCCGCGCCGCGTCGTACCGCCAGTGACGACCTTGGACTAATTCGACGGCAGTTGAGCGAGCAGCGGTGGGGCGGGCTGGTGGGGAGGAGAGGAGAGATAAAAGGGGGAAGGGGGAGAGAGAAGAGGAGAACAAAATAAAAGATGGCGGGGGAGAAACGCCGGGGCAACAGAGCAAACTCTCGGTTGGATAATTATTGCGGCGTAAACACACGCACACACTCAAACCAAAAAAGTAAAGTAGAATCAACGGATGAAAAGATCTTTCAGCCAGCTGACTGTTGATGATTTCAAAAATCCTTCTCATGCGTCACGTTGAGGATCGACTCGAGCGGGGAAGACCACCGCGCCACGCCAGGTCCCTGCGCCTCGCCACGTAACGCCGCGCCACGCCGCCTCACGTCTCACCACTTTGTGTGTCAAGGTTCACATCGCTCGGCGGGGCGGGGCGGGGCGGGGCGAGGCGCGGCAGACAGGGGAAGATTCCCTAGATGTACATTTAGTACCTCTACAAGTACCGCCGCCATCAGGTCGCGAGGGATCAATAGACAGGATCAGGCTCAAAGGGCATAAAGAGCACAAAAATTCTCATATACTAAGAACTGAAGGCGAACTAACGTGCTAAGCGATCCGAGCGCACGTAAGCTCTGCCCCCCCCCCCCCTCTCACCTGTCCTTAATCTTTGTGCACACACATACACTGCCGCATGTTACGGCAGGGAACAATAGTTCGCACCGCGCACCGCCCCCTTTCCTTTCCCAATCCGTCCAGAGCAGGGGGAAGGGAAGGGGCAGGGAAGGACCCGGGGTATGTCGCACGAACATGCGAACATGATTGACTTGCGGTCTCATCAGCGCGGCACCCGAGCGCATACGCCTTGCCGCCATCAACAGACAACGCTTATCAAAGGCCCAATTGAAGTTGAAGTTGAGGTGGAGCTTAGTGGTCTGCGCTGAGCACTCTGCAAATCTTAAAGTGATACTACATGTCAGTTTAAACTGCGAAACTTTAGTTTTTAAGTTTTAACGACTTTTGC
The DNA here is from genome assembly GCA_029379305.1 of Frankliniella fusca. Classification (NCBI taxonomy): domain Eukaryota; kingdom Metazoa; phylum Arthropoda; class Insecta; order Thysanoptera; family Thripidae; genus Frankliniella; species Frankliniella fusca. Next base: position 328,912 of record JAHWGI010000492.1, on the reverse strand, counting down.
AGTTGTAACTGGTTTCGCAGTTTATACTGACATGTACTATCACACTAAGATTTGAAGATCAGACATTAATGGAAAACCGTAAACCGCCGACGTCTGATTTCTTCTTCCCGCTGGCCATCGGGCCTTGTTTTCCAAGTGGACATGCGTTTATTCTTAGAACGTGTTATTTGCCATATTTACCCCCTGGTCCTCCCTGCCCCTCCCCCCGCACCCCGCTGGTTGGCAGCAGCAGGCCTGGTGCAGGAGGGGGCCGACGGGGCCGACCCTGACACCGTTCCCCTGCTGCAGGCAAGCACTTCCACCGCCGTTTACCCTCCACCTGCCTCTCTCTCCTGCCGCTCCTTTCCTGCACAAAGCACCTCCGGCGGCGGGCTTGGCGAAAAAAAAATATTTGGAGATCGAAGAAAACAATACTTTGAAATTAATATTAATTCCATGGGAATTAATTTTATGAAAAAGTTAATGAAGATCTGCAGATAGGATAGGATGACATCCTTGTTGATCGTCATCTTGTGGTTGAGTCACAGGTGCCAGGTCCGCGACCGCACGGCTAAATAAGCAATACCGGACTAGCACCAAACCCGATCCAGTTTACTGGCTTTTGCTTTCCCATAACAGGTAAAACCGATCGCAGAACAGGCTTCCCCACATTTACATCCTCAGAACCGTTTTTGCACTGCTGCGCTCGCCATCATCGCGTCACTCCGCAGTCCTGTTTGACGGACTGGCACCGGCTGCGAGCCGAGCCGAGCCGATCTGCGAGCGCAAACAGAAGTCATTTGTTTGGCAGCTCGTTGCCGGGCGACCACGAGACTAGTGTGAGAGCAAACGAGACAGAGAGAGAGGGAGGGGGGAGAGAGAGGGACGACGAAGAGTGCGCGCTCACGACAGAGGCAGAGAGAGAGAGAGAGAGAGAGAGAGAGAGAGAGAGAGAGAGAGAGAGAGAGAGAGAGAGAGAGAGAGAGAGAGAAGTCTCTCGTCGTGGGAACGTTGAAACACACTCTCCTGCTTGACACGCCATGCCCTCCGCACTCGGTGTCATCGCCAGAGTTTTGCCTATACTTCCTACGGCTCAGCCACGCCCCTGTGTGTGTCGAGCGTGGGCGTGCGGGCCGTACGCAGGGCGGGGCGGGGCGGGGTGGGGTGGGGTGGGGTGGGGTGGGGTGGGGCGGGGTGAGGCGGGGCGGGGCGCCGGCGGGGCAGCCGGGCTGGTTCGTGCTGCTGAGCGCGCCGGGCCGTGGCGGGGAGGGGCGACGCACGGGACGGGAGAGGCAGGAGAGGCAGGGCTGAGCGGAGCGGGGCGCGGGGCGGCGGGGTTTTTGCAGCTGGATGTGGGCGAAACCGAAAGTGGACGGATGGGGTAACCGTGTATTTTCACTTTCTTTGGGCGATCCGTCTGCGCCGCGCCGGCCCGGCCGGAGGTGGGGCGTGGAGGGCGGGACGTAGCGGTGTGCACAAGGCCTCGGCTGGGCGGGAGGAGGCGGATGGAGTTTCGCAGTGTGCGCTCTCTCTCTCTCTCTCTCTCTCTCTCTCTCTCTCTCTCTCTCTCTCATATTTTGAGAGCGGACTGCATACTGCAGTGGGGCTTTTCAGCCTCTTTGTATGTTGTCTTTAAAATAAATATTTTAATTTCAATTTCTCTCTCTTTCTTTGTCAAATTCAGGATTCCGACTGGCTGGGATATAACCGATGACTTAAGGTCATGATTCAAGACTTCAACAGAAGCGTCACAGCTATGGATCATATCTTCTTATTTTCTGACTCTCCCTCCCCCCTCCCCCTATATTCCTTAAATGCTCGCGATCGATTAACAGTAAATAATTAAGCATCCCGATATCGATATCGGTATACCGACGCAGAAGAAAAATACTTGGACAATAGACGAAACAAGACGGCGAGAGGGCCGGCCGATTTTGAAAAGCCAATACTGCTGATTGCTTTGAGCCGGGTCGCGCGCGTGTGCGCCGCCGCACCGGTGGCCACTCACTCCTGATGTACACGATAAGGTACGAGCAGACGCTACTGACGGACGAGCTGACAGAGGGTCCGCGAGGCCGCGACCGAGCTGACTGACAACTGACGACGCTGCCGCGATAGAAACCGAAAGTAGTGCCAGTGTCAGTAGGGAAGTGGGTTAGCAGGTCACCGCCGCCACGCGCAGCCGCGACACTCTCGCTCTCGGTGGTGAGCCGCGCGCATCACACGCCCCTATACCTCCCTCCCCCCTCCCCCCCCCGCTCTCTCTCTCTCTCTCTCTCTCTCTCTCTCTCTCCCCCTCCCTCATCCCCTATCATCCCCCGCGCGCACAGCCTCCTTCCTCTCACTCGCACATCCGGTGAAGTGGGTCACGTATGCACACAAGGCCACCTGCAGCTGCCCGCCCCGCCCCGCCCCGCCCAACACCAGCCGGCCGGACGCGCGAGCTAGCTGACCTGACCTGACCACCTGATGACGAAGGCGGCCGTCGCAGGCACCGTGAGCAGCTGCAGCTGATTACTCAAAAAAAATATTGTCTTATTTTTCTTAATTTTCTATTTATCTAAAATTTTCTATTTTTTAAAGGTATTTTTTTAACAAAGAACCAAGATTTTTTGGAAAAAAAAATAAAATGAAAAACTATAATTGAAACAATGGCGTAGATTACGGATGAAAAGAGTGATCTGTTTTCGCGCACCTCAAAATTCGTTGTAGTTTTTTTATTTTAATTTTTTTTTTAATCAGCCGGTGGAAGCCCCTGCTTACAGGTCGATACCATGATCGTACGGGTGTTTGAAAACGTTCAAACGGACGAACGAATGGGTCTTTAGCACTCAAACCCATTGTCTGGTCTTTGTTATTCATGTGCTTGTGGCTTAGGAGGGTTGTCGATGCGCTTTTCTCCGTTCGGAAACATTGAACACTGTTAAAAGCTTACGGTGAATTTGACTGTAAGTTACAGTGAAACCTGCACCACTGTAAGTTACGGTGCATATTCGCCGTAACTTACAGTGAATATGCACCGTAAGCTACGGTGAGCAGCCTGCACCACTGTAAGTTACGGAGCATTTTCACCGTAAGCTACGGCGAATAGCCTGCACCAGTGTAAGTTACGGTGTATATTCACTGTAACTTACGGTGAATATGCACCGTAACTTACAGTGGTGCAGGTTTCACCGTAAGCTTTTAACAGTGAAATTTTAATAAATAAGAGTAGCACAGCCGATCGGTAGCTGAATTTCTCAGACTATCGCGTTTTAGTTTTATTTTATTTTACGTGTTTGTGAATGTAAAAAAGCTGCGATAACCCTCCTAAGCCACGAGGACACAAATTACGAAAACGTTAGAAATTGTTTGAGTACGCAAAACCTTTCCGTTCATTTGTTTGAACGTTTACAAAACTCGAGCTCCGCGCGGTTTAGACGATCATGGTATCAGCCTGCCAGCGGGAGTTTCTACCGGCTGTTTTAATAAAAGAAAAGGGACATTGGGCGTTACACGTCGACAACCTCATGCACTATCATCATCAGTGGAGGCCATATTCCGTCGTAAAATTAACGATTTAAAAGGAGGGGAAAAAAAAGAGAGATTGAGGCTCTCGTTTTACGACGAGAGAAACATCATCCCATCGAATTGCATCGCGTTGCATCGCGCGCACTCACTCACTCACACGCACGCAGAGGGCATAACACTTGATACCGCCACGCCACGCCACGCCGCCTATTCTTGCCGGGGGCGAGGGGGTATAGGAGGGGGGCAGGGGGGGGACAGGGGGGAGGGACGGAGGGGGACCAAGAGATTGACTGATGGACCTTGACACACTTGGACGCCTGCCGAATAATCTGCCTCCGCGAATAACAAATGAAGACGCGCGCGGCCCGGGCCGCCCGGCGGCCCGCGCAGCCACCCTGAACACCGGAGGGGAGGGGAGGGATGGCGTCGGCGCATCAACAACAACAAAAACATTTTTTTTAAACTACAGATAAAACACGTGTTTGTTTTTTTGTTTTTGTTTTTTTTTTCGTTTTATTTTAAATTACGGGTACGCCATACGCCACGCCACAATATACCTTTATCCGTCACGTCGCCTCGTCCCGCGCCCCGTCCCCCGTCCCGTCCCGTCCAGTGTGTCAGAGCGTGCCAACACCTGATAGCCGGCGGGGCGCGGCGCGGCGGGGCGGGGCGGGGCGGGGCGGGGCGGGGCGCGGCGGGGCGATACCGTCAAGATGATAACGAGTGGAGAGGCGGGGTGGGGCGAGGGGGCGCGCGCGTGACCCAAACCCCTACACGACACGACGCGCGATGCGCCAATAATAAAGAATGAAACCAGCGCAACGACGTGCCCCGCCCCGCCCCGCCCCGCCCCGCCCCGCCGGCGGAGAGAGGCCTGCTGCTGCTGTTGGCCTGCTGGTGCGGTGCGCCTGCCTGGTGCCAGGTCGGGGCCAAGGTGAGCCGCGCCGACACCAAGCACACCCAGAGCCCGGCAGAGCCCCCACCACCGCGTCAGCTTGCGCCAGTTCTTATTAAAAACAATAGGAGAATGAAATGAAAAACAGTAGAAAGATTACTATATACAAGGGGCAAACAACTCTGAATTTTGGTGTCCACATTTTGTAAATTTTATTGAATTTTGGCTTGAATGTTACCATGTTTTGTTATTTTTTTTCTTCGGACATTTTCCTGAATTTCTCTGAATTTTCCCGAATTCTTCTGAATTACGAGGTGTACAAAAATTTCAGAGTTGTTTCCCCCTCGACTATTTATCAGTGAACATAAAAAAGTAGATGCATGTAAGTTGGAGCTAGTGGGAGGGAGACAGAGTCTGTTGGCGGGGCTTCGGCGACACGAGGCCGACATTGACCCACATCTTTCCCGATCATTTATAGAGGGGCCCTATAACTGCGCAGCGAGCCCCCTTCCCCCGCAGAAACCACCCCGCCGCGTTCGACCCCCTCTCCCCACCCCCCGAGCCCATCCACCAACCCCTTCGCTCTCCACGTGCTGGGCCTACACAGTCGGCCCGGCGATAGGCGGCGGGAACCAGGTCGCCAGGGGGTGGTCATGGGGGTGGGGGTGGGGGTAGCTAGCGGTGCGGCTGGGGGTGCGGTGGGGGACTGGGCGTCGGCAAAGGGCCGGCATGATATTAGCAGTTAATCAAACACAGGGGCTGCTCGCTGAACGTCGGTCAGGCGAGAGCAAGGGGAGGGGAGGTGTAGGTACGGGGTAGCTGAGAGAGGTTGAGGGTTATAAAAACAAGAAAAAAACTACTCTTAGATTAAAACGGAGCAGGTTATGGAAGAATGTAGAGTACAATATTTCCCCGGCACAGCTAAAACCACCGAGACCGCATGACGCGGCGTTGTTTCCTGTGTAAAGGTACAGTACAAGCACGAAACTTTGCGAGCAGTGTACACTGGGAAGCCGCAATAGCTCTGGCTACGACTTGTGCTGAAATTGGATTCCTAGTTGTGGAATGCCTCTTCGTCCCTGTATAGTAGTTCCACACAGTAACACATGCGGGGGTGAGGTGGAGCTGGGAGTGGGCGAGACGCAGAGAGCAAAGGGGGGTAGGAGGTAGGAGAGGGAAGGGCGCCATAGTGGTGGACAAGCTTTCCGCCCCGCCCTGCGCGCCCCGCGAGTCCCCGCCCAGCACCACAAAAACCGTGTCCAGGGCCCACCGCACCGCCTCTCTTACAGGGTTAATTGGGAATGAAATTTTCTACCCCGCACTCATCCCGCTATGTCATACAAAAAGTTGAAACGGAGAAGAAATAGAAACAACAACCAAGAAAAAACAGTTAAACAACACACGGCACGCGACGGACGCGCACACTGCGCACATGAACCCCACATTTTTGCGCCTTTATTATTACTTTTGTCCAGCAACTCCAAATAAAGACACACCTGCTGGAGAAATACAGCCATCCGCAGTGCGCCATATATACGTCCGGGTGTGGGGGCCGGGGTGGGAGTAAACAGGAGGTACGCCTTATTGTACATACACGTGGTAGGGCGGGGTGGGGCAGGGTGCGGTGCGTGTTGGAGGCGGGAGCACGGCTCCTGGTCCGAAGAGGCACGTCACCCGAGGGGGAAACAACTCCGGAAATTTTTACACACCTCGTAATTCAGAAAAAATCAGAGATATTTTTAAAAATCAGAAAATGATTCAAAAAATTTTAAAAAAAACGAAAAATTCAACAAAATTTAAAAAATTAGGAAAATTCACAAAAATTCACAGAATTCTAGGAAAAACTCAACTGAAAAATTCACATAAATTCTCAAATTTTTAATACTAACATTCAGAGTTGTTTCCCCTCGGCGTTGCCAATAAGTACGCGCAATAAGCAGCCCAAACACATAGCGAAGTCTAGCGGGCTGCATTCGCCGCAGCCCCAGAAGGCAACATCTTCCTCATTCACACGGGTAAGTGCACGTTGCCTGGTAGGTAGGTTCACTCCAGGCGCGTGTTCGGGCCCCTAATTGCCGACGTTTCTGGCAACACTGGTCCGGATAGGCCTCGGGGCCGGAGCGGGCCGGAAGAGCAGGGAGAGGGAAATGGAAAAGAGAAACGCGCGGGGAAAGGGAGAGGAAGAGAGAGCGGGAGAGGCGGGGACGGGGGGAGGGAGGGGTTGCGGCCGAGCCCTTAGCAACAGGCCCGGCCCTGCCCAGCCCACCCCCACCCCCGGGGCCCGGCCTGGCGCGCGCATGCCCCTACCCCACAGCCCCCCCCCCCCCTCCATCTCCCTCTCACGCGACCTCTACGTGCCCTTCAAACCGCTGGCCACATTGAAATTTCTCTCGCCTACAAACGGGGCGCGGAATCATTTTCCAGCCCTGGATGATCGCGCGGGGTGAGGCTGAGGCTGAGGCTGGGGCTGGGCCGCGGCGGGGCGCTGTTCTGCGAGAACGAGGCTAGTAATTTCAGCGCTGCGCGAGAGCGGGTCGGTTTCTCTAACGACCGCGGGAGCCCGTCAGTGGGTCGGGCCGGGCCGGGCCGGACCAAAGGTTCACGAATAGCATATGCGCGCGGAGATACGCGTGTTTCTGGCCGCCCCATCCGCGCGCCGCGGCACGACGGCACGATACGGCGATATACACACACACACTCCGCTGCGGGGAGGAAGATCGCGCACGTGGAACACGCCCCTCAGAACACCCCACATCCGTCCGCCGCCGGGCTGGCTGGGCAGCGTAGGGGAGGAGGCTCTATCTGCAAGAGATAGGGTCGGGGCGTGGCGGGGCGGGGCGGGAAAGGGGTTGAGGCGCGGACCCACATTCTAGTCACGAACTAGCTCATCGGAGCGCCGAGTAGCCCCCGCCACGCCACGCCACGCCACGCCATGCCCTGCGCCCCCCAGCACCCCGTTGGAGAACGCCATCCGCCGCACCCTGCCCCGCCTCGCCTGACCCTAACACCCTCTCATTAACACCCGTCGGTACTACCCTTTACCGTGCGGCAGGTGGAGGCGCCCTGTTCCACCCCGCCCCACCCGGCCCGCGTGACTGCCAGTCGCTGATCCCCCCCGTGCTCCGTGCTCCCACCCCACCGCTGTATCCACAAGCACCACATCCAGAGCCTCCGGACTCCTACCACGATATTCATGGAGAGACCGCATGCAGCAGGCAGGGGACCCAGTTAATCCAGGTTATCTGCGGCGGGTGTGTCCGCTTTAACGAGGGCATTACGGCCAGCAGCGCCGCGCAGGCCGGCGGCGTCTTAAGAGACTCTGGTAATAAGACCAGATAATGAATATTAAAAACACCTACCCCCGAGCGGCCACGCGCCTCCTCGCCGGCCCACATGGAGGGGAGGGGGAAGTTGCGGGGGTGGAGGGGTGGGAGCAGCAGCGGCGCGGCGCCGCCACCGCCGCCGACAACTTGGACCTTCCCAGAGGAGTTTGAAGGTCACCCGCGTAGGAAGAACAAATTGTCCAGAGCACCACCCGACTACAGAGAAACATTCGTAGACTGTCTCGCCCGCGAGGCCCGCGAGGCCCGCGCACACAACACACGTGGACGGGGGTGGCTGGGCGGGGCTCAGATGAGGGGTGATTCCCGAGGTGGCATCATCAGGCTGCTCCGCCGGCCCCGCCACTGCGCCCCTGAGGGACACAGCCACCCCTGGTGCTGCTGCTGCTGGCCCCACGAGCCTCCACCACCACAACCCGCCCCGCCCGCCCGGCATGACCTACTTGGGAGTAAACCTACCCCAAGGCGGGCCGGGCCGGGCCGGGCGGGAGGGTCTGCCGGGCTGGGGGTGGCACAATGAGAACACACTTGACTGCGCCGCCCCCAGGCCGGCCCCCGGGGCCCGGGCCCACCCCCGGACACGCCTTGTTTTTTTTCCTTCCTTTTTTTTCTGTTCTTGACGCGACCATGGCCGGGGCTAGGGCCGGGCCGGGGGTGGGTGAAGGCTCGCCTCCGCGCCGGGCCGCGGCTGTCAGGCAGCGGCGGCGGGGGTGTCGATGGGATAGCGCCGCCGTGACGTCGCCTGTCCTGTCCGCCGTCAGCGTGTAGGGCGCCGATAGCACTCCGGGCGCCGCCCCGCCCCGCCCCGCGCGGCTCCAGCGCGGCTGCGGCCATACATCACTTCCCAAGTCAAGGATGCTGCGGCCGGGGCCGGGGCCGCGGGGCGGGACTACACCCCTGACGGACCGCCAAATTTTGTGATGAATAGTCCCATGCAGCCCCGCATAGCGCCCCACGGGACAGGGCCCTGCGCCCCGCGCGTGTGGTGGTTGCGGCACGCCCTCCAGGCCCTGCTCCAGGCCCGGGCGAGGTAAGGGAGCCGCGCCCGGCCCGCCGCCGAGCCGCCACGCGCCGAGACTTTCCAGGAGTTTCCAGAAGGCCTTCCAGGGCCGACCAACAACAGCCCGCCGCGCCGGCCCGCCCGCGAGAAAACACGACGGCGGGCGCGCGGGGAATTCAAGGACGGCGCCGCTATAGGCCGAAGGGAGACGGGCCGCCGGCGGGAGGAGCGGGCCGGCTGAGGCGTAGAAGGCGGGCCTAGGCCCGAAAGTAGGTGCGTGGAGGGCGGGGCGGGGGTGGGGCTGTGGAACAGACCCGTGGCTGTGCCTAGGATCGAACCGGCGCCGCCGCCTCGACTAGCACACCCCCGCCGGCAGGTCCAACCCGCCCCGCCCCGCCACGCCCCGCCACGCCACGCCCAGGCCGGCAGCCAGGCTGGCAGCCAGGCCGCGCCGCACCGCCACCCCCTCCCAGCACTCTCACTCTCAAACCAGCTGGGCTCGATCAATATGGGGCCCGTGCCGGGCCGGGCCGGGCCGCAGAGCAGGCAGGGGTTGGGCTATGGGGAGGTTCGCCCCCGCCCCGCCACGCCCCGGCAGTCCCCGGCCCCGGCCACCCTGAGGCCAGGTCGGGCCGGGCTGGGCACTACCTACCCTAACGCCCTGGAGAGGGCCACCACCCCCCACACCGCCTCTTCAAAGTTAGGGTCAGTAGGGCGCAGCGCAGCACCCCCGCCGCTCAGGAGAGGGGAGAAAAGGAGAGAGAGAGAGAGAGAGAGAGAGAGAGAGAGAGAGAGAGAGAGAGAGAGAGAGAGAGAGAGAGAGAGGGAGAGGGAGAGGGAGAGGGAGAGGGAGAGGGAGAGGGAGAAAGAGGAGAGGGGCAACATTGGTACTTCACGCGCCGCTTACTCCCTCCACTTCTTCCAGTCCACGGCCCGGCCATTAGCCGAGGTGCATAGTAGATTAGAGAAGCAGACCCGGCCTGGCCCAGCAGGCCCCTGCAGACCGCGTGGCATTCTCCGTGTCACGAAAAAAAAAAAATAAACAAGTGTATTGGAAGAGTACAAGGTACAGAACTCATTTACCGGAACTTACCCTGTGAATCTGGTCCGGGTATTAGGCGGCATCATAGTTTCTCTAAGGGCGGCAGTAGTGAAACTGGAAGTAAAAATTGGTATAATATGCTCCAAAATAGGCCTGTACAAGAGGCGTTATGACTATGAAATCCTCTGAGTACTCTGTGCAGAGAATTTTACCATGCGAATATCCCCTCGGTATCGGGTTAACGTGCAGCGCGGGGTGGAGCTGAGCTAGGGTGGCGCCTGCCCCGCCCGCAGGCTTTCGACACGCGAGCCGCCGCGTGACCTTGAGGGACAGGGGTGGCGCCGGGTGGCGCCTGGACTCCAGCAAGAGCGGGTGTTTCCCGCCCGAATCCGGCTACCAAGTGAGTACTGGTCAACGAGAGTTCTGCGCGAAATGGAAAAATCTTCTCCAGAACGCTAGCGCGCCGCGCGCCGACAGAGAGAACCGGAGGAGACCCACGTGAGTGACGAACGAAGGCGATAGCGGGGGCGAAAAAACTCAGAATTTTGGTGAACAAATTTTGTGAATTTTTGTGTATTTTCAGTGGATATTTTTTAATTTTAAAGGAATTTTTGTGAATTTTTGCTCGAGTTTTTTTTCTAGATATATTTCTGAATTTTAGGGAATTTTACTGAATTTTCCTGATATCTTCTAATTTATCCGAATTTATCAGAACATTTCTAATTTTTTCTGAATTTTTCCAGATCTTTACTAAATTTTTCCGAATTTTGATGTTTACAAAAATGTCAGCGTCGTTTCCACCTCGAGCGTCGGGCAAAGCGGAGGTCTTTCTCAAATTCAAACAAGTCGATATTTGCCGAGCCTGCGGCCTGCGGGCAGCAGGAGGGCCCGGGGCGCGGGCGGGGCGGGGCCCGGGGCGGGGCCCGGGGCGGCGCACAACACTCTCGCGCCGTCTGATGGAGTTAGGCCCCCGCCGCGCCCTTTCCGGATCTGCCCACACTATCTTATTTGGCGGCCTTGAGAGTCGAGCATAGCACTGGGAGGGTGGCGGGACGGGGCGCGGGGCGCGGGGCGGGGCGGGAACGCGCGGGCGGACAAAGAGGACGCAAAAGAGTCCCTCTCTCTACTTCTCCCTTCTCTTCTCTGTCCTCCTTCCTCACACGCTCCCCGAGGAGCCCATCCCAGAAGCGCTTCTACTTGGACACGAGCAGCTGCATGAGCCGGCGGCGGGCGGCGGGCGGCGCTTCTCCAGGACCGGGGGGAGGGGCTGGAGGCGAAGATAACGACACTGAAAAGTAAGTCGAGAGGATGCAAAAATAGAAAAAATACCACGTGCCCCCCACCCACCCGAGGATAGTGTAGGCGGTACACCGTTACTTTCAGAAGAATACCGCAAAAAGGACAAAAAGCGAGATTTTTGGTTTAGGGGTCGTTTAGACCCTAATCTTTGATTTGACCCGCAGCACACTCATTTTGAACCCATAGAAGCCCAAATTTTAACGCATTTGTTCAAAAATGTTCAAAAATCACGAAAATTTAAAAATTGTCACAGAGACGCCATGGCAGACACTCTTTCAGACAATTTCGACGTGAGAAAGCGAATGGAGCAGACCCCAAGACCGTACGACCTCTCATTTAGGCCCTAGAAGCCGCCATTTTAGGTAAAAGGGCCTAAATCCCTACAGAACACTTTTCACCGCAATACCCCGTGTCGGGTGTCGATTTCGCACATAACAGCATCTGGGAGACCGAATTTGAGGTCCAATAAATCAGTTTTGCCGACCTAGACCTGTTTTTGATAATGAAACGCCCCGTTCAATGTACGTTCAAAATGTTCAAAATTTTAAACAAGAAGGAAAGACATCAATGAATTGATATCGAAGGGAACAGACTCGTTCTTTACCAATCACAGGCATATGAATGTGTCTTGGCAAGTAAAGTTTTAATTTTTCGCAAAAACTCGGTGGATAGTGATCGGGTCGTCAAAACAAAAGTTCAACGGCAACTAGATTTACTTAAAAGTTTCCCGCTTACACTACCATTCTAAACTCGAAGGCAAGCGAGATGGGAGCGGAAAACCGCGCGCCACCCATGTCCCGCTGGGGCCGGCCATGTAGCCTAAGAGGTAGGCTACCGGGCGCTCGCAAGCGGGAAATGGCTTTCGGCGCGGGTCGGGTCGGGCCGGGGAATGCCGTCGTGCCGTCTCTACCGCAGAGTGTTAGCTCAGGTAGACTATAGAAAGCCTCCACTACCGCCTTTCAACAATCGCGCAAGAAGTGTTCCGAACCGGCTCCCGTTACAACACTGGTACCTCTTGCCGACCATAGACTGACGACCGATGAACAGCTTTCTGTTCGGTATAACCCTCCTTTTAAAGGCAGAAATCTCCTCTTAAAACATAGTTTTAGCCTAATTACACGAAATGAAAATTAGTTCATTGTTACTTCTTTATATGATGAAATAAATTGCACCTGCACTCAATATTTCAGTTCATTTTTGTCAGCCCGGAAAAATGAACACATCCTCCACTTTGACGTGCATGGGTGTTTCTTTTGAGTCACATTTCTCTAAATTTTACATTGTGAGTAATAAAAAACCATCCACCTTATTTGTTAACTGAAAAATGGTTGTCAGTTTTGTTATATTGAGCTCTTTCTGAACGTTCTTGTTCTGATGATATAAAGAGTTGAAAGGGGGTTAATTTCGCAAAACATGCTCAAATCCAGTTTCTTTCATTTAGATTTTCTCACAATTTTACATTGTAAGTCGAAAAAAACTTCATTTACGTTCTAGCGACTGGATTCTGCTCTTTAACACGATACCATTGGTTTTTCTCTACATTCTGTCAGTTCTTAGATGTACGATACCCCCCCAAAAGTCATTTTTGAGCACAATACTCGTTCTCTCCACTTTGACTTTTCATTTAGAGGAGTGTAAAGAACGAGTAAAAAGTCCTACAGAGTCTATCTTTAGTAGTGTTCCGGGTAATTTTGATGTGAGAAAGGCGATGAACCACACTGCAAGTCCGTACAATGTACAATGTATCAGTATGACCGAGATGACGCCATCCTGGAAAACTGTTGCCGAACTGTAGTACTTTACGTTAGGCATCGGTTCCGTAACTTTGGGGCGAGAAAATCCTGGAAATCCTGACACCTGGAAAGTGCCAGCACTCGTCGCTAGTCGTTTTCGTAAATATTATTTTATTGTGACCGAAATCAAACGTACTGCAGTGTAATAAGATTTAAAGGTACGAATTAAAGCGACAAAATACATACACTGTTAAAAAATTATTGTGTTTTCCCAGCACTTCCTCGATACGGAACGATTGTGAAATCCCAACACTTCTCCGTAATCAGAAAATGACCTTTTAGCTGCCTCAAAGTGAAATATTTTTGAAGCCAGTCTATTTTAAATACAGAGGACAGTTGGAATTTCCTGAAAAGTTGTGATTAAAATACAGAGGACACTTGTAATTTCCCGAAGTGTTTTGGTTTAAATACAGAAGACAGTTGTAATTTCCCGAAGTGTTTTGGTTTAAATACAGAAGACAGTTGTAATTTCCCGAAGAGTTCTGGTTTAAATACAGAGGATTGTTGTAATTTAACGAAGAGTTCTGGCAACTTTTTTCACAACGGAGGTGATGTGAATTTCCAACTTTTTTTAACAGTGTAGAGTATGTGTAATACATATTTGATTTCAGAAGACAGCGTAAAATGTATTTAATTGTTATTTTTCAGGGTAAGATAAAACTTAAAAGGATTTAAAAGAGTCAAAAAAGAATGTATGCAGTATATATTGTCAGTAAGAAAATAACAAAACTTAACTTCCTGAAGGTCACCGTCAACATCCGCAATTTCGGACTCTGGGACAGTGTTTCTGTAGAAGAAATGAGCAAATGTGACTATTCGAAGTGTCGAGATGATGTATTTTAGTTTGAAGAATGCACCTTCTTGACGTTGGAGCAATTTTCCTTGCATTTCTTGCAGGAAAGGGCGCAACATACGCCGGCCTTCCTGCGCGCGCATCACATTGTTGAGCAGTCAGACGCGCACCCACAGACACTTTGTTCCCGGCAGGTTTGCCAAATGTCATCAAGATCACTCCAGTGGAGTAACCAACTACCAGGCGTCCCTTTCCAGCCCCAGCCAACTGGAGATGGGAGATTTTTCCAATCTGTCTGGAGTGACCGTCCCCAAATTTGTCCTGCCTGATAGGCTGTTCGCCGTGCGTGTTGAACAAGAAAACCGTAGGTGGGGGGAATGTGAAGCAGAGGTTTCCCATCAGCAGCAAACAGATGTTCCCTTGCATGATCAACGTGACTGGTGATACCCTGAGCTCCATACATGGTCACTACGAATCGCTCCAAAGCGGACATCGTTGCTTCACTTAAAACCGAGGGGCGGCCAACTCGAAAAAAACGTGTACACAGAAATACCTGTGTATTTCTAGAAATACACTAAAAATCTAAGAAAATACTCTACAATACACAGAAATTGAAAGAAACACTCAACAAAATTCCGAGAAAAATACCGAAAAAGACTTTAGAAATACAAGAAATACAAGGCAAGTGTACACAGATATACATAAGTTGTCCGCCCCTCGCTTAAAACATTTTCCGTCGGTGTTCTTGTTCAACACGCACGGCGAGCAGCCTATCAGGCAGGACAAATTTGGGGACGGTACCTCTAGACAGATTGGAAAAATCTGCCATCTCCAGTTGGCTGGGGCTGGAAAGGGACGCCTGGTAGTTGGTTACCCCACTGGAGTGATCTTGATGACATTTGGCAAACCTGCCGGGAACAAAGTGTCTGTAGGTGCGCGTCTGACTGCTCAACAATGTGATGCGCGCGCAGGAAGGCCGGCGTATGTTGCGCCCTTTCCTGCAAGAAATGCAAGGAAAATTGCTCCAACGTCAAGAAGGTGCATTCTTCAAACTAAAATACATCATCTCGACACTTCGAAAAGTCACATTTGCTCATTTCTTCTACAGAAACACTGTCCCAGAGTCCGAAATTGCGGATGTTGACGGTGACCTTCAGGAAGTTAAGTTTTGTTATTTTCTTACTGACAATACATACTGCATACATTCTTTTTTGACTCTTTTAAATCCTTTTAAGTTTTATCTTACCCTGAAAAATAACAATTAAATACATTTTACGCTGTCTTCTGAAATCAAATAGGTATTACACATACTCTATATATATTGTCGCTTTAATTCGTTCCTTTAAATCTTATTACACTGCAGTGCGTTTGATTTCGGTCACAATAAAATAATATTTAGTGGGGAGGTTAGCGTCAAAATAGAGTCCCAACTTCGCAAATTGAGCTAGAAGGCTGAAATTTGGTTTGGAGGTACTTCTTGACCTACCGATCAAAACTGGGGGCGGTGCCAAGCCGGCACCACCTCCCTTCACCTTTCACTGCTCTTTCCCTTTCACTTTTCCTCCCGGAAACCTAACTTCTAAACTAATTGACCTAGAGAGTTGCTCTTTTTTTCAGTTTGTGCGTAACTCCCGACTTGAATCGAATAAAGCCCTCCAAAATACTCTCCGATCACCCCGGGGGGCCCCAGAGGCCCCAAAAGGGGCAAAATCACAATGAATTGTGCACATTTGCTGCAAATTCGCTTCTGTTCGGTGTTTCGACCCCCCAGGCAGACGAGCGTAACATTCGTAACATCCGCCGAGGTACAGGGGGCGACCGGAGGCCCGGAAGCCCCCCTGGGGGCGGCCCGGAGGCCCCCCTGGGGGTCGGGGTACCTGCTATACCGCATCTTCTGAACGACTGCATGCAGCGTCGCCGTTCTTTCGCCATCATGATCACCTTAACATACCGAGTTGGTGGCTATGTTAAGTGGTGACCCCACGTGGGGCCCCCGGAGGCCCCCTGGGGGGTCAGGGTACCCAGTGGCGGTTTTAAGTCCGTCTGAAGGGGAGGGGGGGGGGCGAAGCACTTTAGGTTGCCTACATACTGAAATAGTTTAGTAATATAGACCATTTTTTAGGCAACGGAGTTGCCTTCTAAAATCGCTGGAAAACGTGCGTGTTTTGTTTCATATGGCCCCTTACGACAGAAAAAAATCTGCTGAAGGGTATTCGATGATATTCAGCATACATTTAGAATGTAATCTAGTACATTCGATTCTGAAGTCTAGTTGAAATCTGTATTGCAGAAATTTTGTAAATTTGAATTGAAATTCGAGTTTCTATGGTAATGCTCGACTCGTCAGGCAAAATGAACAGGGGAAGGGGATATTTTTTCGTGGAGGGGGTAGGCCGAGGCGAGCCAACACGGAGCGAAAGAGAAACCTCTAAAGTCTGCGTTCAAACAAAGCCAGCCTTTAGTTTCGAGCGCAAGAATGAGATAACACTACTGAAATTCGCACGTGACCACCGTACTGCCTTCTTTAAAACTACTTCAGTTTTACTGAAACTTGCCCCGGTTCTGCCAACTAAATGTGGGCCTCAAAGAATGAGTTCCAATCGTAACGTTATGAGAGCAGTGATTTTTTTCATTTTATTTGGTTGGCATGTTGTGTCAACAACGCGAAAGCAGGCCAAGCATGTCCGCCATTGCCGGTGGCTGATGTGCCCACCTCGCGACTTTAAATCATTTTTTAAAGTTATCGAAACGTTGACAAGGCGAACTGGATGCGTAAATAGTAGTTTTATACCTGCGGAAAACGGTTTGGTAAGTTTGACTTCGATCTGGTGAGCAGAATTCTTGAAAACGTCGCGGCCGCGGCGCGCTTGCCCGCGATGTCCTGGGCGTACCAGCGGTATTAGTTAGGGCCCCGGTTCGCCCCTTCCGTGCGCCCGGTGGAGGGGAGGTTATTGTTGACGTTCTCCTCCGGCCGTGACCTCGCCGCCCAATTTTTGCCTTCAGAAGGAGAGCTTTCTTTTCTCCTGCTCCTGTCGATTAAATGTCGGCCGAACTGTCGGAGAGTATTCATTACTTGAAACCCGCCTTATCAATTCAAACTTAGAATTATTTAGCCACCATCTTGACTATCGTAAACTAAACAAAACCAGTCGGTTTTCTTACAGTCTTATTCAACATTCACAATATTTTATTTTAGTTATAGAAACTCCGTTGTCTACCAGGATTTCGTGAAATCGTATTTTTTTTTTTTGCATAAGCCAAAGAGTTTAAAAAAATTAACTTTCACCAAAGAAATGCAAATAATATTTTAATAATTGTATCGTAATGAATTATTAATTTGTTAGCACAAAAATTTGTATTTTAATATTCTGCTGTAAAGAGTAAAATATATTTTATGGAAATACACTTTCAAATTGTCATCGTTTAATTTCACTTTCAACGCTTTCCACGATGGCGAAAGAACGGCAGCGCTACGTGCAGTCGTTCGGGAGATACGGTATGGCAGGTCCTGACCCCCCACACTGGAAATCTAAGTGTACGAATGTCGTACACTTGGAATTGAGCGAATATCATTCGCACACTTAGAAGTGTGTGAATGGATATTCGCTCACCTGGAAATTTACGAATGGGTATTCGCTCACTTGGAAGTGTGCGAATGGATATTCGTACACTTCCAAGTGCGCGAAACGGGCTGCTTATCTCAGGTGTACGAATAACCATTCGTACACTTCCAAGTGTGTGAATATCTATTCGCACACCTGCAAGTGACCGAATACCTATTCGTACACTTCCAAGTGAGCGAATATCTATTCACACACTTCCAAGTGTGCGAATGATATTCGCTCACTTTCAAGTGTACGACATTCGTACACTTGGATTTCCAATGCAGGGGTCTCCGGGGGCCCCACTTAACATTGCCACCAACTCGGTATGCTAAGGTGATCATGATGGCGAAAGAACGGCGGCGCTGCATGCAGTCGTTCAGAAGATGCGGCATAGCAGGTACCCCGACCCCCCGGGGCTCCGGGGGCCCCATGTGGGGTCACCACTTAACATAGCCACCAACTCGGTATGTTAAGGTGATCATGATGGCGAAAGAACGGCGACGCTGCATGCAGTCGTTCAGAAGATGCGGTATAGCAGGTACCCCGACCCCCAGGGGGGCCTCCGGGCCGCCCCCAGGGGGGCTTCCGGGCCTCCGGTCGCCCCCTGTACCTCGGCGGATGTTACGAATGTTACGCTCGTCTGCCTGGGGGGTCGAAACACCGAACAGAAGCGAATTTGCAGCAAATGTGCACAATTCATTGTGATTTTGCCCCTTTTGGGGCCTCTGGGGCCCCCCGGGCTGATCGGAGAGTATTTTGGAGGGCTTTATTCGATTCAAGTCGGGGGTTACGCACAAACTGAAAAAAAGAGCAACTCTCTAGGTCAATTAGTTTAGAAGTTAGGTTTCCGGGAGGAAAAGTGAAAGGGAAAGAGCAGTGAAAGGTGAAGGGAGGTGGTGCCCGCTTGGCACCGCCCCCAGTTTTGATCGGTAGGTCAAGAAGTACCTCCAAACCAAATTTCAGCCTTCTAGCTCAATGTGCAAAGTTGTGGACGCTAACCTCCCCACTAATTTACGAAAACGACTAGCGACGAGTGCTGGCACTTTCCAGGTGTCAGGATTTCCAGGATTTTCTCGCCCCAAAGTTACGGAACCGATGCCTAACGTAAAGTACTACAGTTCGGCAACAGTTTTCCAGGATGGCGTCATCTCGGTCATACTGATACATTGTACATTGTACGGACTTGCAGTGTGGTTCATCGCCTTTCTCACATCAAAATTACCCGGAACACTACTAAAGATACACTGTTAAAACCTTGCGAAGAAAAAGTTCGTATTACAAACAAAATAGTTTGTAAGCTGCGAAGTATTTGGCTGCTTCGCATTACAAACAAAATAGTTCGCAACTTACAAACTATTTAGTTTGTAAGGCGTGAAAAGTTTGTAAGCTTGCGAACTATTTTGTTTGTAATACGAACTTTTTCTTCGCAATGCAAAGCATCCAATTTCTTTGCAACGATTGTTCGCAAGGTTTTAACAGTGTAGACTCTGTAGGACTTTTTTAAAATTTTGAACATTTTGAACGTACATTGAACGGGGCGTTTCATTATCAAAAAAAGGTCTAGGTCAGCAAAACTGATTATTGGACCTCAAATTCGGTCTCTTAGATGCTGTTATGTGCGAAATCGACACCCGACACGGGGTATTGCGGTGAAAAGTGTTCTGTAGGGATTTAGGCCCTTTTACCTAAAATGGCGGCTTCTAGGGCCTAAATGAGAGGTCGTACGGTCTTGGGGTCTGCTCCATTCGCTTTCTCACATCGAAATTGTCTGAAAGAGTGTCTGCCATGGCGTCTCTGTGACAATTTTTAAATTTTCGTGATTTTTGAACATTTTTGAACAAATGCGTTAAAATTTGGGCTTCTATGGGTCCAAAATGAGTGTGCTGCGGGTCAAATCAAAGATTAGGGTCTAAACGACCCCCAAACCAAAAATCTCGCTTTTTGTCCTTTTTGCGGTTTTCTTTTGTGTACCGCCTAGACTAAGGATGTGCCCGGGGCCCTACGCCCAGGGAAGGACCGGGGGTGGATAGGCCACGTGACCCCCCCCCCCTCCTCCCCCCGCCGTCATGGCGCTTCGCTCTCCAGTTTCCATAGCTTCTCCGCCGCACCGTTTGGCTGCCGACTAATTCCGACAAGCGCTCTCCTCGCTCTGTCTCTCTCGCACCTGAACGGCGGAGCCCATGAGTGCGAGAAAGACAGGGCGAGGATTGCGCTCTTCTGAATTAGTCGGCGGTGGCGGAACCTGGAGGATGCGCGGGAGAGGGTGGGAAGAGGAGCGAGCTTCATGCGCGATGACAAGATGGCCAAGACGTTTCTCGCGCGTCGCGAGCCAAATCAGACGCAAACAAGTCCGTGCCGCGCGGCAGAAAGAGGGGAGGGGGGGAGGGGGGGGGTGTGGCGAAGATTGGCAGGGCTACGGGGAGGGGGAGGAGGAGAGTGCCGGCAGGTCATTTGACACCGCGGCGCGGCAAGCGCTTCGGTGGACACGTTCTTGCCAACGTGCCATGCCAACGCGGAAGAGGCGCTGGGCTGGGCTGGGCTGGGCTGGGCTGGGCTGGGCTGGGCTGGGCTGGGCAGGGCAGGGCAGGGCAGAGCAGGGCAGGGCAGGGCGAGCGAGGGATCACTTTATACAAAATGCATAATCATTATTTTTTTTACTTCTGATTTTTTTTTTTAATTCTTTCGATATTTCAAGGAAAATTTTTCACTTTTTGATAAATTTTGATCTTTTACCCTCATTTCTGATTCTTTTAATCAATTTTATTTCGGTAATTTGTTCATTTTTCTTGTTTTTTCTGTATATTTCTTCTTGAGTATTTTCTATTGTTTTCAAATTTTTCATATTATGTTTTTGAGGCAACACAAAGATGTTTCGAAGAGCCCCCCCTCCCCCTCCCCCCCTCGGGGCAGGGCCGTTCGAGCCGGGGACCCGAGCAGCAGCTTTCATCCCCCGACGACGCCCAAACCCAACCCCAACCCGTAGCGGCAGCGGCAGTGGCGCCTGATGACGCCGCGAGGAGCTCGACTCGACGCGCCCTTAGGGGATGGCTCTCCGCTCGGTCTCGCGCGGAGGCGTGGCGCGGCGTGGCGCGCCCGATAAAAGGACTACAAGGCCACCGCAAAGGGGTGGCGGCGGCGGCAGCGGCGCGGCGGGGCCCCGCGGGGGTGCGGGGTGGAGCGGGGAGCTGCCCACGGGGGTGAGTTGGCGTAGATTTCATGAGACAAATACAAGAAAGCACAGATATAGGGCACAACACACGGGGGAGGTGTGGGGGGGGGGGGAGGAGGGGTTGCCCACTGGGCCTGAGGGTATAGTGCGCGGTGGATAAGGGAGGTGGGTAGGGGAGGGGGTCGAGGAGGGGGGAGGGGGGGGGCAGAGCATCGCATGACGCCCTCTGACCTGGTTTCGTATCGATCTTGCAGCGAGGAAAGGCTGTGGCGGGGCGCGGCGCAGGGCCCAGAGCTTGGGCGAAGGGGGCAGAGGGGTAGGGTAAGGGGGGCGGACAGGGCGCACCGGCCCGCATTACCCCAACAAGTGGCGCCTTAGGGCGCGCTGCACGCGCTGCACGCCGCGGCACCGGCTGCAAGAGTCCGCTCGGCTCGGCAGCGCCGCGACGGGGAGGAACAAGGAGCGCGGCGAGAGGCGTGACGATAAGGAGCGAGAGAGAGGGACGGTGCGCATATGGAGGGCGGGGGGACGGGAGGGGCACAATAGAGGTTGGCGAGCTGTGACGGGGAGGACAGCTTGACAGTGGACGCCATGGAGGGGGCATTCACTTTTAAAATCTGTGACCCGACTAGTACGTCTATTACGCTGCGTATTAAGCTCCGAAAATATACAGATTTGGCCAAAGTCGGGCAAAAATAGCAAAAAACGACCCAAAAATGAATAAATTATAGAGAATGTTCTATATCGCTCACTATTGCGCCTTTATTACGGATAGAGTGATCCGACTGATACGCGAGCGCATGCCCCCTCGCACGCAATGGAGGGGTGTGATGGTGGGCACCGTGACTGCAGACGTATTCAGAAGAAGCGCTCCCTCGCACGTGTACGGCGAAGCCCGTGAGCGCGAGAGAGACTGGGCGCGATGAAACCGCTCTTCGGAATAAGTCAGCTATGGGATAAGGGGACGTGACGGGAAAGACACGGTGGTGGCGGGGCGGAGGGCGGGGAGGGAGGCAGGGTGACGGGCGGCACCGTCAGGACGTTGAGGACGAGGACGAGGAAGAGCCCCGGCGAGAGCGCAGAAGAGCCGGCCGTGCAGCGCAGCGCGGCGGGAGACAAAAGGGAAGGTGAGGGTGGCAAGGGTGCGGGAGAGGTGCGGGGTGGCGTGGAGAGGGGCGCGGAGTGGGGCGGCAGCGCGCAGCCCCGTGTGTGTAGCGTAAACGCGCCCGCCTGTGCCTGGCCCGCGCGCCGCGCCCGCGCCGCGCACCCCCGTGGCGCCCCCTACCCTACCCGAGTGGGCGGCCCAGCCAGCCGCGCCCGGCCTGGCAAGGCGAGGCACGGCGAGCCTGGTTCTCGCCGCTCCCGTGGCAGGGTGGGGCTGGGCTGGGCTGGGCTGAGCATGGCAGGCTCGCGCGTGGGAGGAAAGGACGTGGCGCAGTAGGGTGGTGAGGCCCCAGCCCTCCCCTCTCCTCCCCTCCCCACCCCACCCCAGCCCGCCGCGGGGCCCTGCCGAGGTGGAGCGCAGCCGGGCCGGGCCTCCAAAGTGGAGCGCGGGCCGGACGGACACGTGGCTGGACCGGGATTAAGGATAAGGGTTGACTGATGGGCGCGCAGGAGGCGCGCTTGCGCGCTGTAGACTGACTCCGCACAGGGTGTTATATGGGGGTTGTACTATGAGTGCGACAAGGACAGAGCTACACAGAAGGTAAAAGGAGAACGATGTGCGGAATCAGTCCGCTGCCCATGCAAAACGCGCGCTGCGGGGTAGTTCGGGGCGGAGCGAGTTGTGCGCCGTGGGCCTCTACTTGGGGCCCTCCAGGAGGGGAGGGGGGAGCGCCCCCGGGACCACCACTCGTCGCAGCATCATGCCCAGCACATCCCTCCGCACGTGTACAGGTCGCGCGGCGGCGCTCGCGACGCCCCAAAAGGGGGCCCCGGGGGCCCCCGGGGGTGGCGTGGCGATGGAGCCGGCAGGCAGAGGAGGGGGTGGGGGTGCCCTACTAACCCCCTTTTACATTGTCGGTACCGCCCCGGACGAGCCCCGCGCCGCCCGCGCCCTGCTCTGCACTGCCCCTGCTCCCCCGCATCCCGTGCTACTCGGCCGTTCGGTTCAGCAACATTTGCCGTTCCGAAACGGTTTCGTACTGCCCCCACCCCCCAGGACCTCACTACCCCGCGGAGAGACGCCGCAGGGCTCCCCGCGGGGTGGTCGCGGGCGCGGGTGCGCCAGTACCTCCTCAAGGGGCTCGGCGTGGACGTGGTGGGTGCTGTATCCACCCCGGGCCCGCGCCGCCCCGCCCCGCCCCGCCCCGCCCAAGCTATGAGACGAACCCGTGCGAGGCGCCCGGCCTGGGGCGGGGTGGGCTGGGGCGGGGCGGGGCCGGACCTCACCTTGGCAACTCGGACGTGAGCCGAATACGGAGGGTGGTGGTGGCGGGGGCCGCGGGGGCCTACTGCAGACACGTGTTCTCCGTCCCCTTTTCCTTCTCCGGGCCGCCGTTAAACGAAGCGCAGCGCCGCACCGCCCTCCACCCCGCTCCACCGCGGCGCCAGGCTCCGCCCGCCTGCCCCTGCCCGCCCCGCGTAGGCCCAAGGCCAACCGAGGTGGCGCAGCAGAGATTTGCCCATCCGCACGCCGAGTTTGCCCAGCGCACGAAATGAAATTACCGCCAGAGGTAAAATTTGTGGAATAAAAGAGGCCAGCGATGATGGAGTGGTGTAAGCGGAGGTAAGCCTCCCGGAATGAAGTTGGCCGGCGGCGGCGGGAGCGGGGGTGGGGGCGGGCGCCGGGCTGCTGGGGGGATGTCAGCATAGCGATTCTAGTGTACGCCCTCCTCACCCTGTCTCTCTCGCACCTATACGGCGCAGCTCATGAGTGCGAGAGAGACAGAACGTGCACTGGAATCGCTCTCCAGGAGCGGTGGTGGAGGCAGGAGCGCGCGTGGAGGGGGGCGCCATGAGCAGCAGACATGTCGCATTTCACGAGACAAACCCCAAGTGGGCCCCTCCTGGCCCCTCCCCTCTCCGGATAGTTGGGGTGCGCCGCGCTGGAGCCAGCTATCCGCCTCCGCGGCCCCCGCCGCCCCCCGCTCCAGCTCCAGCGGGTACCAAACGGGGGCGGCTCGGCTGCTGGACAGACGCCCGGCCCGGCCCGGCTCTGGGCACGCTGGCGCCGGCGGGTCAGGGCGGGGTGAGGTGGGGGCAGGGGAGGGGCGGGGCGAAACACAATCGGGGCGAGAAGAGGATGGGGCGGGTACGGGTAGGGCACGATGTAGAAAGGGGGTAGGGCTACGGGTATGGCTGTCGCCATTTACACTGACCAAAAAATTGTGTTCGGTTCATCTCTGTTTTCTGAGACAGCTTCACGTAGAATGTGATATATTTCTACTCGGAGGAAAAGAAGGATGCATTCTTTCGACACATCCTAGCCAGTCACATTCTGTGACTTTTTGGTGTGTGGTGTGGCATGAGCCTATCTTGTTATAATTAAATATTTAGTTATTTTATCACAATTCATGATGTATAGTTTTCTACAGTTAAAACTTATGTTGAATTTAGTTAATTTGTTTAAGATGTGCAAGATGACCCAAATGCATCTCTCTTCCCTCATCACAAATAAAACCCTTCCCGTTCTCAGTTAATTCCAAAAGAACAGAGTTATCAAGAATGTATACCCAAAAGAGACATCTCTATATTTCTACGACTTTTTTCTCTGTTGAGCAGGCATCCATTGTTTATTTTTATTTTTTGCAAATAAATATAAGGCTAATTAGTAACACATTTAGCATTGTCAAAAGTGCAGCAGTAGACTTCTTTGCTGTACTGTGTAAGAACCTACCCAGTATCGAAATCAGATAAAGAGTTTCAAACCAGTCTTTTGCAATTACCAGGTTAAAAAAAGCTTCTTAAAATGTGTCGTAGCGGAGAAAGATTTAGCAGCTCCGTGTAAAAGTACAACAACAAACCTTGTTTCCAGCACATTGACTGATGCTGAGAAATGCGTTGCCATAACCTCTATAAGTTGGTGAATGTGAATGCCTTCAGGGAGAAAAGTTGTCATTGACAACTACCCAGGCCACAACACTAGTACAACATGACATTGACTTTAAAGGAACAGTGGCAGCGAATACTAACAAAACACAAGTCAGCCATTATGCTATTTAGAAAATCAGTGCAATGAGTTCTATGCCAAAAACGCCAGAACAAACCAGAAAATATTGAGGCCTAAAGACACTGAAGATTTCGACGTAAGATTTCACGAGCTTATTTAAAACTACAGTTTTAACTCAAAATTCCAATTTCTCCCGGAGAGAACGTCTGCTCTGGTCTGCTCTGAAACCACTTTTCGAATATTTAAGGCTCTAGTCTACTGTAGCGTAGCGCTTCAGTACTTCATACGTTCCAGACAAACTGACAAACTACGGACAGGAGCAGAGGCGGTGGGCGAGGAGCGGGGAGCGGGGTTGAGGCGGGTTTCCATCCAACCATTCCTAACCTATGTACCGGACTCCACAGGTAATCTGGGACGATGTTTTGCGTTCAGTCTATCTGCATAAAACTAACCAAAATTTTAACACTCACCGAAATACAGCAGACTTTGCTCGCAATCCCATCATGAACCCGAAAACCGTACAGGTTTGGTACAGGACACTGCCGGACACTTCTCTTGGCTTGAAGCGCTCGCGTCACACGTCATGTATTAGCGATAATGTCGAATATGCTCGCGACACAATCAGTGAACACTGAAACAAATGTGTCCTGAGGCCAGAAAACCAGTTTTTAAAGCTTCAGAAAATTGATAGCGGTAAAAAGTAAGGGGACTGCGGCCTGAGACCGTTGGCGGTTACGATTCAAACTGATGAGCCCTTTGTCCCGCCCTCCCGCGTGCGACAGGGCGGTGTATTACTGCCAACCTTGCCAGTAAAAGGCAGTCGAGGCTTCCTGGGGCGCGCGAGCCGCAACTTTGCAAACTTTTAAGTGGGAACTTTTCCAAAACTCTAAATTTGTAGCGCAAGACGTTCTTGAAAGTTCAGCCAATTTCAAAGAAGAAAAAAAAAGAAAGAAAAAAAGATAATATAAAAATGGCTTGACATCCATACCTCACTGGGCTCCAAATTCTTTTACCTTTTCTCTTTTTACTTTTTAAAAAGAGACAAAACTGATAAATATTAAAAAATAAAAATTTAAAAAAATTAAAATCTCAAAAGTTGTCGAAGATTGGGAGAAAAATTCATGGCATTAATTCTACCATGCTCGACTCCGACTCGCAGCTCGCAGCTCGATGATTGGCCAGCAAGAAGCAAGGAATAGACCCTATTCGGTCAGGGCTAGGGGAGAAGAAGAAAAGGCCTCCCGACCAGAACCAGTGGTCGAAATAAGCATTTTTTTCGAAATTATATCCATATTGCTGTGCTTGGTTGTATTGGGAAACCTCGAGGTTGAGCTCCACAACTTTCATTTCGGATTTGCGTAGGTACTAGCCGAGATTTTGACACTGGTTCCGGTCCTGATTTCCTCATTTCTTCTCCAAATGCTGAGACCGAAACTGCTCAAAATCCCGTAGTCAGTTCCGCTTTGCCTGGGGCCCGTGAGATATTTTTCATGTGTGACACCGCGCGGCGGGTGTCGGCGTGCCCGGCGTGCCCGTGCCGGCCCACGCGCTTGGAGGTGGAGGCAGAGGCTGCTAGGTCCGCCTTGTGTCGCAGAAAGGGTCGGCGAGGCGAGGAGAGGAGAGGAGAGGCGCGGGGCAGGGCACGCTGAGCCTAGGCGAGCCGTCCTTCCCTCCGTTCCATTGAGCCCGCCCCGCCCCGCCCCGCCCTGCCCTGCCCCGCCCCGCCCCGCCCCGCCCCGCCCCGCCCCGCCCCGCCCCGCCCCGCCCCGCCCCGCCCCGCCCCGCCTCCCTTTCTCCCTTGTGTCCACGCGCCGCGGATCCACATCATGTAGAGATGGTCCAAGGACGGCCCGGCCCGGGTGGCAGCCAGCGCGGACCAAAAAAAGTTATATACAGCTTTTCTGTGTTTTTCTTTTTATTCCTTTTTTTTTTCTCTCGTTCTAGTTCATTTGGCTGGTAAGAAAATAGCATTACGCCCGCCGCACACTACAGCAGCAGAGCAGCCAGCAGCGCAGATTGCCCAAGTCCTGCGACCACCACTCATCTCATCCCCGGCAAACCACCAAGGACAGCGGCGCCGCCCCTCCCCGCCCCGCCCCGCCCCGCCCCGCCCCGCCCCGCCCCTCCCTCCCTTGTCTTCCTAAATCGCCCCCGGCGGGGCCTCCGGGGCCCGGCACCCGGCACGTGGCGCTACCAGGCCTCCCCATGGCGCAGGGCGCTGCGGGGTGCGGGGGCGGGGGTGGCACGGGGTGGTCGGCGCCCCCCGCCCCGCCCCGCCCCGCCCGTCTGTCCTGCCCCGCCGCACAGTGTCAGTACCTCCTTATTAGTCCCTTGTCCAGAGGGCGACCTTTCACCGGCGCGCGCTGCCCGCCCGGAGGCCCGGAGGAGACCAGCCCCCGCCACGCCATGCCACGCCCCCTACAGAGATCACAAGTGACCCGTTTCTTCCCGGCCGGACCCCGCCGGACCCCCCGCCCCCCGCCCCCCGCCCCGCTCCAGACTCCAGACCCGCTCGCTTAACAATCACTCTCGTTAGGCATCGACAGAGCCAGAGGGGCCTCCCCGCCCCGCCCCGCCCCGCCCCGCCCCGCCACGCCCCGCCACGCCCCGCCACGCCCCGCCACCACTTACTCCCCTCGCGCCTGACCGGGCCGCAACCCTTCGCCTTCGCCTTCGCTCACCCGGGGAGCGAAAGGTGCACGTCGAGCCGGCATATCCTTCCACTCCAACGACGCCGTGTTTCAGCCCCGACTTCTCGCCTCGCTCGCTCTCGCTACGCTGATAAAATCTTCCGATGAAATTCACTGTGAGCTATGCAGTGAACCTCTCAACACTGTAGGTTTATGCACGTTGAACTTGCACCGTGAGGTTACGGTGAGAGTTGATGAATCGGGGTGGCATCACAGTAGCTTAGTGACATTAACCACATAGCTTACAGTGATATTCGCCGCACGGTTTTATTAGTGAGCAGGGTACCATCCTGATCCCCGGTCCGGTCTACGCTACCCACACCTCGACCCACACGTGACAGGGTGCAGCTCGAGACCAAAGTGTCCCGGTTCCTTGTTTTTTGGTTAATTTTCCAAACTCTCGTACTTACGACAAATCTGTTCCGCAGACACTTTTCCGGTTCCGGTCACGGTTAGAGAAGCGCCTAGTTCAGCGTGAAGCACGCAGCGCCGCAATAAGCGCCATCAGGTTGAATTACCTGAAACAAAAAAGGGAAAACGATCGTCTTAGGCGTGGCATGGTAACACCCGGGTGCAAGAAACATTCAGAACAGCGCCCGGACTGAAGGGGGGCAGAAGCGCCGCCCACGCATTTCTCCCTCGAACAACGAAAATATCCATGAGATTCGGCAAACTTGTTATTCCACCGAGGCTTTTAAGAGTATGACATCATAAATTATTTCGAAAATGTTTCGGCACAGAACTTTGGTTATGGATCGTCATAGTACTGAGGCATATCCACTTCGTCCCCGGGCTGAGCCGGGTCTCTATTCGACCCGCGACCTGTCGCTCCCCCCCCCCCCCTCCGCCCCAGCCGGTCCGCCCCTACCCGCGCCGCGGGCCTGGCCGGTGCTAGCTCGGCGGTGCGGCGCTCTCGGTACAGCCTTGGCACCATTACTGCAGCTACACTGCCGAACACCCACAACGAAATACCCGCGCGAGTTTACAACTACCCATCTCGCGGAATGCCATACCAGTAGGAGATGGCTATCTCCTATCCTCCTCCCTCAGAGGTGCGCATCATCTACCATATCTTCGGGGTGAAGAGAGACACCCAGCAGCGAGGGCCTCCGCGGCCGCTGGAGCTGATCCGGCCCGGCCCGGCCGGGCCCGGTGCGGGGTCGGGTCCCGTCGGCGTCGGGCTGTCGGGCGCCACCGGCGGCGTCAGAGTTCAAAGCGGTGCTCCTCGTGCTCCTCTATCAGGGCGCCCCCGCGCCCTGCCGCCCTGCCGCCCTGCCGCCCTGCCGCCCTGCCGCCCTGCCGCCCTGCCGCCCGCTCAATATTGTACACCGCCATCCGTCATCCCTGCTTATTTCAGCCGCCACCGCTGCTGCCGCTGCTGCTACCCGCTGGGCCACGTACTCTATGGGGATCGAACAACCCCTTGGCTCAGCTCGGCTCGGCTCGTCTCGGCTCGGCTCGGCCTGGGCCTTGGCACCGTTGCTGTAGCCTAGGCCTCAATCCTCGGGTCCGAACCCCGGCGGGTAAATTTAGCACAACTAACACGCGTACACACACACACACACACACACACATGCGCGCGAGCGCGTGCGAGGCAAGTGCGCTGCATTTTCGCCGTGCGCGTGTGGCTATTCTGACGCCTCTCCTTCCCCGCCCCCCTCCTCCAGGTACGATACTTTTAACGTTAAAATAAAACATTTTGCTTACGCCACGGCTGCCAGCCTCTTAACCTAAGCTGACATTCCTTTTCAAGGCTGCGGTTGGTCGTTTCTACTTTTTATTTTTCTACCTCTCTACCCCCTCCCCCTCCACTCTTTACATCCTCCTCCTTTCACTATTCTCCTTCCTCCCGCGTGGCTGCTCCTGGAGAATGGATGGAGAAAGGTGGGGGGAGAAAGACTATTACAGGCCGGACATGACAATTACACTGTGAGAGTTTAAAGAACGACTTTTAAAACACAGGCAAGCGGAAGGTTAGTATTGATTATTATTATTCTTTTCAAATGTGAATGCAAATGCATGAAAAGCCTCCAAATTTCCCACCACGATGGGGATGGGGTGTGTCACCGTCTCTCTCACACAGGCGGCTCGGTATTGGGCAGCTTGACGGACAGTCCGTCGAGGCAGCTGTCACCCGCGCTGTCACCCACTATGAGCGCGAGGCGCGCAGGGGGCACGGGCACGGGGGGCAGGGGCGGGGGCAGGCCGCGGCGCGGGCGAGGGCGCGCGTACGACCCTCGCTCGGCGCCCGGCTCGACGGCCCGGCCGTGCTCCTGTCCTTGTCGCACCTATGGAGGTGCCCCATGTTGGGGATGGCAGGGCCCCTTGAGTGCGACAAGGACGGAAGCCCGAGAGCGATCTTCGGAATCAGACGGCAGCAGGCCCGCGGCCCTGCTCGGCCGCAGACCTCTCCACCAGGCGTGGCGCGTAGCGCATAGCGTGCGCGGCCATCACC
Source organism: Frankliniella fusca (assembly GCA_029379305.1). Taxonomy (NCBI): domain Eukaryota; kingdom Metazoa; phylum Arthropoda; class Insecta; order Thysanoptera; family Thripidae; genus Frankliniella; species Frankliniella fusca. Next base: position 299,230 of record JAHWGI010000492.1, on the reverse strand, counting down.
CACTTGGACGGAAGCCATCGAGTCGCCATGCGAATCCGCACAGGCACGCTCCGCCACGCCCCGCCACGCCCCGCCACGCCCCGCCACGCCCAGCGGTAATGTCCACTCTGGCTAATTGAATAAATTTGCCGCACGGGCCGCACCACCGGGCGGGGCGCGCGCAGGCGGGATACGCGCGCGAGGAGGGCGGCTTGCTGTCGTGTCAGCGTCACGTGGCGGGGCGGCTCGGGGCGGGGCGGGGCGGCGCGTGCTTAAGCCCGGTCAAACCGACAAACTTTTATACAAACCGCCTGGCTACAAAAACTCACACAGCGAAATTGGGTCGACGAGAAGAAACCCTTGCATTTGGAAGCGGGTAATGCCGCGCTCTGCTCTGCTACCCCGACCAGGCCCGGCCCGGCCCGCGCGCGCGCCCGCACCATCCCCCCAGCCCAGCCCCGCTCTATTTCAGTCGGCCCGCCCCGCCCCGCCCCGCCCCGCCCCGCCCCGCCCGGCCCCACCCCATCCTGCCGCACCCCGTTGCTTACGACCTCCCAGCTTGTGCGGCTGCCGTGCTGGCTGCGCCATGCACTCCGTCGTCGTAAATGCAATCATTATTAATTCGCGAGTGCCGTCCCCGCGTCGCTGCTGTCCTGCCCCTCTCCCACCCCGCCCCGTCCCGTTGGCCCCACTCCACTTTCGGCGCGCGCCTTTGCTCTCTTTGCAACTCTTTCTCCTCCTCCTCCTCCTCAGATGCATGGCTCTTTGCACGCCGCCGGGCCGCCTCCGAGACGCCGTCGGCGTGCCTTGTCCTCCTCGGTCCTCCCCCTCAGCGCGGACGCAGAATCCCTGCGCCGGGCCGGGCGGGGTGTCAGCGCGGACGCGGCCTCCCCGCAGCACAACCCGCCCCGCCCCGCCCCGCCCCGCCCCGCCCCGCCCCGCCCCGCCTGTCGTGCACTCTGTGGCGGACGATTCTTTTGCCGGCGGCGCGCGGGTTGGAGGGCCAGGGTGGGGCGGGGCGGGCGTGGCGACCCCAATCCAGCGGCGTCGGGGGTAGTTTTCTTTTTTACCCGCGAGTACTTGCGGCCAAGAGGAACGCCCTCTCTCCCTCCCTCCCGGCTGGGCTGGGTCAGGCCGACATTGGGGTCAGCAGGCTGATTCCGAAGATCGCTCTCGTGCCTCCGTCCTTATCGCACTCATGGGGCCCTGCCACCCCCAGCATTGGGCACTGCCATGAGTGCGACGAGGACGGAGGTGCAAGAGCGATCTTCGGAATCAGACGGCAGTCTGAGCCCGCCAGGTTCTGCCCCACCCGACCGCACCCCGTTCTGCCCCGCACCACAAGAGCAAAAGAACTGCGACTTGAGTCAGGCGGCGCCGTAAGTCGCGCGAGCAGCTGCAGTTTATTAATTCCACTTGGACAGGTACTCTAATGGAGCGGTCGAGGGGTTGACCGGGTGGGCGCGGTACATATCAGGGGTGGTGGCTTGCGACGCGGGGTGGGCCCAGGCCGCACGTCATGCGTCCCGACCCGACATTGCTCCTACTGACCCGCTGACCTGACCTGCTTTGAGACGCGAGCGAGGGCGCACTCCGCTGCTCAGCTCGGCTCAAGAGTGGTGGCGGGGTGGGTGGGGTTAGGGTTAGGCGTAGGGGCTGCCGGTGGGGGAGAGGGTTCAGGCGGCGGAGGGAAGTCCCCGCTGGCGGAGGCGAGGGCGCCACGGGAAATGTCAGAGGCAGCGGGCTGAGAGCGGCGGCTGAAAGGGCGGCGAGGGAAGTCCCGGCCCACTGCTGCTCCCGGTGCAGGAAAAGGACGAGGAGCAGAGAGAGAGAGAGAGAGAGAGAGAGAGAGAGAGAGAGAGAGAGAGAGAGAGAGAGAGAGAACCGCTTCCGCTGTCCTGTGCGCGCCAAGTGCTCGCCAAGGCGGCGCGGTTCGCCATAACGCAGCACACATGATGCGCGCCTAAAGCCTCGCCTCGCCCCTCGGTTTGTCTCTGTCTAGAAGGCTTCCGGCAACAGCATCGCGTCACGAACAGAGTGGAGTGGCGGGGCGGCGCGGACAGAGTAAACACGTCCGGGAGTAGGATCCCTGCAGGCCGATTCTGCACATCGGTCAAGGGGAGATGGACGCTGCCCTCTCTCTCTCTCGCACCCAAAGGCAGAGCCTGATGAGTGCGACAAGGATGGAGGTACGAACGTCAGTCTACTGGGTCCTCCTCTGAGTCCTCTATGCAGTGCCAAACGGCGCGGCGCAGCGCTGGCAGGGCGGAGCGGGAAGGAGCAGGGAGAGCGATTAGGCCGGGGAGGAGTCACTTAAAAAATCATTGTGCGGCTCCCAAAAATTCATTAATTTTTTTTTTTCAAAAAATCAAAATCAAATCGAGAAGAAAGATACAGAAAAATCCGAAAAATCGAGATCAAATGAACAAAACACCAGAAAAGAAATGTTAAAAAAGGCAGAGATAAGGATAAAAGACCAAAATTTATCTAACAGAAATTTCCCTTGAAAAATCAAGAGGAAAAAAAAACAAGAATCATTCTACTCATTTTGCATTAATGATTTCTCTCCACCCCCACCCCCCCCCCCCACCCCCCCAGATTTGGCCGCTGTTGTGCTCAACGCCAGCCGCCGCGATGAAAGTCCAGCGGGTCCTGCCTGACGGCTAAGCCGAAACGCAGCGTCCGCTGTCCACCGCGCCGAGCGGAGCGGAGGCGGAGACAGTGCAGGTGGGGTGGGGTGGGCAGGCGGGGCGGGCGGCGCGTCACGGTCGCATGCAGCCCGCTGCACCTGCAGCCGCACCGCGCGCACGGCCCGCAGCGGCGTAGCCATGCTCACGACCGTGCAGTGCCGCGCAGGCGACGCAGTACAGCCTTTCTCCGTCGCACTCGTCCTGCACCGCCACTGCCTGTCCCGTCCAGGACCGTCCAGGACCGTCCAGGACCCGCACCGGAGATGCGCGCCGGTGCACCTGCCTCCCCTCCCCTCCCCTCCCGCCCCGCGGAGTGCGCCCTCCCGTATGAAACGAATCCATACCGAAATTTGTCCTGGACAGTTCCAAAACCGTCCATTTAGCCCCGGACAGACCGAAACTTGTCCAGGGACAATCCGCGAGAAGCCCGAGTCCGAACCGGACTCACCCGACTTAGGCCCGAAAGCGTCGGACAGTTCCAAACGAGCCCGACAAGCCAAGGGCAGCCCGGAGAATGTCCGAGCCGGAGCAACCCGATATTGGTCCGAAAGCAAAGGACAGTTCCAAAGTAGCCCGGCAACACAAGGGCAGCCCGAAGAAAGTCCGGTGCTGTACATGAACTGTTCGACCCCCACATGACGCAAACATCTATGGAAGTTTGGAATCTACCAAAAGCAACTTTGGATTTTTTTTTGTTTGGGGGGGGGGGGGTTAATTTGGTTTTGTTACGTATATTGTGTGGCATAACAAAGTAAAAAAAAAAAACACTCCATGATGTAGTCATGAAATAGCGTGCAGGGGATTTATGAATTTATTCAACAGGGCCCTAATTGGAAAGTCGAACTTGGAAATTGAAAACCATTTCAGACGATGCAATGCGCCTGGGCATGTTAATGTATTTGTCGAAAACCGCATCTTCATGCGATGATTTGTTCATCGCATACAGCGCTTTGTTTGGCAAGGCGTTGCGCGTTGATCAAGAGGCCTTCCTGAGGCACAGTCTCTCAGTTGTCAGTGTGGCTCAGTTGGAAAGAGGGTCGGACAAGAGGGCAGAAGAACCGAAGGCAAAGGAACGAATCTCGATGCTGTCGTGCATTTTTTTCGGACACCAGAAGAACAGTCCGATTTACGTCCGATCGCGCCTCTTCGGACAGCCCGAAAACTTTCTGATTTGCTACATTTCAGCAATATTTCGGAACAGTCCAGGAATACATTTCGGGCTGCCCGCGGACATCTTACCGGACAGTCCGATTCTCGGGCTCTTTTCGGTATGGATTATTTCTATAAGGGCTGCGCCCTGCGCCCTGCGGGGGGAGCCCGGCCGCGCTGCACTGCGCCGCGGCGGGGGGTATTGCGGTCGGGCCTCACCTCCCCGACACCGCGGGCATACCCCGCGCGCGTGGGAGCGTTACGCCCCTCGCCCGCGGGCCGGGTCCGTCGCGGACAGCAGCGCCCCCAGCGGCAGACGCGCGGCGCGAGGCGGCGCGAGGCGGCGGGGCGGGGCGGGGCGCGGGGGGTACAGCAGATCCTCGCGCGCGTCAGGCCCGCGGCCCCGCGGCCGCGGCCGAGTCGCGCCCCGTCCCCCTCCCCCTCTTCTTCTTCTTCTCTCTCTCTCATCCACTAGCCCGCGACGCCGCCGAGTCGAGAAAGAGAGAGATAGGGCGCCCTGCCCTCGCGCTCGCAGTCCGCCGGGCCCGGGCCTAGGCCCAGCTCTAGCCTGCTGTGCCTGCTGCGGAGCTGGGAGCGTGGCGCGCATGCGCGGCCCGGGCCTGCCCTGTACTGCCACGACGCGCTGCTGCGCTAACTCAACTCATCAGCAGGCCGGGCCGGGCGGATACTCGGGGCGGAGCGGGGCGGGACGGGCGATAGCGGCTTATCTCAATATGTCATTGTTCTTCGCGACGAGTCGCTCAACGATCCTCACCATAATTCTGATTCCCACGTGCTCCACCCCCCCGGGCCCCCGGGCCCGCCCACACGCGCGGCAGCAGGGCACAGGGCACCCTCCCTCCCTCCAGCCGACTGATTCGGAAGAGCGCTCTCCTCGCCCTCGTGGGCTCCGCCGTCTCGGTGCGAGAGAGACAGCGAGGAAGAAGAGCACTCTTCAGAATCAGTCGTCAGCACAGCCAGCAGACCTCCTCCCGGCCCGCGCCTCCCACCCACCCCACCTGCCCTTGAGGGTGCAGGGAGGGAGGGCCTCCCCGCGGGTGTGCGTTTGGAGCGGCGCCAAGGGCCCCACCGCCCAGGCGCCTGGCCCGGCGCGCGGGTCATGGTTTCACACACACACGCACGGCGAGCAGGCTGCGCAGGCTGCGCCCCGGGGCCCCGAGCTCATCTTCCTTCGTCTTCCTCTAACGCCCATCGGCCAGTCAGCGCCCGGCGAGTGCATGCTGGGGCACCAAACCGAGCAGGCCAATGACAGCGCAGCGCACGCAGCGGCGAGTCCCAAAGTTGTCGCCTCTCTCCTTACAGTCTCTCTACCCGCGCCCCGCCGGATGTGGAAAGGAATCGACCGCCCCGCCCCCGCAGCAGCCCCGTGCCAGCTCCCACACCTCTCACCTCCTGACGCTCCAATCGAACGCGAAGCAGGCGGTGGCGGCGCGGTGGGAAGGCGGGGGGGCCGCGCCCCACAGCCGGGCCTAACGCACTGAACACAGCCGTCCCCACCGCAGCCGTCTGATGCCGAAGATCGCTAATGTGCCTCCGTCCTTGTCGCTCTCATGGGTCCCTGCCACCATAGGTGGGAGGAGGACGGGCTGAGAGCGATCTTGTGAATCAGACGGCTAAGAGACGGTGGTCCACCCACACCACCATCGTACAGCAGCGGTGCTTCAGGGGAGTAACAACACCGCGCTGCCTCCTCTAAACACTCTCCATCCACACTCACTCCATCACCTCCTGCCGGACATCCCTCCGGCCGCGCGCCGCTGCGCCGCTGTGCACACCGGGGATCGTCCTTGAATGTAGCCGCGATGGCTTGTGTTGGCAAACTACCAGCACGGCGGGGGTGTGGCGCGACAGCCCCGTCTGATTAAGAAGATCGCTCTCGCGCCTCCCTCCTTGTCGCACTTACGGGGCCCTCCCATTCCCGACATAGGGGACCGCCATAGGTGCGACAAGGACGGAGGTACGAAAGCGATCTTCGGAATCAGACGGCGAGGGCGGGTTGAGGTTGGGCCGCTGCCGGGCGGGGCGGGGCGAGGCGAGGCACCGGTGGCGCGCATTGCACACACACGGATGTATCGGGGGCGCATCAGGGCTGCTACTGCTGCCGTCTGATTCAGAGGATCATTCTCGTACCTCTCTCTTTGTCGCACCGATGGCGGCCCCCCATGTAAGGGATGGCAGTCGATGGCAGTGCCCAATGAGCGCGACAAGGACGGAGGCACGAGAGCGCGATCTTTGGAATCAGACGGCTGGGCGCTGCCGCTGCCGAGAGAATGAACCGATGAGACGACGCTGCAACAGTGTAGCTTGCACGAGGGGAGGGGGGGGGGGGGTCACTTCGAAAAATCATTGTACAGCCCCCCAAAAATCATTTAAAAAATCAAAAAAAATCAAAAAATCAAAATAAAATCAAGTAGAAAGTTGCATAAAAATCCGAAAAATCGAGAACAAATGAACCCAAAACTGAGAAAAATGGGAACAAAACAAGAAAAAACACAATTTTTTATAAAAAAACTAACATATTATTTCTTTTTTATCTCTGGAAAAATCAAAAGAAAAATCAAAATCAAAAATCAAAAAAATCAAAAATCAAAAAAATAATTGTACAAGTTTTATATGAGTGATCCCCCCCTCGAGCTTGCACCACGACTGCACGCGCCGGTATTTCTGAACGTGTCGCTCGCCGCTATTCCTGAGACACCGGCCGGCCGGGCCGGAGGGTGGGTAGCGTGCGCATGCAGCGCCGCCGAACATTCTTCATGTTTAACGCCCCCACCCCGCCCCGTCGTTACTCGGTGACGCTGACTGACGCGAGGCGCGTGGCGCGAGGGCATAAGGGTTCGAGCCGCCGGGGGTCCAGCCCGGCCCCGTCCCGTCCCGTCCGCGACACCCGCAGCGCGGGCCTCGGCCCCGGCCCCGGCCCGGCCAGCCGCCGCCGTGCATCAGCTCAGAGCGCCAGTGTATTTTCTGCAAAGCCGACCTTGACGCTGCGCCCATAGCTCACCCCATGTGACGACCCCCCTACCCCACCCGAACCGAGAGATGGAGGTGACGCACCCCGTCCCGAAGTGGCTTGCACCCGAGGGGTCCTTCTCTAGCGTATATCGATTTTTCTGTTTTTTCCTGGGTTTTCGTGATTTTTCTAGACTTTTCCTGATTTTTTTTCCTGTTCTTTTTTTACCCTTGATTTTTCATGATTTTTCCTTAATAATTTTTATTTTTTTATTTAAGTAAAGAACCCCTCGTTTGCATCCGCGTCCCCCGCCGCGCACGCGGCACCGCGCAGGGGTGATTTTACCGTGACCACAGAGCTAAAGCTACAAGCACCGAAGTGAGGTCGAAAACGTCTCGCCCAGTTGCAGGACTGCAGGCTGCAGGACCACCTGAGCAAGAACATAGCCAGGCTTGCCTGCCTGCTGGCGCGCTCTGAGTCACACGATCCTGCACAATGGGTGCGGGCCAGAGCCGGGGGCGGGCCGGGGGCAGGCTGGGGGCGGGCCGGGGGCGGGCCGGGGGCTCGTGAGGGGCACCCGGACGAACGACCACGGATGCAGTACGCCGCGGACGGATTTTCGTCGAAGGCGCGCGCGGAGGTGTCGATCGGGAGCCGCGGAGCTGGGCTGGGCGAAACTAGCAAGCTGATTCCAAAGGGCTGATTCCAAAGGGTGTTGGCGTTCGGTAGTGTCCTCTCTCTCTCTCTCTCTCTCTCTCTCTCTCTCTCTCTCTCTCTCTCCCTCTCTCTCTCTCTCTCTCTCTCTCTCTCTCTCTCTCTCTCTCTCTCTCTCTCTCTCTCTGTGTCTGCTCCTTACGGCCTTGCGAGTGCGACAAGAACAGAGAGTAGAATCACCCCACTGGCGGCGCGCCGCAGTATAGTCCGACAGGTGTCACAGTCACAGTCGTCCCGCCCCGTCCCGTATTGTCAAAACGCCTGCCGACTACGGGACAGGCTGGGCTGGGCGGCAGCAGCAGGGGGTCGCGGCGGAGGCACAGAGGGTTCACGCACCTCATCGACCCGCTCAAAAGCGCGCGAGAAAGAATTTTGCAAATACAGTTAGTTATTCAGGTCGCTCGCTATGGGCTTACGCGGGGCTGCGGCTCTCATTGGTCAATAGCGAGACTATATAGAAGTGGAATAAAATAAAGCTGTTGGGCAAATAAGGTCGGGTAAATATTGTCTCGGCGTTTGTGACACCCACCGCTAGGCCACGCGCAGAGAGCGGAAAGGCGTGGAGCAGAGCGCCTTATTTCAATAAATATTAGCAGTGGATAAATATACTCCACTCTAAGAACTATCTTATCTTGGAAATGCTTATCTGAGATATTTTGTGCTATTCCACGATTATAACTCACTTCTCATACCTAACATCGCTACCAAAGCCGCTGTTTCGGCTTTAAAAAGAAATAACAAAAAATAAAAATAAAAAAACTTTTACTGATGTTGATGCAGGCTTTGCTAAGACTCTTCCACAAGTTTTCTTACAGAGTGGCAAGAATTGAGTTTACCGGTGCTGCGTGACGAATGGGGTGGGCGGCCGGACCAGGGCGGGGCGGGGTGAGGCGGCCTTGAGCTACTGACAGATAAGTGAGTCAGAGAGAAAAGGAAAAGCTCCGTTTCGACCTACATAAAATGGAAATGGGGACAGGATTGTCTGAAAGCAGATCGAAACGCCCTCAAAATAAGAAGAGCCTTAGGGGAGAGGAGAGATGGCGATAGCGGGGGCGCCCCGCGAGTGATAAGGAAGATAAAGAAGGCCGTCGCGCCGTCAATGAAGGGGAGGACGGCGTTTATCGTATCGGAACAATACTTGTACTGGAAACCCAAATTTGTGAATGCCACAGACGAGCAGGCGAGTAAATTTCCATATTTACACTTGAATTGCGTGATTTTTTTTTTTTTCGAGAAATCCACACGATATAGTCATCAAATGGAAATTCAAACACCAAGGATCGAGGGGTGGACCACTTCGACTTGTGGGTGTACACGAGATATATTCCAATATATTCTAATGGAATGTTTGGAATATATTCTAGAAAATTGAGAATATTTGGAATATGTTTTGAAGACATTCCCGGAGGAAAATTGTGGCGTAAAATATCATAGGGGTGGTTACGTCAACGGTGTTCCAAATATTCCAAGTATTTAAGATTTACTTTTAGGTGCCTTTTGAAGCCTATAGGGAACAGCATGTCGTGAGCTGGCGAAATTTATGTTAGGGATGGGTGGATACAGTCACCATTTTTTTTTTAAATTAATTTTAAATTACGCTGGATTTTTTCAAGTGTTGACCCGGATTTTTTTGGAATATTTGGAGTATATTTTGGAATAGGTGGAAGATTATATTGATAGATGGAATATTTTACGAATAGATGGAAACATGTGGAATATTTTCAAAGAAATATCCGACTTTCACATGGAACAGTCGAAGTGGTCCACCCCTCCTCGTGCGAGCGAGAGAGAGAGAGAGAGAGAGAGAGAGAGAGAGAGAGAGAGAGAGAGAGAGAGAGAGAGAGAGAGAGAGAGAGAGAGAGAGAGAGAGAGAGAGAGAGAGAGAGAGAGAGAGAGAGAGGAGCCAGCAGGAGCAGGTGTATCGCGGGCCGTGCCGAGGCGAGCCCCGCCACGCGATCGTCGCGTCACACCCCCGCCAAGGCCGCGTGAGGGGGCTGCGCGCTGTGCGCCGACAAGACCCCCGTAACTCACGGCGCACCTGAGAGACATACAGCGCGCCCCAGCTGCAAGAGCTCACGCTGACCTACAAAACTGACTGACTGACTGACTCCCCCATTGTCCACCTCATCGCGTCCCTCGAGTCACAACAACGGCGTCCTCTCCCCCCCCCCACCCCCCTCCTCCCTCGGCCCACCCCGGCGGCGCCCCGGAGCCCCCGCGTGTCCGTCGTGTGCCGAGCGCACGGCGCGGCGGCGCGCCCCTTCCAGGAATACGGGGCCGCAGAGCCGCAGCAGCGCAGAGCAGAGCTCGCCGTCGAGAGGGCGATGGCCTCCACCACCTTTACTCCAGCGCTGCCAGAGCGCGGACAATTAGACGAGCGGCCCTGACTCTTGGCTGTACTGCGACTTTTGACATCGTTTCGCGTCGGACTGGAGGGATTCCCGGTAACAGAACAGAGGCCTGCTCGGCTACTAGTGCTCGGCTCGCCGCACTGCCGTCACCTGTCCAGCTCCATAACTTCGACGGGGTGGCACGGTGGCATTAGCAGGGCCGAGGGGGAAACAACTCCAAGTTTTGGTGTTCACATTATGTGTTTTGTGAGTTTTCGTGATATTGTTTTGATTTTTTTCTAGAATTTTTGTGCATTTTAGCTTGAAGTTTCCCGAAATTTTAGTGAATGTTTATGAATTTTTCTGACATTTCCAGGATTTTCCTGAATTTTTCTGAATTACGAGATGTACAAAACTTTCATAGCTGTTTCCCCCTCGAGCAGGAGTTATCGACGTGAACTTGGTCGCTATGCCAACCTCTTCCAAGTCGGGAGAAGGGCTAATGTAAGCGCGGCGGCGCTCTCCTTGGGGTTGGTCAGCAGAGGAGAGCAGCAGCAGGAGGCGACTCGCAGCAGGAGCAGCGGACCCGACCCGACCCGGCCAGGCGACCTGTTGCTATCCTGCTGGCCTGGCCTGGCCGCATCCCAGCGCAGCCCCGCCCCCACCCACAGTGCGTGCGCGGCGCGCTTGGTGCGTTTTAGCAGTTTTAGCCTGATCAATAACCTCACTCGAAAATTTGAGTTTTTAGTGCACGAATTTTAAGAACGACGCTTATTATTTTTAACAGAAATCACTAGTTTAAACGGGTACAAGCGGGTACAAGAAATAAGTGCTTGTGCCTTGAGACGTGTATTGTGGAAGTGAGCGTTAAGGGTGTAAGACGAGGGGTAACTTGGATTTTCGGTGTACTCAGGAGTACGGAATCCTGCCAGTGTAGCCGGAGTAAGCGGAGGTGGAGTATGCGGAGCACATGCTGAGTACACCCGGAGTACACCCGGAGTACACCCGGAGTTCGCGGAGTAAAGCCGGAGTACGCACAGGCCTGTACACAAGAGTACACTAGTCGTCCACCCCACACGGCGTAAGACCAAATGTGATGTTGGCATTTTCCCGATGGACTTCCGCCGTTCCCTATCACTCACTTTCATTCGCTCCGTGCACTCCGTGGCGTGGCCGGTGGCCGGTCGTCACGGTCCAAGGTTGCGCACTACACCGAGAGGGAGAGGAGATGCTATGCTGCACCCCCCCCCCTCTCCCTCAAGCTGCAGTAAGTTTGTGTTTGTGCGCCAATTTTCAACGCCTCTTTCACGCATGGCGCACAATGGGCAAAGGCACGCGCCCTGCTCGCTCGCACGCCTCCGGCCGGCAACCTGTCGAGATGTATCCTGTGTCCCTCCCGCTGACATGTTGTTGTTGTTGTTGCCGCCGCTGCTGCTGCCGCTGCTGCTGCTCCTACTGCTGACCCACCGACCCACCGAGGAAGATTTAGTGGACCAGACTCATAGAGAACCTCCCCTGCCCCTAACCTGACAGGTTGACCTGCTTTCCGCACAATAGGAGAACCGTCCTCTCGGCCGCCGCCGCCGAACAACGAGAGCGCACCGAAAAGTTAAGGTCGGCTTGTAAAACGATATCATAAAAGAAAAGATCGTCCCACTTTCGTCAAACTATAATGCGGTGAAAAGTCCGCTCCCCCTCTGACTTTTTCGCTGTCGATACAACACACACCACTGTGTTCGTGGTGACAACATTTTCGGGGTGGCGTGGCGAGGCGGCAGCAGCGACCGTGACCGAGCAGGGAGGCAATTGGGGTGCGAGGCGTGTCAGTCGTGCTGGAGAAGGTTGACAAGAGCACCAGCATCGCCGGGGGCCGCCGCGTCACGCGGGAGGGGACGCGGCTTTGTTCTAGCGGAATGACTCACAGCCACTCGCACCGCGGCTGCAGGCTGCCCCCCTTGTAAGTCAGTGTAAATTAGTCGTCGACTTTCAAAGTTGTCGAAAAACCGTGAAAACGCAAAGGAATAAACGGGGAAAAAATCGGAGAGATGGGTGACGATAAAATTTGGTCAGAAAAAACCCTTTGTGTTGATAGAGGTCTTAAATCTTGTTGCTTAATTTAGAAGGAGCGTGTATGGAAATACTCACTGGTACTTAAGTGTTCATGCAAGGCGCCTCAAGTAATTCCTGCGCCTGCATTGCACGCTACTTTTTGGTTGGGTCTTTTTATTTGTTCCCTTACTGCACTTAAGACAACTTTTTTTAATATATTCAAAACTTAAGATACCTGCTCCCAATAACTTAAGACAAGTTACAATGAAATGTTGTTAAGGGGAAAGGATATCCAGATATAACATCCTATGCATACCGGTTATTAGTTTTGTGGAGTAAGCCAACTGCATCAGCCACGTACATGAAATTTACTCAAAATTATCTGGATCGTCTGTTAATTATGTTGGATTTTGAGGGTGCAAACTGCACTTTTTACTTAATTTCCATTCATCATTACTCCCTCCCCCAACCCAATTTTTCGACATCCTGGAAATAATAAATATTCCCCCGGAAAGAATGTCAAAACTGCAGGCTGCACCGCGGCTGCAGCGCACTGCCCTGCCGCACGCTGCGCTGCATGTGCAGGGCACGGTGCAGGGCGGGGCAGGACAGGGCGGTGGTGCAGGCGAGCGGGGCGGGGCGGGGCGGGGCGGGGGCCCGCAGCCTGGCGCATCCCAGCCCAGCCCAGCCGGGCCCCACTCGGGCCCCACACGGGCCGACGCGGGCCGACGCGGGCCGGCCGGGCCTCTAGCCTAGCCGCGACTAGCCGCACCAGTCAGCCGGCTTGCCCCCCCCCCCCCCGCCGCGCCCCGCCGCGCTGGGCCTAGCCGCTCGAGTGTGACTGCACAGGTTATGTCACCTGCTGGATAGGTCCGCAGGGGGGCCTTGGTCGGGCCCTGCTCGGCGGGATGGCACGCGCGGGGGTGCACACGGAGGGCGGCAGGACGCGAGCTCTACCCCCGCGCTGCTGCTGCGCCCCTCACAGCCCCTCCCGACGCACAGGTGTCGCAATAAAAAAATAAAATAAAAATACGGTTTTAACCCTTCCCGTTCGCGTGACAGTCGCGAAACGTCCATCATCTGCTGGCAGGCAGGCCCCTCGCGGGCTCGCGGGGCCCTCCTCTCCTCTGCCCTGTCGCCGTGTCGTGCTCCTCACCTGAGTTGCTGGACGAGGAGAAGGCGACCTGGAGCTCGACCGTGTCAGCTGGGTCGGACTCGGGCTCGGGCTCGGGCCCGAGCGGGGAGGCGGGGGCGGAGGCGGAGGCGGAGGGGGAGGCGGCTGAGCTCATGCTGCTGCTGCGGACGAGGCTCTCCTGGCTGCCCCTGGCCGTGGTGGCGTCTTCGTGCATGTCCCTACGCCGCGCAGACGCACTGTTCCGCCGCGACCTTCACTTCCCAACATCGACGCACTTTCACACACGTTCCTTTAGGTCCGCCGCCGCCGCAGATCCTTCGTTACGCCGTTACGCAATACAAATTTGAACGATTGGATTATGTAGGTCTGTAGGCCACTTCACTTACACTTCGCATTCAGACGGGACTCGCCAGTCAAGCGAGCGACTGAAATGGAGCGCTTGTAAACAGTGCGCGGCGCCGTCCGGGGAGTTTTCCGACGCCCGGCGTCGACGCGAGGGCTGTTTTAGAGGCGGGGGAAGGTCTCTGAAATTAATTAGAAGTGTTTTCTCGAATTTGTGAGCAGGTTGGACCGCCGCAACGAAAAGTAGGTCAGCGGATAAAAATCAAAAGTGGTTATGATTTGTTGAAACAAATTCAGGGATGGGTGCTGATAAATCTACAGGGACCAAAGAGCATTTGTGAACAAGATGTCATTGCTTGTTAAGCCCCTTAAAGGATTTTATCCGTCGTCGATGAGCTTGACTAGCGCAGTACCGTGAGGTTGGTCGGGTGAGCGCCGCCATCTGTCGGCAGCGCTCAGCACTACGCGCGCCGCACTCGGCGGCTCGCCCGGGTGGGCGGCGCGGCGGGCGGCGTGGGGTTGAGCTGAACCCTTTTGGCGCGAATCTAGATCCGTTCAAATAGCCTTGCTCTTCTGAGTTACATCTTGCTATAATAAAGAGAGGACACTTTGGAGAAAGTCGGAAATTGGGTGATTGCTGCTGTAGCTGTTAAAGAACGAGAAAGGCAGGAGGCTGTCTTGGTCAGTGGGTCGCAGCGGGTGCGCCGCTGACCCTCCCCGCCCCGCCCCGCCCTGCAACCGTAGCGAAAGGCGGGGAGGCCGCCTCGATGGAGACAAAGGGGATGTTTGTGTTGCTACAGACACCCGCTACTGTTTGTCCTGCGCTGCGCTGCGCACGGCTACCTGCTGGGGTGAGTCCGCCGCGATCGAGTCTTTTCTCTCGCTCCCTATCGCACCTGAAGCTTGAGTGCGAAAAAGATGAGGAGACGAAAACACTGGTCAGAATGAGAAGGGCGTGGACCGGGACGCGGTGTGCGGGATGCACCCCGCTGCGGGCGGGGCCGGCGGGGCGGGTCAGGAGACCCGGGACCCGGCCCGGGCGGCTGAATGGAACGGACGCGCCGGACGGTGGACGCTACAGGCACGATCAAGGTGTTCTTCAGATTCGATTCAGAACCTCCGTTTATAGCGCCCCTAGCTCTGTTTACCCTACCTTCGGCTTAAATTGCAACGGATAAACGTCGGACGGAATTCCACAGTTCCTCACCAGTTCTCATTATGTTTTTCTCAGTTTACTTATCTACTTTCCTTTTTTTTTTCCTTTTTCCTTTTCATTAAAATAATTTTATTTAACTGTAAGCACTGCTTCGTAAGAAAATAAGAAAATCCCCCAGCAGCAGCGTGCAAAGGCTGTCTGGCCGCATCCTGCGCATGGAATAGACTTCAACACGGACAGTGGCGCCATCTAGCGCCCCGGGCCGAGGTGGCAGCTTTGACTGTAGGCGCGGGGTATCGACAGCGACGCGCCCATTTGTGTCGTAGGGTGTATGTCTGTCCTCCGGAAAAAAAAGGAGAAAAAAAAAACCAACAGTCTTTTGCGAATGAAATGATCGGTTGGATGGTCATATGTGTAGTGAGGATGGCCACATGGGTATCATTCGTCCATTTTATTGTTACAAATAATCTTGCGTTCAGAAGAATCATTTTCGAAACCTTTCTTACGAGAGTCGTTGTCATCCTCCTCTGCGCGTTCAATCTCCTGAATATTCAAGCTCTCTGAAAGAAGAAACTGCATTAATCACTGCATTGCACGATCGGTCGGGGCTGTGCCGGACCAGCTGGACAGTAGTCGTAGCTTTTTCAACGGTAGGTTTCCGAACAGCATGAGGGTTCTCTTTTTTGTTGCCCTTGCCTGCCACGGTTCTATACAATTTCTCAGTGAGGTCTTACAACCAGAGAGAGAGAGAGAGAGAGAGAGAGAGAGAGAGAGAGAGAGAGAGAGAGAGAGAGAGAGAGAGAGACTTGGAAACAGTGTTGATAATGTCTCCAATGTCGAAATATGGCCAAAACTGTGCCTCATTTGTGCATCCGAAATCTATTTACGACATCGTTTCGATATATCTTTTAAAACGTTATTCGTCCCTGGGGGTGCCTTTTGACGACCAGCAGTGTTCCTTACTCTTTTTGAAGTTTGGGTCGTTCCAGGGCTGCATCTCTCCAGATCCTAGCCAGGTGTAGAACACGACGGCGGTCAGGAGGCAGCCGGCCTCCAGCCAGAATACCGTTTGCCACTGTCTTACGTCCCTCTGCAGAAAAATCTCGGGTCAATTCAAGAAAATAATTTTAAACAAGGGCCAAATAGAACACAAAATGAATTTTGTGATAAGTATGGTACTCGTTCTTTACATAATTATGTGCTACAGAGGTAGGAGTGTAAAACATGATGTGAGTCGAGTGAAGACATTTTCATCTCAGATTTCATCACAGTTCGTGTGTGCAGGGGAAGTTTATCCCGGGACACTCGCGCTTGCCTTGCTCGTCTCGTGTGCTCGGGCCTTCTTCGGCCCTCCCGCTCGGGTCCGATTGTTGGGGCGCATAGAGGAGCGCGCGAGCTGGCGCGAGTCGACTCGGGCTAGGACTAGACTCGGGGACTTAGAATGAAAACTCGCACAAAATTTGTTAAGAGTTCTCAAAATAATACTATTAAACGTTAAAAAAGGTTCATTGCTGCAATGCAGAAGAAGGCTTCAAGCTGAGATCAGCGCAAGTTTCATGTCTGTGGGTATTGTGCTTGATGAGATTGAAAACTCCACTCATATAGTTGGGTTATGGGACTTAGAATGAAAACACGCAAAATTTGTTAAGTGTTCTCAAAATAATACTATTAAACGTTAAAAAAGGTTCATTGCTGCAATGCAGAAGAAGGCTTCAAGCTGAGATCAGCGCAAGTTTCATGTCTGTGGGTATTGTGCTTGATGAGATTGAAAACTCCACTCATATAGTTGGGTTATGGGACTTAGAATGAAAACACGCAAAATTTGTTAAGTGTTCTCAAAATACTACTATTATACTTGAAAAATAGTTCATTGTTGGAATAATGACCAGCGTTTCCAGTTTCGAATGGTATAACTATTATGCCTGTAGGTATTGTGAGATCTGAGATGAAAGTGTGGACAGTTAAGCGTTACACCCGACTGAGAACAATACTCGTTCTTTTCACCACTCAGGAGAGAGGTGGTGGTAAAGAACGAGTAAAAAATTATTAAAAAGGATCTCTTATGCGAGCTAAATTCAGAGGATATTTCCCCTAGTACGCACCGGGTCGGTCACGATAGAGCCCACGACTATGGGCGCTGCGACGCCCAACAAGGCCGCCATCATGTTGCCCACCGAGTAGATGGGGCCGCAGTAGAGGGGCGCGATGTCCAGGTAGTTGGCCTGCACGCCCACGATGGTCGAGCCGAAGAAGCTCATCGACAGACAGATGAGCACGACAGACATGGTCGCCGTGCTGACGTACCCCGTGGCCACCACACACAGCGAGATCGGAATCCCCGCTGCAACCAAGAGAAAGCCGCGTAAAATTTGTGTCAACATTCAAAGTGACATTCTCTTTCTCCTCCACACTGCCACATTGGTCCCGTGCGAATGGCACCCCTCCTTCACTCTCCACACCCTCGACACCCTGCCCCAAGAGGCCCTTTAATCAAAAAACAAAAAATAATAATACTAAAAATCAATGCACACCCTGACACAAAATCAGAAGAAAAAAAAAATGGAAAAAATCATGAGACAATCTACAAAAAATCAGTAAAAATCGACAAAAATCATAAAAAAAAACTAGAGATCGCAGAAAAATCGCGGGTTAATCCTTGGATTTATAGAAAAGGACTCGTTGGCCTGCCCCGTCTCCCTCCTGTCTTACCGATGGCGTTGAAGAACTTCCTGGAATTGGTGGTGCTGAGAAGCTTGCGAGAGTTAATGAAGTTGGCCAGGCCCATGAACACGTAGGAGGCGAGGAAGCCCATGAGGTATGGCAGGGAGGTGAGCAGTCCGTTCTGAAAACAAGCATGCCGCCGACACGGCGCGCGTGTGACACGTGCTGCCAGTGCTGCCTACCCGGCCGGGCGCACCTCGGCCCGCCCCTCGACGCGAGGCCCCCACCCACCTACCTCCTGAATGGAGAAGCCCAGCACGCTGCTGAGGTACGTCGGGATGGTGGTGAGCAGGATGAAGAAGGACATGGCTTGCACGGACATGTTGATCCACAGGACCCACATGCAGGGCGAAGTCAGCACGGACAGCCACGGCGTCCGGGGCGCCACTTTCTGCGCAAGTCAAAATTCGAGCTTCGCAAAGCACCTCTAGAGGGGTGGACCACTTTCCATGAGTACATTACGGAATACGTTTTAAAACTTCCTTTGGATTATAATCGAACGTATTCCTGAAATTTCAGTTTCTCTGAAATTTCACCTTCTCGGGCCACCTGGATGTTCACCTCCAGATTCATGACTCATGCCTGCGGCCGGAACGACGAAAAGGTACCTTCGACGACTCCTCGCTCGTCTTGAGGCACGTCTCGATGTAGGCGAGCTCCTCGCTCGAGATCCTGGGGTCCAGCGCCGGCTTGTCCGAGGCCAGCCAGATGAGCAGGCCGCCCACCACCAGGCCCGCGCTGCCGAACGCGTAGAAGATGGAGGGCCAGCCCCAGCGCGCAGCCATGAAGCCGCACACGGGGGAGGCCAGCGTGGGGCCGAGCAGCTGCACTGAGGGGAGGGAATGGGAGGGGCGCATTGAGGAACGGGGCGTCGAGAAATGATTGCGCGTCCCCCCAAAAATCATTAAAACACACACACACACACACACACACAAGAAAATCAAACTTGAATCTACAATAAAGTTACAGAAAAATCCGAAAAATCGAAAAAAATTAACAAAAACCCCAAATAAATTTTAATAAAATCAAAAATTAGTACAAAAGATCCAAATTTATCAAAAAATAACAGAAATTTTCATTGAAAAAAAAATTGAAGTAAAAGTAAAAAAAAAGTCATTGTACACATATTTTTTAATGAGTGATCCCCTCCTCGTAGGAGTAGTCTCTTCAGCCGTGTGACTCGTGACTCGTAAGGTATGGGGCCTCCTATGGGGGCCGAATAAGTAAAATGGCATATGGCCATACAGACTTACTCGCCATGATGAGCGTCGTGAAGGACTCCCTCTCCTGCGGCGGGACCCACACGCCCAGCAGGGTGTACATGGACGGGTACAACGGCCCCTGCAATGCCAATCACATAATCGACTCGGTCTTATTTCGAAAACACGGAGACGCAGGGGCGTACAAAGTGAGGGGCAGGGTGTGCGTTCAGCAGAAAAATTTGGAGTGTGCGCAGCAACGCGCACACCCCACCTTGTCCTTCAGTTTTAAGGTAAAAATGATAAAATTGTAGTTTTGGGAGGAAGGTGGAAACTGGAGATGGAGAGGGCGGGAGGGAGAAAAAAAAGGGGGGCATGATTTGCCAAATTGAGCACCCCTAAAAGTCAGACACTCCTTCGCCGCTGCGGGGACGGCGCACAGTGGGACAGAATCCCGAAAAAAGTGACAAAAATAATTTTCAATAGATCTTTCTATTGGATTATGGTGCTATTACTATCTTAAGGGTTTACGAACATGCGCTTTCCGATTTTGAAGTCAATTTTGAGGTGACAGGTGCGGATCCAGGTAAAAAAGGGGGGTAAAATTTAAAATTTCAAGATAAAATTCTCAATTTCTGGCCTTAGAACCAAAAATTGGCTCTCTTTTCATATCTGAAGTCCGTTTTGATATGCAATGGCTAGATTTGATATAAAAAATTGCTAAAATCTGCTAATTGTATCAAAAGACAAAAGAACAGCCTTTTGTTTTTTGCAGATTTACGGTTACTTTCTGGTCTTTTGCGGAATACTATAGTTATCGGATTTGCGCTTTCTGTTTTTGAAGTAAATAATTTTGAGGTGAAAGGTGCGGATCCAGGTAAAAAGGGGCCACCATGACGAGAGCTGGCCGGCCCGCCGCACCCGCCTGGGTAGATTGTTAGCGCCGCCAGCGGCCTGTTCGCATGTTTACGCAAAAGGGGTCGATTGGGTATCATAGAGTAGGTCGTCCCCTACAGTTTGGTACCAGGAACACCGCATGAAACCACAGGAATCGAACTGTAGCCCAAAAAAACGATTTGACTGAGATGAGTGACAAGGTTATGGAAGTACACTATTTTACGGTGCTTGGAAGTGAAAGAGGGGGGTCTAAGTGCAAGGAATATGTAGAGCAGGGTCCAATCTTTCAATTTATGCGCACATGCACCAAATAACTTCGCCCGGAGGCTCACAGAAATTGTTTGAAATCGGAACAGAAAAGGCGCGCTGACGTGGGCGCTCCAAGCGGCAACTTCCGGAGCTTCCCTAGGGAAGGGCGACCATCACAAAAAATTTTGGAGACTGGTTTCTGATAGTTCAGACATTGGTCTATCCGACTGTTATGTCGAAATCGCTCTGCTGCACTGTTCAAAAATTTGATTTTTGTCACTTTTTTCGGGATTCTGTCCCACTGTGCGGCGGGAGTGTGAGTGACGCGAGGTTGGGCCTCACCTGCGTGACGCCCTGCACGACGCGGTTGGCGAACACGGCCATCCAGCCACCGTACTCGGCGCACAGCGGGAACGCCAGGGTGGCGATCGACGTGGAGGTGATGACGAACTTGAGGAGGCGCGCGCCGCCCAGCCGGTGGGAGAGCGTGCCGCCGGGGATCTGGCTGAGCGTGTAGCCCCAGAAGAAGGCGCTGAGCAGCCAGCCGCGCTGCCACTCCTCCCAGGCGAACACCTGCATCAGGTAGGGGCAGCCGGCCGGCAGCCGGTGTCATAAGCGTCATAAGATGAGATTAAATTTAAAATACGATTTCACGAAATCCTGGTAGACAACGGAGTTTCTATAACTGAAATAAAATATTGTGAGTGTTGAATAAGACTGTAAGAAGACCGACTGGTTTTGTTTAGTTTACGATAGTCAAGATAGTGGCTAAATAATTCTAAGTTTGAATTGATAAGGCGGGTTTCAAGTAATGTAATGAATACTCTCCGACAGTTCCACCGACATTTAATCGACAGGAGCAGGAGTAAAGAAAGCTCTCTCCTTCTGACGGCAAAAATTGGGCCGCGAGGCCACGGCGGGAGGTGAACGTTAACAATAACCTCCCCTCCACTGGGCGCACGGAAGGGGCGAACCGGGGCCCTACCTAATACCGCTGGTACGCGAAGGACCAGCGGGCAAGCGCGCCGCGGCCGCGACAGGGGGTGCGCTCTATTGGGAAAACGCGGAGTTAAGGCGTTGTTTACACAAAATGGTACACGTAAATGTACATCATTTCAAGAATTCTGCTCACCAGATCGAAGTCAAACTTACCAAACCGTTTTCCGCAGGTATAAAACTACTATTTACGCATTCAGTTCGCTTTGTCAACGTTTCGATAACTTTAAAAAATGATTTAAAGTCGCGAGGTGGGCACATCAGCCACCGGCAATGGCGGACATGCTTGGCCTGCTTTCGCGTTGTTGACACAACATGCCAACCAAATAAAATGAAAAAAATCACTGCTCTCATAACGTTGCGATTGGAACTCATTCTTTGAGGCACACATTTAGTTGGCAGAACCGGGGCAAGTTTCAGTAAAACTGAAGTAGTTTTAAAGAAGGCAGTACGGTGGTCACGTGCGAATTTCAGTGGTGTTATCTCATTCTTGCGCTCGAAACTAAAGGCTGGCTTTGTTTGAACGCAGACTTTAGAGGTTTCTCTTTCGCTCCGTGTTGGCTCGTCTCGGCCTACCCCCTCCACGAAAAAATATCCCCTTCCCCTGTTCATTTTGCCTGACGAGTCGAGCATTACCATAGAAACTCGAATTTCAATTCAAATTTACAAAATTTCTGCAATACAGATTTCAACTAGACTTCAGAAGCGAATGTACTAGATTACATTCTAAATGTATGCTTAATATCATCGAATTCCCTTCAGCAGATTTTTTTCTGTCGTAAGGGGCCATATGAAACAAAACACGCACGTTTTCCAGCGATTTTAGAAGGCAACTCCGTTGCCTAAAAAAAAAAAATCACTGGGCCAGAGTCATCGCACGATGAATTGACCGCCCCCGCCCCCGTCATGTCACTCTCCGATAATTTTAACCAACCCCCTCGCCTTCCGTAATATCTCTTTGCCAAAATCCCTCCCCCCCCTCCTGTCCTTAGGGTAAGGCTGTCGTGCGATAATTTTAACCGGGTGCTGCGCGAGGGGGAAACATCTCAGAATTTTGGTGTACAAATTTTTGTGAATTTTTGTGAAGTTTTTTGAATTTCTCTGAATGTTTGCTTGAACTTTCACTAAATTTTTGCGAATTTTCGTGAACTTTTGTGATTTTTTCCCCAAATTTTCTGAATTACGCGGTGTATAAAAATTTCACGGATGTTTCCCACTCGGTCCTGCATCCCGTTCCGCCATAGGGTACTCAAGCTCTTGACCACTACCTCCGTTCTTGTCGCACTCATGGTGGTTCCCCATGCAGGCCGAGGGGGTGCCCCATGAGTGCGATAAGGCCGTTGTCATCCGCGGCTGGAACTTTTACTCACCCTCGCTCCTCCCACGCCGAACTCGTCCATGTCGGCGCCGTCCTCGCCGGCCGCGGTCTCGCCGCTGCTGTTGCTAGGCGTCCGGACCATGGCGACGACGGCCACGCTCAGGTTCGCCCGCAGCGAGTACGCCACGAGGGAGGTGAGCGCCATGAGCGAGGCCTGGAGGTGGCGCACGCCGAGGCGGCGCCCTGCGGAGCCGTCCACTAGAGCGGTAAGTGAAGGGTCAGGGAGGCGCGGGCCGGGCGCGGGGGCGTGTCGGGGGCGGGTCCGGGTCCGGGAGGCCGTGCCCAGCACGGGCGGTGGACCCGAGGCGAGGGGGAAACAACTCTGAAAATTTTGTACACCTCGTAACTCAGAAAAAAATTTCAAAATTCAGAAAAAATAGAAAAATTCACGAAAAATCATGAAAAATTCAGAATTTTTTGGGGGAAATTCCTGAAAACTTAAAAAATTATTGGTAAAAATTCCAGTGAAAATTCACGAAAATTTAGAGTTGTTTCCCCCTCGGCCCGAGATCAGCTGTCATTCAGCACCTTCAACCTAAGTAAGGTGCGTGGCGAGGCTTCCTTTTACACGGTTCCGGCGGTGGTGTGGGCGAGCGCGCGCGAGCAGACAGGCCTCAGGGGGTGGAAGTCAGTCGGTCCTGTCTGCTGGCAGTCCGGTCCGGTCCACTGCGGGCGAGCTGACTCACTTGGGGGAGAGATGAGCACCGCGCTGGTCATGGCTGCAAGGTGATTCCGAGCAGGGTTGTGAAGTGTCCTCTCTCTTTCTTGCTCCTTACGGCCGTGCACGATGAGTGCGAGAAGGAGAGAGTGACGAGAAAAGTGTGTGGAATCACCCTACAGGGCCTGCCGCCGCCGTTCACCGCGCTGGCCACTGCAGGGGAAGGTGAGCCGCGGAATGGCGGCGGGGCGGCCGGGCCCCCAGCGACGGCTGCCATAGGCCCCGCGGGCCTCAGGCCGCCTCAGGCCTGGTGATAACCATAGTTGACACACACACATATTCAGGGGCGTCAAAGAGCGCCCACATTCGCACGCTCTCGCTCACACACCAGCGCGAGCAATCTGCCTTTCTCCGTCCCTCCGCGGCCCGGCGCTCTCGAGTTGCACGGTATACACACGTGTGTCAAGATGCTATATTATTTCGCGTCAGCAGAGGGAGACGGGGGCGCGGAGGCACCCGCGCTATATAAAATCGAGCGCGTGTAGAGGAAGGAGGTGAAGGAGTCATCAGAGAGTGTCACCCCTACCGGCTTTTCATCCCGTAGCGCCGCATAGCGCCGTACTGGCGGTGCCGTGCGCCTCCGAGATAGGCAGCCCACTCGACGTCTGCGCCCTGACCTGTGAACGCCCCCCCCCCTCCCCGCAGCCATTTAAGACCGAAAATGAAAACTTTGAACTAACGCTGCTGCCGCCGCAGCATCAGCAAAGAGCGGCACAGCGCGTCAACCCTAACAGTGATAAGGTTCGCACGCTCAGGCTCCCATTAGCGAGGGTCCCTAGGGTGGGGCGGGTTCCCGGGTGACACTGTGACCTTGTGTTCCCCCTGGCCCGGGAGGTGTGCCGCCCGGTGCCGCCTGTGTCCGTCCCAGCAAGCAGCGAGCGCGGCCAGGACGCCTGCAGAGTCTTTGAAACTAACAGCATCACGTGTTTCATGGACCAGACACATGGGGAGGGGGGGAGGGCCATCGAGCAGCCCTCGCGGCGGGGCCGACAGGGCCATTGAGCCCCGGGCGGCCCGGGCCGGGCAGGGCTTCCCCGCCCCGCCCCGCCCCGCCTGGATCACTCGCACTGGCGCCGCTGGCGCCGCTGGCGCCGGCGCCACTGCTCCCCGCGAGGGTGGGGTGCGGCGGCCTGGCGCGAGGACGACACGGGATCGGCCGGGCCGGGGCAGCCTTGGTGGCGCTGGCGGGGCGGGGCGGTGGCTCTAGCGGTGTATGGGCCGCGCGCCGCGCTGCTCTAGCCCGTACCAACCGCGCGTCCCGCCCCGGCGGGCCCGGAGGGGGATCACTAGTACAAAATGTGTACAATGAATTTTTTTTTTAAATTTGCTTTTAAAAGATTTTTTCTGTTTTGATCTTTTCCCCCTATTTCTGGATTTAAATTATTAATTTTGTTTAAGTTTTCTTGTTTATTTTTTTGCAAAACACATCGGTTGTCCGACCTTTTTTGTCCGACCTCGGGATTTTTTCGGCCGCCACCGTCACACGTTTCCTTTTGTCCGGCCTCATTTTGTCCGACCTGGCAGTCGGGGTGTCATAGTAATTTTTTGTCCGACATCGTTTTCTCCGTCCCCAACGAACCGTTAGAGTCGTCTGCTATCCTCTGTGATGCAGCTCGATTGTCCGACCTGATACTTTCCCCCAAATCTGAAAAAGTGCCTTGTTTACACGGGTAAATTGGATAAGTAAAAAGTATCGTATCATGATCGGAGCATGCACCGAAAAAATTGTACAACACCTCACATTCATTTTTTAAAAAAAGATATTTTTTAAAAAATTGAAAAATTGGTAGGCCCCTACCTAACTCGCAACCTGCGAGCCCCGCCTGCTTAACTTCGGAGTTCGGATGGGATCCGGTGTGTTCCAGGCGACCGCCACCCCGCGGGCACGAGAAGTCCTCTCCGCTTCGGGGAGAGTCCCCGCTTAAGGCTGGCGGCCTGTCAGGCCCGCCGTACTACCCTATTTAAACAGCGCCTTGAAGCCGTAGGTAGCATTTCAGACCAACGACTGGGCACCACCGGACCGCATGACCGGTCAGTGGGAGGTAGAGGCAAGGCAGGACGATAGAGGGGGAGAAAAGCAGAAAGAGAAGTTTTTGCGGAAGAGTAAGCGTACGGTTGGTTAGACCTGTACTGACCCGCTCCCGCACAGGTCATGGAAAAGCTGTTTACTAAGCAGCCAGATTCATAGGCCTTACTTCCCCACGAGGGACCACCCCCCGTGGCATGGGACGGAACTTCCTGACAACTCGCTTTCGCTGCCAGTGAAGAACCTACCTGGGAATTGAACCCAGGCCCCAAGTGCCGAGTCTCATGACACCCCGCGGCTTTCGTGGTACTAAGACCACTAGACCGTCGGCGATTCCACGAGGAAGCTTCGTTCAAATGGGGGGTTTGAATTCCACTCCAGGCTGCTGTCCTCGGAAAAATTTATATTTAGCAAGATTCGAACCTGGGTTCCGCGGCTCGCGGGGCAACACTGAGCCGGCACGGCTACGACTCCACGGTATACGATGCCTGCCCACTAGGGGTGACGCTGCGAAGAGCCGTTGTCGCCGACAAACCTGTACCGTTGGCGTCATCAGTACACCTGCTCTCCATGCAGCAACAGCGCGGCCGCGTGGCGATATTGGTATGCACATCGGCACCTTTAATACCACTGGGTAGGCAGAGGATCGAGCACCAGTCATTTTTTTTTTTAAGAAGCTTCTCGAGAAGCTTTGTCTCTTTGCAGTTTGCCCAAGGCACGCGAAGACAGTGGATAAAAAGAAAAAGTCGGTTAAATAAATTAATTAAAAACAAATCTGAATTCCAAATTGATGTCTCGATGGTCGTCGCTGGTGACGGCTCGAGTTGGACAGAGGTTCTCTCAGAAGCTTCTTAAAAAAAAAAAAAAAAAAAAAAATGACTGGTGCTCGATCCTCTGCCTACCCAGTGGTATTAAAGGTGCCGATGTGCATACCAACATCGCCACGCGGCCGCGCTGTTGCTGCATGGAGAGCAGGTGTACTGATGACGCCAACGGTACAGGTTTGTCGGCGACAACGGCTCTTCGCAGCGTCACCCCTAGTGGGCAGGCATCGTATACCGTGGAGTCGTAGCCGTGCCGGCTCAGTGTTGCCCCGCGAGCCGCGGCACCCAGGTTCGAATCTTGCTAAATATAAATTTTTCCGAGGACAGCAGCCTGGAGTGGAATTCAAACCCCCCATTTGAACGGAGCTTCCTCGTGGAATCGCCGACGGTCTAGTGGTCTTAGTACCACGAAAGCCGCGGGGTGTCATGAGACTCGGCACTTGGGGCCTGGGTTCAATTCCCAGGTAGGTTCTTCACTGGCAGCGAAAGCGAGTTGTCAGGAAGTTCCGTCCCATGCCACGGGGGGTGGTCCCTCGTGGGGAAGTAAGGCCTATGAATCTGGCTGCTTAGTAAACAGCTTTTCCATGACCTGTGCGGGAGCGGGTCAGTACAGGTCTAACCAACCGTACGCTTACTCTTCCGCAAAAACTTCTCTTTCTGCTTTTCTCCCCCTCTATCGTCCTGCCTTGCCTCTACCTCCCACTGACCGGTCATGCGGTCCGGTGGTGCCCAGTCGTTGGTCTGAAATGCTACCTACGGCTTCAAGGCGCTGTTTAAATAGGGTAGTACGGCGGGCCTGACAGGCCGCCAGCCTTAAGCGGGGACTCTCCCCGAAGCGGAGAGGACTTCTCGTGCCCGCGGGGTGGCGGTCGCCTGGAACACACCGGATCCCATCCGAACTCCGAAGTTAAGCAGGCGGGGCTCGCAGGTTGCGAGTTAGGTAGGGGCCTACCAATTTTTCAATTTTTTAAAAAATATCTTTTTTTAAAAAATGAATGTGAGGTGTTGTACAATTTTTTCGGTGCATGCTCCGATCATGATACGATACTTTTTACTTATCCAATTTACCCGTGTAAACAAGGTCGGAAAAAATCCAGGTACTCTTTCAGATTTGGGGGCAAGTATCAGGTCGGACAATCGAGCTGCATCACAGAGGATAGCAGACGACTCTAACGGTTCGTTGGGGACGGAGAAAACGATGTCGGACAAAAAATTACTATGACACCCCGACTGCCAGGTCGGACAAAATGAGGTCGGACGAAAAGAAACGTGCGACTGTAGCGGCCGAAAAAATCCCGAGGTCGGACCAAAAAGGTCGGACAACCGATGTAGACTCTTTTTTTGACAATTTTCGGATTTTTTGTATCTTTTTCGCTTGATTTTATTGCGAGTTTTTGATTTTTTTAAATATATTTTTTATCATTGTTTTGGGGCCCTCCGCACTCCCCCACACAGCTCAGGGCGGCGGCGAATCTCATCTCATGAGCTACCAGAAGATAGGAAAGGCTGCCGGGCTGGGCTGGGCCGACGGGACGGGCCGACCGAGGTGCAGGACCACCATCTGAGGATACGACTTGGACGGAGAGCTACGGGAGAGCCCACCAACAGCAACAGCACACCGATCCCGCTGCCCCACTCCTCGCCATCCCTCTCGCTTCCATCACAAGGAGTCTGCCACGAGAGCGCTCTGTCTCTCTCGCTCTCAAGGAGTGCGCCTGCAAGTGCGTGCACTGCGGAATCGGTCTTCTGTCGTGGCTGTCAGCAGGCCGCAGGGTGCTAGATCTGCGCGCGACGCAGACAGTTCAATACGACATACATAATAAAGAAACGTGCACAGGAAGGTTTTGCTCATTTGCTACCGCGAATCAAAACGTGACGTCTGCTGGGTGCACCGCCACGTGATCAGCCCGGTGGCCGCGCGTGTGTCACGCGAAGCGTCGCGTCGCGCAGCGGATCCTCGTTGTGATCGGGTAGGATGCGTCGTCACGCGTCCCCCAGTGTACGCGAGGGGTTGAGGGGAGGGGAGGGGAGGGGAGGGGAGGGGAGGGGAGGGGAGGGGAGGGGAGGGGAGGGGAGGGGAGGGGAGGGGAGGGGAGGGGAGGGGAGGGACCCCAACAGGGAGGCAGAGGCAGAAGCGAAGCTCGGGAAGCTCGCGAAGCTCCATAGCAAAGAAAAATAGAGAGAGAGCGCCTCTTCGCTTCCGGAGATGGGGCAGGGCGGGGCGGGGCCGGGAAGGGCTGGGCCAGGGAGTCGGATTTGTCCCAGTTTCCCGCGGCACGAGGAGGGCCGCGGTGACGACCCCGGCCCTCCACTGGATTAAGATTGAGGGGGATTAGCGGATCCATAACCCTACATGTTCAGCTATCGGTTTGAAACTCTGAACAGTGGGAGAAGATACAGCTCATACCTCACTATTGAGAAGTGCGGTACCCCGGTGCCACCACTTTAAGGGGGCTGGGCAGGCCCAGGAGATCGTTTAACCTGGAAGCATCTTCGGTCTGAGCCCCCTCGAGGTAGGCAGACAACCCTACACGGCCGCGCGACGGGTCCTTAGGCGCCTGACGCACGATTATCGACCGACCGGAATACGGGGTAAAATCCGATGGGTCCTTCACTTTTAGATCAAACGTACACCGATTTTTATGATTTTTTCTGGTTTTTCGTAATTTTCCTTGATTTTTAGTCTTTTTTTTTCTCTCTCTTTTTTTACCACCACCTCTCACATGAGTGGTGAAAAGAACGAGTATTGTTCTCAGTCGAGCTAAATGATTCCACTTTCGACTCAGATCTCACTTTACCAACAGGAATGATACTGTTACTATTAAAAACCTGGAAATCCTGATCTTTATTCCAACAATGAACTTTTTTCAAGTTTAATAATAGTATTATTTCAAGCACACTTAACAAATTTCGTCTGTTTCTTATTTTTTATATTTTCCTTACTTTTTCTTTTTTTCTTATTCTTCCTTACCTTTCACTTATTTTGTTTTAGGGTATATTCTGATTTTTATTAGTGAAGGGCCCCTCGGTAAAATCGCATCGCGCATGCCAGGGCAGGTGGCCGCGGGACGCGGAGAGGACAATAAAGCCACGCGGCCACGCCCAGCCTGTCTCGCCTGCTGCGCCCCGCCCCCCGCCCCGCCCCGCCCCGCCCCGCCCCGCCCCGCTCCACCCCGCCCCGCCCCACCCCGTTCAAGCACGGTACGGCTCGCCACAACGCTGGAATCTTGCCATTCAACTTGTTGGGGGGAGAGAGATCGCTTATCCCTCGCCTCCTCATCCGCCCCCGCCCCGCCCCCGCCCCGCCCCCGCCCCGCCCCCGCCCCGCCCCCGTGCTGGCCCCGCGCCCTCGTCCCACACCACCCCCGGATGATCCAGCAGGCCGCAGCCCCCCTCCCAACGCCCGGGTCGCGAGACGAGGGGCGAGGCGAGACTGCACGGCTTGTAGCTACAACGCGTAGTGCCGTGCGGGGGCGGGGACAGAACTCAAGTACCCGATCCTGTTCAATCCCAGTGGATGGCGTGAGCGGGCCCGGAGTGGTGCGGGACAGGGTGGGGGTGGGCTAGGTGGAGCGGGTAGTGGTGGGGTATAGGGTCGTGGAACGGGCAGCCTGGCCTGGCCTGGCCTGGCTCAGGGCCCCACACTGTAGACACCGCCCCGCATAAACGCGGCCGACTTTATCATCCGCGCGCGATCTTGACACTGAACCATCTCGTCGTGTGAGGGTGGGGTAGGGGCAGGGGCTGGGGCTGGGGCTGGTGCTGAGGCTGCGGCTGGGCTCGGGGACGGGCTCATAGTACACCGGCTGGTGGCGGAACCGGGACTGAGCGCTGTTCTTTCGAAAGCTGGGCTTACACGTACACGTGCCCAGGGAGTCACATCCTTACCGCAACCGCAAGCCACTTGTCGCAAAGATAAACTTCACCGATAAAGAAGTGGTGTGAGTTCGTGGAAAAATAAAAGATACAAGCGTGAAGCGCCGAAAATACAAAAGGTACCAGCTCCATTCTGGTTCGGTTGAGCCACACCACGCGGGGTGATAACGCGCGTATGTTGACAGGTGTGAGGTCTGACGAGCAGGCGCAGGGCCCGTAGGGCCGGCTGGCCTAGCCGCTGCCCCGCCAGCTGATTACCAGAGCATAATCACTCCCCAATTACCCCACCCCCTGCCCATTACTCCCCGCCCTCCCGCCCTCATCCTAGAGCAGAGCAGTGCGGCGGCGCCGTGATGGGCGACGGGTCGGGTGGGGTCGGGTCGGGTCGGACCTGCCTTAACCTCACCACGTGCCCTCGGGAGTAAACCTGCGCCGAGGTTCGGCGGGGCGGGGCGGGGCGGGGCGACATAGCGAGTAGAGAGAGGGGAGGCGAAGCGCCGCGCCGGATCGCGAGCGATACGCTGTGACCGACGCGACGCGACGACGGTAGGACGGACCAGGACGCCGACGACGACCCGACGCGACGCGACCCGACCTCGACGCCTCGCCGAGCGGAGACGACGCGCGACGCGCTGCTCCACTGTACCGGGTCCTGCTCCACCGAGTAGACGCACGCGCACCTCGTCGAGGACATGGTCGCCAACGGCTCGGCCAACAACGGCACGCCCAACGGCAGCGTGGTGGACCCCGCGGCGCCCGTGGGCGTGGCCATGCGCATCATGAGGCAGAACGCCGAGGACGGCGGCGCCACCGACGCCAAGGAGAAGGAGGACTACGAGAGCACGGCGGAGGAGCAGGAGGATGAGGAGGATGTTGACGACGAGGAGGAGCGCCGCGACGGACTGGGCATCCTGCTGGAGGGCAAGAAGCACATCCAGCTGCAGAGCGGCGAGGTGCTCGAGGTCGGCCGCGACCCGCTGCCGCCGGCCGGTGAGTCCACGACGGCACCCCGACCCGCCGGAGGGGGACCTTTTTAAAAAAAAATTTTTCTTTTTAAATAACAGGGAGTCATATAGGATTATGAAGTGCGAGGGGGGGATCATTACGAAAACTCATTGAACGGCCCCAAAATAATAGTTTAAAAACTTAAACAAAATTAGAAAATCAAGAAGAAAGTCACGGCAAAATCCGAGGGAAAAAAAAACAAAAATTGGGGTAAAAAACCAAAATTTATCAAAAAGTGACAGAGGTTTCTCATAAAAAAAAAATATATATATAATCATTGTACACGTTTTGTATGAGTGATCCCCTACTCGATCAAGTGCTTGGCGCTCTCTACCTGCTTTTTTCGGCGGTCCAGAGTCTGCAGACCAACGTCCCTGGACTCTTACAGAGAGGGGTGTCAGGTCAGGAGGTCAGGAGTACATGCCATGGGCTGAGGTGAAAACCATAAGCTGTTTGGACCGTTTACGGATTCCGCTCTCCATCGCACGCGACGCGGCAACTCTCCCCGTGCTATCAGATGATCTGATCGGGTTCGGCTCACGTGTCTAGTCCAGTGAGGCCGCGAGCCCTTGCCCAGCCCATGAAGTGCCTCCTACTCCAACCCTTGCGCCACGCCGCGGGGCGGGCGACGCGCCGGGCCGAGCCGGGCCAAGCCGGCGCGACGATACGCAAATACGCGCGCGCACACACGAACACACACACACACACACACTGACGTGAGCTTTATGGCGACGGGGGCACTGTGTACCGGTGCAGGTCTCTGATTTATTATCCTTATCACATAGGCCCGGCATGGGCTGCGGCTGCGGCCGCGGGCGTGGCCCGATCCGTGTAAGAATTTAGTTTTTGTGTAAACTTGTTTCGAGGGAAATTAGGTTTGCAGCATATTTACCTCCAATCCAATTTAAATTTACCTTTGGGAGGATTATGCATATTACCGCTATCATTGGTATTTTCCATACTTACAGCAAAGTGTAAATTTACTGTGTAACCAGCCAACATATGTAATCCTCTTAGAAATTACTGTCCTCATGTTACTTTCAGACTAACCTACACTGAAAGAAAAGAGAAAAAAAAACAGGAAGTTGTGCCCCATAGGCCAGTGTGGGTTCTCATTCGGTGACCAAGGGAGATTTATCCTAAAACAAACCAGATATAATTTTTTTCACGAAAAAAAAATATATACAAATAATGGACGTCTTTCTGTTCCATGCATGTCGGGGCGGGGCAGCGCCCTCTACACGACACGTCGCATTGCACATGTAGAGATGACCTAACAGAAACACACTCCCTCACCTGCGCGCGCGAGGCCGCCGCCCGTGCAGCACTCTCCGAACAGCTCCTTGGCCATGTGTTCCTGATTTTCGACTTCGACCTCCTGTTCGCCGTCCTGGAGCGACGCACTCACACGACTGTGCGGACACCAGGATCGGGGCGACCAGGCGAACCGGGACCGGGGCCTACTCCTTCCTCACCCTCACCGCTGCACGTTCCACAGGGACTACACCGCCTCGCCTCGGCTGCAAGCTCTCTGCACCCCTCGTACCCCCTCATCCTCTCCACCTCAGAAACTCGATACGCCGTCTCGTCTCCGGTAACGGATTGACACAGGCTTGCGCGCGCTGTGGGCTGGGCAGGCTGGAGTAGGGGGAGAAGGACACGGACAGGGGAAGCCGCCAGGAGCAAAGCCAGAGGGGGCGGGGGTGGGGGTGGGGTGGGGAGCGGAGGGGTCAGGTCTTGACCCTTCGCTCCGCCCAACACTTACTTACGCTCCGGCGACGCTGCACTGCCGACAACCATCGACAACCTCCCGCGGATGTGGCTCACGCAGCACGCTCGACAGTCCTGCATACATTCACCCTCTAGCTAGAGAGAGAGAGCCAGCAGCAACAGGATCACAAAATCTCTTATTGCAAAACTCTGGTGGACAGTTTGCGCGCCCGCCCCGGCCGGGCCCGGAGCCCGGGGGGAAAAGGGGGAGAGATGAAAGCTGGGCTGGCGTGGTTGGCAGCGCCGTCGTTGCCGCTGCGGCTGCGGCTGCGGCTGCGGCCGGGCCGGGCCGGGCCGGGGGCTGCCGGATGTAAACACGGACTCCCGCTCAGTGTGCGCTCCGGACCCGGAGCCCCGGACCCCGCACCCACACCCAGCGCGGCGCCGTGTCGTGTGGACGTCGTTGACGTGTGTGCCGTGCCCCGCCGTGCCCCGCCGTGCCCCGCCGTGCCCCGCCGTGCCACGGGCGCCGCCGTGCCGTGCCGTGCCGTGCCTTTTACTGCCGGGACACACTAAAGCCCTACGCCCCGCGCGCCCCGCAGTGAAGTGCGTCGTCGCGGTGCCGTAAAGACGCCGACGACGCCCGGCCCAGCCCGGCCCGGCCCGGCCCGGCCAGGTCGCCTGCCTGATCCGCCCCCGCGCACCGCATCCTGCGCCGCGCCTCCGTCACAATGGGCCTGGTGATGCCCGCCGAAGACACCCCGCTGCTGCCGGGCTTGCAGGGCGTGCGGACCAAGCGACGCAGTGAGTGTTGTTGGCCTTCCTCTGGGACACACGCACACACACGCTCATGCATACGCTCACACACACACACACACACACACACACTTGCGCACACGCTTGCACACATACGCTCTCGCTCGCTCTCACACACATGTCCACACACATGCTCATCGTGTATCCCCCGGTACCAGGGTGTGCAAGTACTCCGCGATGTCCAAACGGCGCGCATCGCATGTGTTGCAGCGTACAGCCCCTGCTGCTCCACTGCTCCGCTGTTAACGCCCCCCACCCACCCCTCTTTTTCACCCCCTCATCCCTGGCCTCCTCTCCCGGAGAGCACACGACATAAACAACGAGCGACGAAAACGACCGCGCCCACTGAATCGTGGCAGCGTTCCTTTAGGGGTTGGAGGGAGGTGGGAGGGAGGGAGGGGGCTATGAAAAGTACTGTTAGGTAAATGTCGTTTTATTTTATTTTTTCGAACGGCGGATTTGGGAGAGTATTTGAGATAGTTCGTAGTGGTGTGTTGAGGGGCTGCCTAGGGCGCGGCAGCCTAACTATCTGCCATTCAGAGGAACCCAACTCCCGTACTCAGGAACCACGGTGCAACACTCGAGGGGGAAACAACTCTAAAATTTTTGTACACCTCGTTATTCAGAAAAATACCGAAAAATTCAGAAAAAACAAACAATTTATAAATATTCGAAAAATTCAGGAAAATAAAATCATGAAAATTTGAAAAAAATATATGGAAATTTCAAGTGAAATTCTATAAAAATTTACAAAAACTAAACAAAATGTGCTCGCTAAAATTATGAGATGTTCCCCCCGCGGCGACATCTCAGTGTTGTTCCCCAATACATTTTCCTCTGTTCTCCTATCTGGCCCAGGTGCCAAGTGGGGAGTGCGCCACGCGCAGGCTCTGCTGCTGTTCCTGTGCACGTCCACCGCCTACTCCTTGCGCGTCAACCTGAGCGTGGCCATCGTCGCCATGGTGGACAACACGGCCAGCGGCAATGCAGACTTCCCGGTGAGTGACATGGCGCCGTAGCCGAAAAGTCCTTAAACAAGTGCACGCCGTAAAAAAAATAAAAAATAAAAAAAAACAGTAAATACCGGTAAAAGGCAATTAAAATTCAGTTTAAAAAAAAATTAAAAGTTTAATCAAAATAATTGAAAAATTTAAAAAACTTACGAAAAATCAGAAAAACTGGTATGTAAGCTTGAGTTTATAGTGAAGGCACACCGGCACATTTTCACTTCGAACACCCTACCGAATTCATCCGAGAACGCGGGACAGTGTTGCGGGTCCGCCTACCTAAGGGGATTGGCAGGATTCCTTGTAGCCGGAGCACGTAGGCAAACCCGCAAGGTGTTACGTGTTCTCTGAAACACCGCGGTTTACTCGGGGAAGCCCATTCACCCCCAAGGTTTCTCACACTTGTTCCTCTCAGCATTGTGACTGACCCATTCCTCCGTTCCGCGCAGGTGTTCTCCTGGCCCAAAAAGACGCAGGGTTACCTGCTGTCGTCCTTCTTCTGGGGCTACCTGGTGATGCAGATCCCGGCGTCGCAGCTGGCGCAGCGCTTCGGCGCGCGCTTCTTCCTGGCCGCCTCCATGGCGGGCACGGGCCTCTTCACCCTGCTGCTGCCCGTCGCGGCCATCTACGGCGACTGGCCCGCCGTCGCCGTGACCCGGGCGGCCTCGGGTCTCTGTCAGGTGCGTGCCGAGCCGGGCCCGGCAGACTGATTCAGAAGGGCGCCCTCCTCGCTCTGTCTCTTTCGCACCTATACGGATACGGCGCACCACATGAGTGTGATAGAGACAGAGCGAGGAGAGCGCTCAGTCTGTACCCGCGTCGTCGCGATAGTGTTGGCGGCCGCGGCCTCGACATGCGACGGCGTGGCGCGGTGTAATCCGAGCGTGGACGTGGGATTTAGAATAGACATCGGTCGGGCCCGGCCGGGCCCACACCCTCCGCCCCACGCCGCCGCGCCGATCGCCCGCCCCCGCCCTGCCCCCGCCAGCGTCCCCACCTCCGGTCTTTCCCGTCCATTTCTCCGGTTGAGTTGCTCCGGCTCCGGAGGCGGGTGGGCAGGGAGGCAGGGGTGCTCTAGGAGACCTAGACCTAACCAAGCTTTTGTTGTCCCCAGGGCTTTGTGTTTCCCTCTTGCTACGTTCTGCTCGGCAAGTGGGCGCCGCCCCTGGAGCGAGGGAGATTCACCGCTTTTGTCATAGGAGGTAAGCGTGCGTGCGTGCGTGTGTGCAGGAGGCGTCGCAGGGGGCGGGGTAGGTTGAATCGCCTCAAAGGGCGAACCCGCGTGGAAGACGGGCGAAATCACAATTTCACTCACTGTTTTCACACCCTTGCATCCCTTTGCGAATTGTCGAACACGAGTGACACGCTCCTCTGCTCTGCCTCGCTCCAGCCCAGCTGCTCGGCCCCGTCGTCATGCTCCCCGTGACCGGGGTGCTGTCGTCCTCGGCGGGCGGCTGGCCCAGCGTCTTTTACCTGTCCGGAGCCCTGGGACTCCTCGTCGGCATCCTGGTGTTCGTCTTCGTGGCTGACTCGCCCGCCAAGCACCGGGGCATCTCCGAGGTGGAGCGCGACTATATCCAGCGCTCCATCGGGGTCAACACCCGCACCCAGCTCAAGGTAGGCCTGCCTATGGCGGACCAGCCGTCGGTTTTCGCCCCTCTTGTCTGTTTTGACACCGATCGTGGACCGGAAATCAAGGGATGCGTTACGAGTATCGCTCACTTGTCACTTCCGCTCTCAGCGGACGCGCACCCCGTGGCGCGCCATCTTGACGTGCGTGCCCCTGTGGGCCACCATGCTGTCGCACGCGGGCCAGTCGTGGGGCTTCCTCACCTTCATCACCGAGGTGCCCACCTACATGAGCTCGGTGCTCAAGTTCGACATCAAGAAGGTGAGCGCGCTAGCCAGGCCGTCTCCCTCAGTGTTCTCTCTCTTTCTTCGATTCACCCCTGACGCTTCTACCCTCCTTCTGCCCTCCTGCTCTGCAGAACGGCCTGCTCTCCGCCCTGCCCTACCTCACGACGTGGGTCATGAGCTTCGGCTTCTCCTGGCTGTCGGACTTCATCACGGAGCGCAAGATGCTGACGCTGACGGCGTCGCGCAAGATCTTCAACACGATCGGCATGTGGGGCCCCGGGCTGACGATGCTCGGCGTGGGCTACACGAGCGGCTCGCCCGCCCTGGCCGTCGCGCTGCTCACCGTCGCCCTGGGACTCAAGGCCGGCTGCTACGTTGGCTTCCAGGTCAACTACGTCGACCTGGCGCCCCAGTTCTCCGGCACCTCTTTCAGTGTCGGCAACTTCCTGGCCAACTCGTGTTCCACGCTCGCGCCCATCACCGTGGGCCTGATCGTCAAGGACCAGGTGGGTGGGATTCCGCTTTCGTATGTCTCTTCTGTTGGTTTTAATTGTTACCCCTTTCGAGACAAGCAGATCTCGTTACATGCCACCACGCCCCCTGCAGTTGTAAAAAAGGAAGAATGACGTTTAAAGCAAACTCTAAATTTTTATTTTTCAGACGTCTCCTGAACAATGGCGGTTAGTATTTTTCGTGACATGTGCCATGTTCTTCTTTGGAAACCTTGTCTTCATCGTGTTCGGTTCGGCTGACGTTCAGCCCTGGAACGGGTCTCGAAAAGCGTCTATGTACCTGAGCAAAGGTGAGTCTACGTCTTGTATATGGGGCAGAGTTAAATCTTAATAAAAGTTAGGTACAGTTTTTATTTTATTTTATTTATTTTTTATTTGTGTCTTTATTTGCCTACAGATTCTATCGCATCCCAAGATTTGGAACGCATCCGGGCCGCAGCCGCAACGTGAGGGCAGTGACTGCATTTGAATGCTATATTCTAGTATTTCAAGGGAGCACTGTGTGAGTGTTTCCGTCACTATCCCTCTGGCTAGGATAAAATGGAGGCAGAGCATAGGAGGATGCATGTATCCTAATCATCATTGGAGCGGAAAAGAGTGGTGCTGATTGTTGAGAATAATCACTTTGCACCAACCATTGAATAGGATAGTCCAAAACCTAGAGACATTTCTTGAGTTAAATAAATCTCGAGAAAATTGTGCGGGGAATCAGAAAGACTCAATTGTATAGATATTTATGCTAATGGTGCAATGATATTTTTCAAAACATGTTGTTATAGTAGCCGATTGGGCGGGCACCCAGGCTCAGAGTAATTTTATTTATTTTTTTATCAATAACTCCACTGGAAACTTGTTTTTATCTGTATTCTGTTAAAATGTACCTGCAATATTGAAAGGATGTTCCGATGATTTTAAGACTTTAACGAGAAGATCCAAATGAGGTTAAAAGAATTATGTTTTGGTTTGTCTCTGTTTTAACTCTTTACGAGCATTTTTTGTGTTCTAAATACATCGGCAGAAACAATTGTTGAAGTGTTTCACTGTGGAGAGTGTGGTTGTTTTAGTCATTAGTTTATCGTTACAGCTTTGTTTTAAGAAATAAAGACTTTCTTCCTTACATAGTCAGTATATAATTAAACTAAAGCACATCTCTTGGTCCTCAATATTCTTTTCCTATACATTACGGTATTCAGGCGGTAAATCCAATCACAGCAGACATTGGTAAACACATTGTTTATCACAAACATTTTAAGTTCATGAGGGTTGGATTTCGGTAAATCCAAAGAAGTCTCTTTAAGAGACAGTCAAACTTGCTACGGCATGCCACAGCCATTCAACTTACATAAAGTGACCGATACAATAAAAAAAAAAAAAAAAAAAAAAAAAAAAATCTTGTAGAAAAAGGTACAAAAGTGACGTTCGAAGCCCGCCTGCTGCTCCAGCAGAATTCCCCTCACCTCAGGCTGGTGAAGGCGCGGCTGGGCTTGCCTTGACTTGGGCCTCGTTGGCCTTGGCTTGGGCCTCGTTTGCCTTGACTTTGGCCTCGCTGTCCCGGAGGACGCCCTCCGCGTGCAGCCTCAGGTACTTCTTAGGGGTGGCCATGGTGGTGACCAGGCCCAGCGCCAGCAGCCCGCACAGGAAGTAGTTGGCTGCGTCGGCGCCAAAGTCCGAAAAGAGACGCGCGTACACCAGCGTGGTAATTAGCGAAAAAGGCTGCAAAAAAATAGAAAAAAGGGACAAAAAAAACGGTCACGTTAGACAAAATAAGAGACAATATTACTGTGAAAACTATGGTCTACACCGAGTGGGAAACAACTCTGAATTTAGGATTACAAATTTTTGTAATTTTTGTGAATTTTTAGTTATTTTGTTTTGCGACTTATAGTTATTTTTTGGGTAGAGTTTATCATTTAATTATTTCTGTTACAGTGAATTTTAGAGAATTTTCCTGTTGTTTCTTGAATTTTTCTGATTATTTTGAAATTTTTAAAAATTCTTCCTGAACTATTTTGAATTTTTCTGAATTACTAGGTGTTTCCCCCTCGGTCGCCACGCACTATACCGGGTGGTTCTGCGGTTCTGCCTAGCTACCTGAAACATCCAGTTCACGATGGAGGTGGGGTTGCCCTCCGGTTCCGGATACGTGAGCTCCGCCGCCATCTCCAGCCCGGCCACGAAGAAGCTGGACATGAACATCCTGCGCAAACGGGCAGGGCACGGAGCTTATGAACACATTGGGTGCGACAAGACCACCATGTGGTCACGCTCACGAGATGAATCCAAGGGCGACAAGACGACCGAATGATCCGTGACACCGTCACTGTCACTCACCCCATTCCTGCGGCCGCCCAGTAGACCATGCCGATGGAGCTCCTGCTCAGCACCACCGTGTACATCACGCATGTGGCCAGCGACCCGGCGTAGACGGCCACGCACAGCTCCCTGTCGGCGTACGTAAAAAGCACGTCATGATCACACAGAGAAAGGGAGGGGGTATTTATCAATCCCGTTGTGTTACTTACTTGAACCACTTGGTCTTGTCCAAGGCGGCCGAGACGACCGCGATGCCGAGCATGCCCGTCAGCGTCATGAGGGTGGCCAACCACCCGGCGTCCGCACCACGATCCTGAGCGGCAAAGCGAGGAGAAATCAGATCGTCCGAGGTCTGAGAGATGCACAGGGCGACCGAGCGAGCAGGAAACTTACCGGGAAGAACTCGAGGACGAATCTGTTTAGGAGGGTGGTGATGGCGACGAACACGGCGACGAGCAGCGTGTACGAGGTCAGCAGCAACAAGAAGTGCACGTTGCTGCAGATGCGCCGCATGGAGGCCAGGAAGCTCGAGGTGGCGCTGGGGGTGAGGGGCTGGTCAGAGGCCAGCGACTGCGCCGACGAGCTCTTGTCGGCCGAGGCCTTGGCCGCCAGGGCGGAGGCCCGCGCGGGGGAGGGCGGCAGCGGCGGCTCGTCCTGGAACACTAGACCCATATTTTTTCGCGTTACCACCGACGCGATGCGCTGCGCGGAGGCAGAGAGGGAGAGGGTCCTCAAATTAAAAGTTGGAACGGCCCAGCCTGGCGCGGTGCGGTGCGGCGTGGCCCGGCCTGGCGCGGCGGTGGCTGCTCAGTAATATGCACATAAAGAGCTGCTCTAGATGGCTGGTCTTACGTGGAGTGCAGCGCACCCATGAGCGGAGCGGGCGGGGGCGGGATGAGGTGGGGTGGGGTGGGGTGGGGTGGGGCGGGGCGGGGGCGCGGGCATGGCTGTGATGGTGGGGGTCGGGGGCGAGTGGCAGAGGTAAGGAGGAGGGGAGGCAAGTGTGAGAAGTTAGCTGGCAGGAGGCTGACTCCGAAGATCGCTCTCGTGCCTCCGTCCTTGTCGCACCTATGGCCGTGCCCTATGTGGGGAAATGGCAGGGCCCCCTGAGTGCGACAAGGACGGGGGCGCGAGAGCGATCTCCGGAATCAGACGGCAGATCGATGAGGAGATGGGGCAGGGCGGGGATGGCGCGGGGCCGGGGGTGCCTGGGTGGGATGTGGGGGAGAGAGGGGGAGGGGGTGGGAGAAGCGTGAAGAAACAAAACCGCCTAACAATGGCCGATCCCTGCTTTGTCATCAATCTGCATACCCACCCCCCACCAACCACTCCCACCCTGCCCAGCCCCAAGCCCCGCCCGCCCCGCCCCGCCCCGCCCCGCCCCGCCGCGCCACCGCGCCACCCTGAGGCCAGCGCAGTGGGGATGCAGTACTCACGCCAGATGACGAGGACCAGGAGGAGCGTGGCCAGGACCGCGAGGCTGAGGTTGAGCTGCAGGAAGCCCCAGAAGATGTCATCTGTGCTCCAGGACGACCTCGCCGTCAGCGGGGCCAGCGCGCTGCCCAGCGAGAAGCCGGCCTGGCGGGGCGAGCCGATCTCAAATTAAATACGGAACAGTAAGGAACTCATCTCAGAACTACCACAATCATCAATCAAGAGCAGCCGGTTAATTTTGCCGAGGCTCCTCGAGGCGCTGTGTTAAACTCTAGTCTGCGTTGGCGCCGGCGCGGCGGGGTGATGGGACCTCTGGATATAAGGGGCTAAGTAGTGGAAGGGGCGCGGCAGGGAAGGGCGAGGCAGGGCAGGGCAGTGCAGAGCAGACGCTACAGGTGGCAGGTAGGCGGCTGGCGAGGCGAGGCGAAACGAAGCATGTTTAAATTTTAAACCACGGGTGGCGCGACACGACACGGTGCGGCGGAAGCGCGGCCTGCACGGCCCGGCCCGGAGCCCGGAGCCCGGAGCTCGACCCCCAGCCTCAGGTGAGCAGTGCGGGCTGGGCAGGGGTCGCCCCGAGGGGAGGGGCGGGGGGGAATCACTCATACGAATGTGAACAATATTTGAGTCTACATCGGTTGTCCGACCCTTTTTTGTCCGACCTCGGGATTTTTGTTGCCGCCACCTTCACACGTTTCTTTTTGTCCGATCTCATTTTGTCCGACCTGGCAGTCGGAGTGTCATAGTTATTTTTCTGTCCGACCTCGTTTTCTCCGTCCCCAACGAACCGTTAGAGTCGCCTGCCATCCTCTGCGATGCAGCTCAATTGTCCGACCTGATACTTTCCCCCAAATCTGAAAAAGTGCCTGGATTTTTTCGACTTTGTTTACACGGGTAAAATGGAGAAGGAATATGTATCATGGTTGGAGCATGCACCTCAAATTCAATTTATTTTAAAGATATTTTTTTAAAAAATTGAAAAATTGGTAGGCCCCTACCTAACTTGCAACCTGCGAGCCCCGCCTGCTTAACTTCGGAGTTCTGATGGGATCCGGTGTGTTCCAGGCGACCGCCACCCCGGCCAATGCCGGTCACAATTTCTTTCAATATTGAGTGTGGATTTGTTTTGACTTAATTCATAAAACCTACTTTTTCTTTTTATCCACTGTATTCGCGTCCCTTCGGGCAACTGCAAAGAGACAAAGCTTCTTAAAGAAAAAGGGAAAAAAAAAAAGAAAAAAATTGTGATCGGTATTCGAACCTCTGCCTACCCAGTGCTGTTATCAGTGCCGATGAGCATACCAATGTCGCCACGCGGTCGGGCCGTTATTGCATGGAGAGCAGGTTTCCTGATGACGCCACCGGTACAGGTTCGTCGGCGACTACGGCTCTTCGCAGCGTCACCCCTAGTGGGCAGGTACCGTATACCGTGGCGACGTAGCCGTGCCGGCTCAGTGTTGGCCCGCGAGCCGCGGAGCCCAGGTTCGAATCTTGCTAAATATACATTTTTCCAAGGACAGCAGCCTGGAGTGGAATTCAAACCCCCCATTTGAACGGAGCTCCCTCGTGGAATCGCCGACGGTCTAGTGGTCTTAGTACCACGAAAGCCGCGGGGTGTCATGAGACTCGGCACTTGGGGCCTGGGTTCAATTCCCAGGTAGGTTCTTCACTGGCAGCGAAAGCGAGTTGTCAGGAAGTTCCGTCCCATGCCACGGGGGGTGGTCCCTCGTGGGGAAGTAAGGCCTATGAATCTGGCTGCTTAGTAAACAGCTTTTCCATGACCTGTGCGGGAGCGGGTCAGTACAGGTCTAACCAACCGTACGCTTACTCTTCCGCAAAAACTTCTCTTTCTGCTTTTCTCCCCCTCTATCGTCCTGCCTTGCCTCTACCTCCCACTGACCGGTCATGCGGTCCGGTGGTGCCCAGTCGTTGGTCTGAAATGCTACCTACGGCTTCAAGGCGCTGTTTAAATAGGGTAGTACGGCGGGCCTGACAGGCCGCCAGCCTTAAGCGGGGACTCTCCCCGAAGCGGAGAGGACTTCTCGTGCCCGCGGGGTGGCGGTCGCCTGGAACACACCGGATCCCATCCGAACTCCGAAGTTAAGCAGGCGGGGCTCGCAGGTTGCGAGTTAGGTAGGGGCCTACCAATTTTTCATTTTTTTAAAAAAATATCTTAAAAAAAAAAAGAATGTGAGGTGTTGTACAATTTTTTCGGTGCATGCTCCGATCATGATACGATATTTTTTACTTATCCAATTTACCCGTGTAAACAAGGTCGGAAAAAATCCAGGCACTTTTTCAGATTTGGGGGAAAGTATCAGGTCGGACAATCGAGCTGCATCACAGAGGATAGCAGACGACTCTAACGGTTCGTTGGGGACGGAGAAAACGATGTCGGACAAAAAATTACTATGACATCCCGACTGCCAGGTCGGACAAAATGAGGTCGGACGAAAAGAAACGTGCGACTGTGGCGGCCGCAAAAATCCCGAGGTCGGACAAAAAAAGGTCGGACAACCGATGTGCTTCCCAATTTTTTTTTTTCGTTTGATTTTTTTTTTTTTTTTTTTTTTTTTGGTTTTGATTTTTAAAGGAAAATTCTTGTCACTCTTTGATAAATTTTGTTCTTTTACCCCCATTTTTGTTTTGTTTTGTTTTCAATTTCGTTTCGGTCTTGTTAACTCTTTTTGATTTTTTGGATTTTTCAGTATCTTTCCTCTTGTTTTGGTTTAGATACTTTTCTTTTTAATCATTTTTTCAATGATTGTTTGGGGGACCGTAGAATGATTTTTCGAAGCAACCTGCTCTCCCTCGCGCGGCCCCTCGCCACGCCACTGGCTGAGGGTTTGTGCCACTTTCATCTCGTAAAGAGATCCAACCCTCACGAGGCGCTTCCAGACACGTTCCGCCATGAGAGGTTTTTGACACTCGCGAGTCGTGGAATATTCACTGAAGTAAAACGACGCCGCGGAAGGAAGTAAGCAGGGGAAAAAAACAAAAATACACGGTGAAGTGCAAAAGTTTCAGGCCGCCGGAAACTGTACGCCTCGCGTCTCCCCGGCAAAGATGTCTAATCGTAATGGATGGAAAGGGGCGGGAGTTGTGACGCCCCGACCCGATTCATCCGAGCAGGCGATACGCAGGGAAGTTGCAAGGACTTCTTGGTGCTTGATGGCACGTCCAAGGCACGTCGACGTGCGAGCGGCGCGGGGTGCGGGAGGGTCGGGGGGTCTGGGCGGCGGCTGAGGCGGGGCGGTAAGGGCGCGGGCGCGCCTCTGGAAGTTCCAAGGTGTTCGAGCATGGAGGGGCGCGGGCGCGGAGGGCTACAGCAGGGGGCAGGCCAGGGG
Organism: Frankliniella fusca; assembly: GCA_029379305.1. NCBI lineage: Eukaryota > Metazoa > Arthropoda > Insecta > Thysanoptera > Thripidae > Frankliniella > Frankliniella fusca. Next base: position 255,830 of record JAHWGI010000492.1, on the reverse strand, counting down.
CAGGGCAGGTAGAGATTGAGAGAGGCCAGCCCGGCCCCGGGCCCCGGACCCCGGGGTGGCCAAGTTTTGGTCCTCTCCCATTAACTCCGCGTCTCGCCGGGCGCGGGGCGCGGGGCGCGGGGGGCGTGGGCGTGGGAGGAGCGGGGCGGTCCACTGAGATGTGCCGATGTCAAATGGCGGGGCGGGGGTCCTGGCTCGACTCGCGGACACACATGGCGCGGCCCGGCCCGGGACGGCTGTGTTGGTGGCGACACGGCACAAATCCCCCAGCTTTACTCGGGACGAAAGCTTCCCGCTCGCGGAATGGAATCCACACCGCACCGCACTGCGCCCCGCCAATGTCAAGCGTGGATTATGTCGACGATCAGGCGCGGCTGCAAAGGCCCCAGTTCGTCCCTGCTCTCTCTCTCTCTCTCTCTCTCTCTCTCTCTCTCTCTCTCTCTCTCCCCTCCCCCCCCTCTCTCTCTCTCTCTCTCTCTCTCTCTCTCTCTCTCTCTCTCTCTCTCTCTCTCTCTCACACACACTCTCTCTCTCTCCCTCTCTCGGTACACTCACCATCTGGCCGAAGAGCGCGGCGCCCAGCGCCATGGACACCTCGTTGTCCGGGAACCAGACGGCTGCGAAGCGCGCCGGCGCGTTGATGACGAAGTTGGTGGAGCCCGACACGACGGCCTGGCCCAGCAGCGTCACCCAGAAGAAGTCGCGGCCGTGCCAGCAGCCGGCCACCTTGAGCCACATGCCGAGCGACGTGCCCACGGCGCCCACCAGCACGCTCGTGCGCAGGCCCTTCAAGTGCAAAATACAGAGCATATTGATTATCCGATCCGGTCCGGGGATTCAGTTTCAGTTGGAGTGGAGGACGGGACGGGGGAGGGCGGGAGAGCTGGCCTATTCAAATTCATGTTAATGCCGCGAGCAGGGCGACTGGGTGACAATGGGCAGACCGAAAGTGGCCTAGTTTCGAAAAGCGGCGCCGAGCGGCGCGGCGCGGCGCGGGGTCTGTTCTGTTGGGTCTGGTCTGGTCTGGGTGTTGTCGGCTCGCTTCAGGAGGGTGGAGGGCGGGGGCAAGACTCGACCCGCGCTGGAGGGTGAAGATGCACGAGGAAGGGAGTGCGCCCAGTTTCTCGAAGATGAATTAAGTTTTGTGACAACTGCAGCTTGGTAATCTTTCGCGATTTTGTGATTTGCCAGCGGAGCTTTACCGCGAAGAATTGGCGTTTTTCGAGGGGAAAACAACTCTGAACTGTCGTGAATATTAGTGAATTTTATAGAACTTTTGTGAATTCGCACTTGAATCTTACCTATAAATTAGTGTGAATTTTTCCTGATTTTTTTCCTGAATTTTCCTGAATTTTCCAGTATTTTTTTCTGATTTTGTCAGATTTTTTCGGAATTACGGGGTGTTTTAAAATTTCAGAGTTGTTTCCCCTTCGTCATTTTTTTTTAATAGAACGGTCTCGGCATTTTCAGATGAACGGAAATCAGGACCGGAACCAGTTTCAAAATCTCAGCTGATAAATACCTATGCAAATCTGTAAGGAAAGTTGTCCTGGACTTTCCCGGAGACAACCGAGCCTACAAAATTGGTTTAAATTTCGAATTTAAAAAAATTGTGAATTAGAGCACTGGTGTCGGTCTTTCTTCTCCTTCCCCGACCGAATAGGATCCATTGAAACACAAAATTGCATTTCATTATCAGAACACACAGTTGTCCCGATGTACGGGGAAACTTTATTTTTGTCGCGCGCGACGCTAATGGGCCCGGGATGAGGGGGGCATCATGAGGCGCTGATTGTGTGTGATGGCCACTGACACTTTGCGGCGGGGCGCGGCGCGGCGCTGCTCGCCTGCTGAGTACCCGTCGGCGCGAGCACCGGTGCGCACCGCGACGTGTCGAGAGCCGAGGGTGCCGAGCCGAGCGCAGCACACCGAGCACACCGAGCACCGGTGCGCACCGCGACGTGTCGAGTGCCGAGGGTGCCGAGCCGAGCGCAGCACGCCGAGCACACCGAGCACACCGAGCACACCGAGCACACCCGAGCAGCGGAGCCCCAGAAGCGGACCAGGACGAACAGGGCCGGCCTGGCCTGCCCGCTGCCCGCCCGCAGCCACCATGCTCCTCGCCGGCTGCCTAGCGAAGCTCAAGACAGGTACCGCGACCGTGTGCCGTTGGGATCCCGGTGTTTCTCCTCCACTTGCCCGTCGATATAAGTGACGTCCACGTTTTGCTGTGCATTAAAAGCCGAGGGGCACTTCACTAAGAATTCAAGCGTACACCGATTTTTGTGATTTTTAGCAGATGATACGAAAGTATCAGCCTGCTTGTACTGTCATACAGCGAGCAGCCTAGAGAGAGCAGCGCAGTCAGCAGGGAGCAACCGGTAGAGCGAGCAGCCAGTGTGGCATAATATTATACAGGGGGGAAAATTTCGCGCGGCGCTCGGCGCACGGCGCGCGCGCCCCTCACTACTCCACGCCACCTCTCGGGACGCTGTGCTGCCGGGCCGCCGGGCCGGTGCCCCCTCCCGCCCCGCGCCCCGCGCCTCCCCCCTCCTAGCCCAGCGCGACAGCGCTCCGCTTCCCTGCAGCCTGCGACGCGTAGGGACATCTACCATACGTATCATCTGCTTTCAAGTTCCGGCGCTCCGGAACTTTTTGGTCACGGTCGCGTGGTCTGTTTTTTAAGCGGTCTCAGCACCGCTTCTAGCGCTACGTCGGCTGGGGCGGGGAGCGTGTCGTCGTCATCGTCGACCGTCGTCGTTCGGGATGGCTTCGGGCATGGTCGTCCTTTCGGGATGGTCGTCCGTTCGGGATATGGTCGTCACTGTGACGTCACGCCTCCCCCCTCCACGCTCTGTCCCCACTCGTCTAGTCTGTTCGTGTGTCGTGTTCGTTGCTCGGCCCGGCTCGGCCCGACCCGGCTCCCCCCGGCCCGGCTTGGCTCCGGGTAAAAAAATGTCAGGAACCACAAAAAATATCAGGTCTGATATGTAGGTTTTGAAGTTGTATCGAGATTATGTGACGCATAAACTAATGTGGTCTGTCCGATGTCAGCTAGTTTTTGTACAATGAGGACCTTGCCCCGAATGGCGGAGCGTAGTGGGAACCATAACAAAGCACCATAACCCATAATGTAAACTAGTTTAAATCTAGTTTTATATTCAATTCTAGCATAACTCTGTTAAAAAAATGGTGTGTATTAGGGCTGCACATACATTCGGATCATTTTAAATTAGAAAATATCAGGTCTGATATGTAGGTTTTGAAGTTGTATTGAGATTATGTGAAGCATAAACTAATGTGGTCTGTCCGATGTCAGCTAGTTTTTGTACAATACTGGGCCCATCACTATCACTCATTTGTAGTAATTTTATTTCATCTCCCTATCTCTTAAATAATAAAGAACCTTGTTTAGAATACACAAGTTTGGGTGCAGGCAGCAGAATTAGTGAAACTGATATCATTTGATAGGTATCATTTATTATACACTTGGTGACGGCAAACCGTGGATTTAATATATATCATATACTCTTACCGAAACTATTGATGCTGCTGTACTGAGATGTTTTATAAATCCTAATGGTAATATAGAGAACTATTTTAATTTCTTCTCCGTATTCTAAATAAAAAAGTACCTTCGTTTTAAACACAGAAGTTTGGGTGCAAGCTGCAAATTGATATCATTTGATAGGTATTACTTATTATACACTTGGTGACGGCAAACCGTGGATTTAATATATATCATATATTCTCACCGAAACTATTGATGCTGCTGTACTCAGATGTTTTATAAATCCTGAGGGTAATATAGAGAACCATTTTTAGCAATATTAAAGGACTGAAAGATTCAAATTGAAATTTCATTCAGATCATGTGAAGCGTAAAATACAGTGTTCGGTCGAATGTCAGCTAGTGTGTTTTGTATAATATTGATCCGATTACTGATTTGATGCAAATTTATTTCTTCTCTGTATTCTAAATAATGAAGTACCTTTGTTTTAAATACACAAATTTGGGTGCAAGCTGCAGAATTATTTAAATTGATATCATTTGATAGTATTATTTATTATACACTTGGTGACGGCAAACCGTGGATTTAATATTTCTTCTCTGTATTCTAAATAATAAAGTACCTTTGTTTTAAATACACAAATTTGGGTGCATGCTGCAGAATTACTTAAATTGATATCATTTGATAGGTATTATTTATTATACACATGGTGACGGCAAACCATGGATTTAATATATATCATATATTCTCACTGAAACTATTGATGCTGCTGTACTGAGATGTTTTATAAATCCTAGGAGTAATATAGAGAACCTTTTTTTAGCAAAATATTATATACTCTTGCCTATTTCAGTCTAGCATTTGAGGCCTATTAATCAGCTTTAGACATTTTAGTCTACATATTTAGCAAGTATACATATACCAGACAAATTTTAGATTTTCCATGAAAAATCTATTCAAGTCGTTTGTATCTTAGAATTTTGTTATCATCTGGCCTATTTTTTTAGCGCTCCCTTCTGGTTTGGAAAAGCTTGAGAGCGGGCTTTGGTGTTTGTTTGTTTGTTTGTTTGTCTGTATGTTTGTTCCACTCCAAGGAGTTGCTGTAGAGAGTCGAAATTTTTGGGGGTATTTTAAGGGTCACTCCTGGACACCGAAAGGCCTGGTTCAAATCCTGCCAACCCTCATTAAGGCACTGAAAAAAAAATAATTAAAGTTCTACAGTAATGGGAAAAAAATTTATCGGGAAAATTTCATGAGCTCGTAACGGGAATGTCGACGAGTTGGGTTTCTCTAGGTCAAAATTTTGCCCGTTTTGCTGTATCTTCTACCGTTTTGGGTCGGCTCAGCCACCCACCGTTTTTGCGATTAAGGGCGTAACTGGCCGGTACAGTGTAATAAATAGGCGAAAACGGTCCAATTCTAATTTTGTCTAACCCAGCTGACCCGCACATCGCCAGAACCGTCTCGACGGTGGCTCATTGATGCCGCCCAACGTTTTCAGCGATTTCCCAAAATATCTCTGGGAGCTGAGTTACGCCCCTCCGGAAAGGGCCTAAATCACGATATTGGCGTAATTTTAGTTTTGGAGACGCCCCCATCTTCCCGCACCTCTCAGGAATCGTCTGGACGCGGCCAGAATAATGGCGCACACCATTTTTGTTCCAGGGGCCCAACTGGCCGGTACACTGTAAAAAGGGGGAAATTGGTGCGATTTTCAAGTTTCTCTAACCCCATCGATCCGCCCGGAACCGGATTTTCAAGTGCAGTTCAATGACGCAGACCATTTCCCTCGGAAAAGGGCCTAAACCACAAGTACACCATAAAAACCGACCAATATTGGTCCAGTTTTCAACGTTATTCGACCATATCGACCCGCACCTCTCCGGAACCGCCTTTTCGACTCCAGGTCAATGCTGCGAACCGTTGTCCTTGAAAACAGGCTTAACTCGCTAGTACACTGTAAAATCCGACCGAAATTGGTCCACTTTTCCACTATATCCATCCTCATCGATCCGCACCACTCCGGAACCGTCTTTTTAAGTGCAATTACTCGAAACGGACAATTTTCAAAAAAAAATTACGTCTGCTAAATGGGGAAAACTTTTTACATAATTAGAATTTGTAACGTTGTACAACCTACTTTGACTGACGTTAGTTTAACTGTTTAACTAAACTTTGGCAGTCTCAAGTATCGAACCACAATTTACACCCACTAGAATAACGTATGTGAATATATTTGTCGTAAACCTTTTCGTTGGTTCATTTTAAGGATTCTGAGACCGCTTCGATACATTTTGATGTATAGGAATGTTTTTTTTGTGTGTGTGTGTGTGAGGTTTCTTGATTGTTACTGATTTTTCCCCTTTTTCAAAATTTGTACTTTTTTTCCTGATTTTTTTTTCTGATTTTTCTAATTTTTTTACTGATTTTATTTTATGATGTAGCCTGTTTTTTTTTCGATTGACGGACCCTTCGCGTTAGTTAGGCCCCACCGTGAGGGCAGGGGCAGCCGCGAGATTCAGAAGAGCGCTTTCGTATCTTCGTCCTTGTCTCACGCATGGGTCTCGGGCACTAGGAGTGAGTGAGACGGCACTACAAAACGATCTTCTGAATCTGTGACGCTACGGGCGTGCTGCGCGGGGGGAGGCCGGGTGTTAGGGTGTGCGTCGTCCAGAGCGCGAGTGCTAGCTGGACACAAAAGTGTCAAGTGCCGTGCCCGGGGCCATTATGCACCGCACCGCGAGAAGGGACTCGCAGGTGGTATTCTTGACCTTCTTGCAAAAAGAAAAGAGATGGCTGACGAAATGTGTATTTACTTTACTTGCCCGGGCGAGCGTGTGGAGAAAAGTGTGTCTGCTTAATTAAGGTCACCCTGCGCTTTTACTTTCGGTTGAGCGGGGTTACTTCATTTTTAAAAGAAAGATCGGTGACATTTCAGGGGGGAAAGAGAAGAAGTTACGAGGAGTAGCCGACAGAGATAGATGTTATGCTCCTGCTAATTGGGCCGGCCGGGCCGGCGGCAGTTAAACGTTGTCAGACACGCGCCCGCTGCTGACTCCGCGCCGCTGTGATAGCGCGATGCTGACGCGACGGCCCGCGCGATGATAGCGCCGCAGCGCAGCGCAGCGCCCAAGGCGTTTTTGCTCTGCGGGGGGTTGAATGTGTTTCCGATTAAACGGCGATTAGTAGGGCATACTGCCGCGCGCATCCACCCCACCCCACACCCACCCCCACCCCTCCCCGCGGGCCCGCGGGCCGGCCAGACTCACCTTTATGACGCGGCAAGCGCTGCGCCGGCCGCCGGCCCGGGTCGCGGCGGCGGCGGCCCGAACCAAGGTGAACGGACCTTGCTCCCGCCGTATTGAGCCTCCTGTCTTGTCAAGCCATCTGTTTTACGATTTTAAGTCCATGATTCGCGACAAAGTGTTTGTAGACGGGTGATGACGAGGGATTACAGAGATAGTGCACAACTGTACGTGTACGGTTATTAAATAGTTTTTTCTTCTTTTTTTCTCTCTTTTTTTTTCATCTGGGTATTTGAGAAGAAAGTTCTGGCGATAAAACTATAAGGCTACTTCGCGCCTAAAGAGTTTTCGCTGAGGCAACTGAGAAATGGTACTTTCAGAATGGATTCCGCAGCGCTACGTGTTCGCCCTGATGGGGATGCTGGGCATGATCAACTGCTACACCATGCGCTCCTGCCTCACCGTCGCCATCAACGAGATGTCGCGGCCGCCCTACAAGTCGCCGACGGCGGCGGCGGTCTCCGACGACTCGTGTCCCGTGGAGACCGACAGCGACCAGTCGTCGTCCGGTGACTCCAGCACAAAGGTAATTACGCATTGGACTGCTCCAGGCGCCAGATGTGAAGGTAATTTTATTTTTCTGTGTAAGTGGTCGGTTCAGACGTCACCCGTGTGTGTCGCAGGACTACCCATTCGACTGGGACTCGCAGTCGATCGGGCTAATCCTCGGCTCGTTCTACATCGGCTACATCTTGACGCACGTCCCAGGGGGCGTGATCGCCGGCCGGCTCGGCGGCAAGCACACCCTGGGCTTCGGCATCCTGGTCACGACCCTCTGCACCTTCCTCACCCCCTGGGCGTGCCAGGTGGGCGAGGTAGCGGGCGCGGTGGCCGTCCGGATCGTCATGGGGCTCGGCGAGGTGAGTGGTATCAGCAGCGTGGTGATGGCGGCGCGGTGTCGCAGCAGATCGATCTTGTACCCCCCCCCCCCTCCCTGTACCGGGGGTACAAATACCTGGGTCGATCTTGTATCCCCTGTACTGAGGGGTGCAAATACCCGATTCGATCTTGGACCCCCCGGTACAAATCTTCGGGGGTATTTGTACCCTGGGTGTCGAGTTGGGGGGGGGGGGGTACATTTGCCCACGGGGATTTTTATTCCCTAAACAGAGGGGGACCAAATGCCCCAGGTTGTTTGTACGGGGGGTACAGGCGTACAAATACGCTCCTACAGGTGTCGTGGCGCATGTGTAGCGTCGGAGTCGGTTGGGCTGCCTACCCTACAGGCGCTGAAGGTACGGCGAGCCACACTGAATCACTGAGTATGGGAATTGTCTCTCTCTTTACTCCGGTAGGGTGTGACGTTTCCTGCAATCTACGTCCTGCTAGCCAAGTGGGCCCCAAAACAAGAGCGAAACATCATCGGTAGTTTAGTTCTCGCCGGTAAGACAGCAAAATTATGTTTTCCTTTTTCCTAGGAAGCTTGTAAGACACAAATTTCTGCTCTATTTCAATCAAGTATGTATTCACAGGTTCTCAGATGGGCACGCTTGTCGGCAATGTGTCGTCGGGTTACTTGTTGGAAACGTTTGGCTGGATTACGACGTTCTACGTGTACGGTGCTTTTGGGCTGGCTTGGTGAGTCAGCCGGAGAACGGCAGTTTTCCAGCTGCTGCCGCTGACATATCCTTCTCCTAACCGCAAACTGCATTGCCTCAGGTATCTCTTCTGGCTCATTCTCTGCTATTCAACACCGGACGACCATCCTTTCATCTCTGACAAAGAACTTCAATATCTAAACAAGAACGTAACTGGAGCCCAAGAGGGCAAAGAAAGGGAGGTGGGATTGGCTATCTTCTCCCTCCAGAAAAATTAACTCGCCACTCGGCTAACAGTAACACACCTCTTCTTGGTTTTCAGCGCGTCTCGACGCCGTGGGCCCAGATCCTGACGTCTCCGCCCGTGCTGGCGCTCATCCTGACGGAGGTCGGCCACGACTGGGGCTTCTACACGATGATCACCGACCTGCCCAAGTACATGTCCGACGTGCAGCACTTCAAGATCAGTGACGTGAGTGCTGCACTCCCAGGGGTCTTCTGATGGTGACGAGGATCATGATGATGATGATGATGGTGGTGGTGGTGGTGGTGATTATGATGATGATGATGATGATGATGATGATGATGATGATGATGATGATGATGATGATGATGATGATGATGATGATGATGATGATGATGATGATGATGATGATGATGATGATGATGATGATGATGATGATGATGATGATGATGATGATGATGATGATGATGATGATGATGATGATGATGATGATGATGATGGTGGTGGTGGTGGTGGTGATGATGACGATAGCAGTGATGTGTTGCTGGTTACAGAACGGCGTGCTGTCGGCGCTGCCGTTCCTCTGCATGTGGATCTCGTCCATGGTGCTGAGTGCGCTGGGGGACTTAATCATCAGCAAAAAGCTCATATGCAACACGACGCTGAGGAAGGTGTTCACCACCATAGGTAAGGCGACATCACTGCACTGCACTGGGAATCCTTGTGCGTGCGAATGTCACAGTCACTTCACTTGCAGGGGAATGAATTTTCATCCATGTGAAGGCGTGAAATTATTTACGCACTTGTTGGTTGGCGAATGCTACTTCATACACTTGAGTGTATCCAATTGGGTCAGCAGAGTGATTCCGGTGCGCGTACTCGTAGGCTCACTCCTTGAGTGTGGGAAGGGGTGTGGGCTCTCGCGTCCTCGGCAGTCTCCTTGAGAGCGAGAGAGGTAGAGCGAGGACTGGGTGCACACGGATTGTTAACAAGCATGGTGCCCTAGGGTCGGTGGGGCCCGGGGCGTTCCTGCTGGGCGCGGCGTACGCCGGCTGCCACCGCGCCCTGGTCGTGGCGCTCTTCTGCGTCGGCATGGCGTGCATGGGGGCGTTCTACCCGGGCATGCGCGTCAACGCGCTCGACCTCAGCCCCCGACACGCCGGCACCATCGGCGCGCTCATGAACGGCACCGGCGCGCTCGCCGGCGTCGTCGCGCCCTACATCATCGGCCTCATCGCGCCCAACGTGAGTCCCCGTCCGCTTCAACACACACGACTTTAGGTCTTCACTCTCATGTTGATGCTTTGTTTTATCCTCCCGCCCCCTGTCCCGTAGGGACTCATGTCCGAGTGGCGCATTGTCTTCGGCATCAACTTCGCCGTCATGGCCGCCACCAACGTCTCCTTCGTCTGGTACGGGTCGGGCGAGCTGCAGTGGTGGGACGACCCGGACGGGAGCGCCGGCGCGCACCACACACCCGCGGAGTCGAAGGACCAGGTCCAGGAGGACGCGAGGGCCTGAGGTGCCCGACGGGAGCGCCGGCACCCACCACACACCCGCGGAGTCGAAGGACCAGGTCCAGGAGGACGCGAGGGCCTGAGGTGCCCGACGGGAGCGCCGGCACCCACCACACACCCGCAGAGTCGAAGGACCAGGTCCAGGAGGACGCGAGGGCCTGAGGTGCCCGACGGGAGCGCCGGCGCGCACCACACTCCCGCGGAGTCGAAGGACCAGGTCCAGGAGGACGCGAGGGCCTGAGGTGCCCGACGGGAGCGCCGGCACCCACCACACACCCGCGGAGTCGAAGGACCAGGTCCAGGAGGACGCGAGGGCCTGAGGTGCCCGACGGGAGCGCCGGCACCCACCACACACCCGCGGAGTCGAAGGACCAGGTCCAGGAGGACGCGAGGGCCTGAGGTGCCCGACGGGAGCGCCGGCGCCCACCACACACCCGCAGAGTCGAAGAACCAGGTCCAGGAGGACGCGAGGGCCTGAGGTGCCCGACGGGAGCGCCGGCGCCCACCACACACCCGCAGAGTCGAAGAACCACGTCCAGGAGGACGCGAGGGCCTGAGGTGCCCGACGGGAGCGCCGGCACCCACCACACACCCGCGGAGTCGAAGGACCAGGTCCAGGAGGACGCGAGGGCCTGAGGTGCCCGACGGCGAGGGGGGAATCACTCATTCAAAATGTGTACAATTACTTTTTTCACTTCTGATTTTTTAAATATTTTTTAAAATTATTATAATTATTATTTTTCTTTTGATTTTTTGGGGGAAAATTTCTGTCGCTTTTTGATCAATTTTGATCTGTTTCCTCCTATTTCATTTTATTTTTTTATCAGTTTTTTTGTTGATTTGTGCTCGATTTTTCGTTTGCTTTTTTCTGTATTTTCCCCCCATTTCAAGACTGTGTTAAGGGCTAAGGGTACAATAGGTGCAATAGGAAGGCGTTAAATTCCTCCGCTTCCGTGTTGGGGAGCGGACTAGTCACTCTCTGTGCTGTGATCTCAATTTTAATTTTTTTTTTCGAGAAGTGTTAACATGTAACTGTTTAATAAACTAGTTCAAAAGCAAGTTGGGGGAAGAATAATTTAATGTGTGCCCTTACACAAACCTACTACCTACGTGTTATAAAGTAAAAACATTAACGGATAATACCGGCTCAAGAGGAGGAGGCTGAAGAAGAGAGAGAGAGTAATGACTCGCTTGCCAAAACTGGGAGTCGATCCAAAATGGGGGTGAAAAAAAAATTTATAAAAAATTAAATATTGGGCGTCGCGTCACTCCACGTCACGTTATCCCTGTCGCATCGTCACAGTGCGCGAGCCTCGCCTCATTAGAGAGCGGCGAGCTGCCATCACTCACCGCCCTGCCCCGCCCCGCCCTGCCCCGGCCCGCCCCACCCCGCCCCGCCCCGCCCGGGGCCCAGCGGTATACTTTGTTTTGGTCCCGGCCGGGCCGGGCCGGCGCGGTGCGGAGCTCGAACATGACGGAACTGATTGGTGATTGTGAAGCGGTGCGATAAACAGGGCGGAGGGCGGACCGAGGGGAGGGATGAGATTATCAAGCCATCACTCATCATCGCCGAATCTTAATGACGCAGGGCAGCAGGCAGGCGCAAGGGAATAGGAGGTACAGGGCTCGCTGAGCCAGCTGAGCGAGCGAAGCGGGGTGCGGTTGTCCCGGGAATGGAGACCACGAGGCGCAAACAAACAGATCTGAATTTCGGTGTACAAGTGTCGGCGATTTTCCCGAATTTTTCTCATATTTTCGCGCATGATTTTTTTTTTTTTAATGTTTCGAATTTTTTCAATGGGGAATTCCGCTAAACCGAAACCACCGCTTCTTTTCCCTCCTGTGCGCTCATTGGCTGAAGGCGAAAGTGACATCATCAGCTTTGACCTATCAGAGTTCAGGGGGAAACAGAACAGGCGATCGTGCTCTTCCTATTTATATTTGTGTTTCACTCCAAGCGAAATACCCTATTTTTAAGAGTAAAAAGTATTTTCGACCTGCATCACCCTTTTGAGTGCGGTTCGCCCCGCGCCGCGCCGGAGGTGTACTCACGTAGCGTCCGAGCAGCCAGGCGCCGGGGAAGGCGAGCAGCATGGCCGTCACGTTGAACATGAGGCCGGTCCACTCGACGACCTCCTTCCGCACCGAGTAGTAGCGCACCACCACGTCCTCGATGACGCAGTACTGCAGCCAGGGCACGGCGTTGACGGCGATTACGGCGGCGAAGAGCGCGAGCAGCAGCCAGCGCCGCCGGTACACGCGCACCTCGGGCATGGGCATGGGCAGGGTGGCCGGGGAGTCCAGCCCCGCCCCCGCGGCGGGAGGCGGCGAGCACGTCATCGCGGAGGGGGAGGCGTCCGCACTGCGCGCGCCAACCACATGCAGGCAGAGAAGAGGATATCAATTTCAGAGTTGTGGGAAGTAGGCAATGGCGCAGGTTCTAAACAGATCCGTTGTTGAATGTTTGAAACCGACTCGGCTTCCCGCTCTCACCCCCTCCACCCCACCCCTATGCCTTGCTGAACCGTACTCGTAGCCCGCCCGTCGTGCAAATAGTCTTTTTAAACGCCGGTGGCCGGTGGGCGTTTCGGTTGGGCGGGCGCCGGGCGCTTGGGTGGGCGGATATGAGTTTGCGAGTCGCGTCGTTGGCTCTCTGCAAATATATCTAGTTTGTGTCCTTGAAGGATAAATGGACACACAATCCACCGTGTTATACATTCTGTGAGTTTTTAAGTTTATGTGCGACTTGTTGGCTGAGCCCTAAAGTAAAGTAAAGTAAATAAAGTACAGATGCGAAGCCAAGCATTCGTTCGGCAGTGGGCTGGAGCGGCCTTTCTTGCCATTCCGGGCTGACCAACCCTTCAGCAACAAGATTTGTATTTTTAATTTTTAAAAAAAGTTGCCGTGTATTAATCTGTAAGAAATGAAGCTATGTAGTTTTGTGCCTTGAAAATAGATAAATGTATAAAATTGATGTAGTTTTTGAAAAATAAGAGGAATTTTGTAAAAGTATTTTATCGTTATGTTGGCGGCCATATTTCTTTTTCCCTTATGGTGTCGTCTGCTGTATTTTTCGTGGTGAAGCGCGGGGAGGCCCAACAGCGCTCGATTACTTGGCGAAGCCTATGATCTTTAAGATCTACCTAGTAATGTTGATTTTTAACACCTTGCGACGCAGTAATATCACAAAGACCCGGCAACTGTCAGGGGTTCTGTTCAAGAATGGTGAGTTTTCGATTGCAACGATTTTGTTTTTTCCCAGTAAAGCCTTCTCGAATGATTTATAGCGATACAGATCTCTTTGCAACGCATAGTTTAATAACCTAACTTCTATAACGTCCAACAGATCTTGACGCTGCGCAGGACCAGAGGAACGTAGAGGTTAGAAAGAGGTGTATCAGTGTCTGGGCTGGGCGTTCCGAGAGCCGATGCTGTCATCGCCCACGTCATAACGTAAGTGGAATGGCTACCGATCTGCGCGAACCGGTTTTGCCTTGAATGAGTTGGAGGAAGCAGCTTCCGTTATCTATACAAACGGCGTGAGGGGATGCCTCTTCCCCCGCCTCGGGACTAGCCTCAGCCTCAGCGTTTCGACGGGACACTGACTGAAAGCCTCGCACACAAGGTCACCATTCGATTTCTAAAAATAGATATTCCCGCCGAACTCTCCGGTATCTGCTCTGCACTCGCCTGTGCTCTTTCGGACAAGACCCCAAAGAGGACAAGGGAGCTCGTCCGAGCCTGGCCGGCGCGGCGGAGGGCGGAGGCTGCGCGACGGCCTCGATCTCAGGGTGGGAGAGAGACAGCGAGTACGTGCCCAGCCGCCCGTCAACGGGGTGGGAGCGAGATGGAGAGAAGTGTCACAGACGGTTCGAGTAATTCCTGGTGCGATAAGCCATCTGGCTGCAGAGTTTTATTGCCTTATTATTATGAAAAGCGCCGAGGCGACCCGGTTTGTGGTTTTTTATGCACCCGCTCTCCCTCTTCACCACGCCCTGCACTCCCTGCTGCTCCCGCTGGGATTCTTCTTCGCCTTCGCGATGGTTCCATTTATCTATTCGTCCATCCTGACCGCTCACTAAAGCCCTGGACTTTTCCTCCCACCCCTCCCTGCTCCATCGAACTGAGCCCACTGCACTGCACTCAACCACTACTGGTGGTACTGTTCGAAAAAAAGAAGCGAGAAAAAGATTCGCAACCGCTAAAACTATTACCTCTCTAAGCTAATTTTTGCCTGATCGAGCTGCTAGCGTTTGCTGTACCAGATCGGCCGTTTTCCACTCCAGCCAAAACGTTAGCTAAGGCAGCTAATATTTCCCCTAGTGCCTCTCCATGACAGCTAATACGTTTCTTTCCGTGTGCTATATTTTTCTTTGACAAATGCATCCCTCTTTTCTTTTCTTTTTCTCTTTTTCCCACCGGATCCCACAGACTTGCACAAACGGAGCTATGACAAATGTATCCTTTTTTTTGTGTGTGTTTTTGGTTCCACAGACGCGCGGCGCAAACGGAGGCAGGCGGGCGGGCGCGGCGCGGCAGGTACCTGATATGCGCCATCCGCTGCCCGCCCACGACCGCCACGTGTCCCCTCCCGTCCGGGCGGCCCACAGGAAGTGCCTGTGCCTGGCCACGCGCCTGAGCCCGAGCCTGAGTGGCCCGGGCGGCGCGGTGGGCACGGCACGCCGCCAACCCAGGAGTTTGTTGACGTGTCTCCTTGCGGAATGGAATGGCATTGCTCGTGGTGCGGGCCGTGCCTGCCCGGGGCCCGGGGCCCGGGGGGCAGGCCGCCCGCCGCCAGTCAATCGGTCAACGTGTTCTCAAAATCGCGTCAGTGTTGGCGTGCTGGACTGGACACAATCGCAGCAGTCCACCTTCCTCGCCTCTGACGGGCCGCCCGCCCCCGCGCCGCCCCTGTAGGCTGATTCCGTACATCCGTCAATGCGAGGTAGACGCGGTCCTCTCTCTCTCCTACCCACCCAATGGTAGTGCCTCATGAGAGCGACAAGGACGGAAAGTCCCTCGCGGAATCAGTCTACAGGCCTGCTGGCCCTCCCGCCGCGCCGCACTCGCACTGCGGCCTGCGGCTCGTCTCGTCGGCATATTGTACCGAGTTGCAAAACCGCGAAATTCCAGTCATCACATCACCGATTCGGATTCACGTGCTGCGGGCGGGCCGCGGATCGAAGGTCACAGGTCACGTGACGCCGCTGCGGGCGGAGCGGCCCCGATTTGATGAGCCCAGATCATGCATACATGGGATGGGAGAGCGATCCCCCGCCCCGCCCCGCCCCGTGTGGCACTGCTGGCCCGGCTGCTGCTTCTGCTGCCGCGCCTTAAAACTGGAAGCGCACGGGACTGCTCTCCTCTCCCGGCGAAAAATGCCAATGAGGTCATTGCGCCATTGCGCTGAATGTATGAGGTGAAAAAAATTACCATTGATGACTCTCTGATTCTCACTTCGAGTCCGAAAGGCATTTTACCCGAGGGGGACACACAACTTGTAATTCAGCAAAATTCCGAATAACTTAGAAAATTCAATAAGAGAATTCAAAAAAAAATATATATATATATTAAAATTTAGTTAAAAGTCAACCAAAAATTCGATAAAAATTCACAAAATTTTTACACTTAAATTTAGAAGTTGTTTCCCCCTCGGGTAAACTGCCTTTCGTACTCAAACCTCACATGTAATTTTCTCCTTTTTTTCCCACGACGGATGGGCGCATAGGGCTTATTCAGTTTCCGGTCTGGTCTGCAGCACGGTGCGGCGCGGCGCGGCCGGCGGTCTCTCCAGAGCTAATTGCAAGAGAGAACGGAACGGTCCAGCAAGTGCGGCTGCTGCTGCGGCCCCATGCTGGGATTTCCCCCGAGGACCGCCGCGCGCCGGATCAGGAGGACGGACTGGGCGGGCGGAGGGACAGCAGAACAGGCAGACAGACAGACGTCCAGGCAATCGGCACGACCCGCACGATCAGGCAGCAAGGTAAGGAGCCGGCACGGCCGGCAGAGCCATTCGAGGGGGGTGGGGGTCACTCATACAAAATATGTTCAACGAATTTGTTGAGGTTTTTTTTTTTTATTTTATTTAAAAAAAAACAGTTATTATTTTCTAGGAAAATTTTTGTCGCTTTTTGATAAATTTTATTTCGGTTCTTTATTCATATTTTCTCCATTTTTCGGATTTTTCTGAATCTTTCTTCTTGATTTTATTTCGATTTCTTTAAAATGAATTTTTTGGGGCCGCACAATGATTATTCGAAGTGATTCCCCCCCCCCCCTTCTCTTCGATTCTAAGTGTACTTTCTCGTAGGACAGGGTGCTTTCGCACCCTCGGTAGACTCCTTGAGAGAGAGAGACAGAGCGGGTAGTGCGTGCCCCGGACCCAATTGCACGACGGTTTGCTTACCGCTGGCTGGGTGGTGTCAGGTGGCTCCAGCGGGCGCGCGGTCGCGCACCCACACCATGGTGGGGGCCGGCGGGGCCGGGGCGGCCGGGCGCGCGGTGGTCACCTCCTCCTACTTCTCCTTCTTCTTGTTCTCCTCCGGCGCGCTCACGGGGGGAGGGCCGCTGGGGGTGCTGCTGCTGCTGCTGCTGCTGCTGCTGCTGCTGCCGCTATGCTTGTGCCGCTCCGGCTGGGCCTGCCGACAAGACGGATGACACACGCACCCTTCAGTAACACATGTGTTGCCGATGCGGGGCGGCGGGGGGCGGCAGGCATAAAACGCGATATTTACCGCTCATGCACAGTTTGACACGTAATTCTTGACGAATAACGCACCATATCCCCTCATAGCAAATCCCCGCGGGCGTGGAGACGATCCGCGCGGGCGTTATGTATGGCAAATGCGACTCGAACCCGTCGCCCTTTCGAGGCGTCGGGAGATCTTGGCTCAGTCGGTACAGCACTTTTCACCCGAATCTGTGGGCGAAGGTTCGATTCCCGTGAAAGTGTTTCTTCGCGATTCAAATGTCAACTTTCTTGAGGCTACAGGATGGGGCTAATACAACTCGACTTGCATACACAGTCATCGAGGCGTCGTGGCATCACTGTGAGAAATTGTCGTAGGTTTACGGGAAAATTTTCCACGAAGTGGAGTTGTAAAATTACGATCACTTATCGTAAAATTACAAGCAGCATCAATCGACTTGAAATTCAATTACAAACAAAAATGGGCTGTCGTAAATTTACAACATTTTTCATAAGTCGTAATCTTCAAAATAAATCGTAAATCTACGAACATATTTTTCGCAGTGATAGCTGGTATAGAGCGCGCATCACCGGCCGACTGGTTGGAGGTTCGACTCCCAGCAGAGAAAGTATTTTTCGCGCTTGACATTTCCTTTGCTCGCTGCTCCAGGGCAGGTCAAGTAATAGTTAAACACGTCTCACCGCCGTTGGCTCGGTGGCTTTGGGCGTTGGGTCGCTTCCCGTTCTGGCTATGTGTCAGCACTCGGGGTTGTGGGTTCGATTCCCGCGTACACCTCTGAGGTAAGGCCTCTGAAACTGGGATACACTGTGAAAAATGTCCTCGGAAATTTACTACATTATTCGTAATTTTGATTTACAAAATTTGTCGTAAATTTACGTCAGCCCATTCTTGCTCGTCGGTCAGTTCCAAGTCGATTGGTAGTGCTTATAAATTTACGATTTCAAATTGTAATTTTACGACTTTTATTATGGAAAATTTTCCCGTCACCCTCACGAGTATTTTTCTCAGTGTAAGGAAGTCTAACGCCCTTGACACCGCACGTACCTGTAAGGGTAGGCCTATGGTGGTACGGGGATCAAATCTGTCGAATTGCGCTATAGGATCGCAGTCAGCAAAGCGCCGGTTCCCATAGAACCGAAGCAGTTGGCTGCCACAGGGGGTCAAAGCCCTGTGCCTGGCGGGAACCGCAACCTCATTCGGGAGGTTTACTGCCTCAAAAATTTTCCATGTTTTCACGCCACCCTTTCCATTGCAGAGCAAAATAAAATGATCGATTCGGGCGTTTAAAAAAAATCGCATCCGCCGACAAAACCATAAGACTACTTCGTGCCTAAAAATGTGAACTCCAATTTTTGACAGCGTGTGAACCTGCCGGCGCGATACATTTTAAGTCGACGCGCCGCGCGCCAGCCCCCTATTACGCAACTATAGGCGCGGGGCCTATGGGCGCAAGACACAGCGCGCGACCCGGCCGGGCCTGGCGCGCCAGCCAGGAGGCGCTGGGCCGCGTCGCGCCGCGCCGCGCTTCAGACGATGATGCAGGCCGTCTAGAAGGCACAGGGGCCGCAGGAAATGCTCTCTTATCGAAGGGGTCAGCGCAGCGCTGCCGATGCTGCTGCGCCGCGGCGGATAGCAGAAGAGAAGTTGCGTCAACGGTCGTAAAAAACTCGATCCAGTAGTAGCGGCAGCAGAAGCAGCGGCCAGATGATGAGTGAGCGCCGAGGGGGATACAACTCTTAACTTTTTTTTTCACCTTGTAATTCTGGAAAATCCGAAAGGTATTCAGAGATATTCATGAGAATTCAGAAAAGAAATCGGAAAATTCACATAAATGTTAGGTTAAATTCAAGCAAAAATTCACAAACTTTCAATGAAAAGTCTCGAAAATTCACAAAAAATTACAAAATTTGTACACCAAAATTCCGAGTTGTTTTCACCTCGGAGGGCGTGAAGTGGACGGGCTCAGCTAGACAGACTGGACTGCTAGTCTCTTTCTAGGCCCAGCGGCGGCGCAAAGTGACGGGTAGGGGGCGGGCAGAACGAAACCCGCGCGCCCGCCGATGAGTTTGCGACAACGTCACGTCGACCTGCACGCCGCGCGTGGAGCCGAGAGCCGGACCCGCGCGCGCCGAAACTATCACCTCGTAAAATGCGACGAGCGCACGACTTTGGGGTGCGGGGTACCTTACCGGGCGGAATGGGATGGTAGTGGTAGTTGGAGGGGCGCAGCGCGCAGCTAGCCGGGGCGGCGACACGGCACTAACTAAGAGTCTCTTTGCGGTCTGCTGCCTGTGCTGTGCTCGGTGGGGCTCTGGTGTGGGGTAGGCCGGCGCCACGGGGTTTTGTTTGCCGCGTGTTGCGCTGAACTGTCATTGCTTACTCTTGGTCTCTGAAATTGCTGCGTGAGCTGCTTCAGCGGTGACAGAGCGGGCGGCCGTGCTGCCGTGCACGCGGAACATTCCCCACATCAGTCCTCACCTCACAGCGATTAGGCGACACTGAACTCTTCTAACGAGCCTTCATCTGCTATTGACCTTGCATGTGGCCGAAATGTAGTCCAGGTGGTATATTGTCAGCAGCAGGCGCGCAAGAATTATGAAGTAAGCCGCGTTTGTAGTTTTCCGACTCAAAGCTCAACGCGCGCGGTGCCATATACCTTCAATCCACGCTAAACCCGGGCCACTTTTCATTCCTGTTTCGGTGTTGAAATGTCGGAAGTGGTTCCGTCACGTCACGTCGCGTCACGTTACGACTCCGCGCCCGGTCCCTCCCCCTCCCCCTCCCCGCCGCCCGGACCCGGCCCGGAGGTCTTTTGTCAACGTCGAGCCACGTGCCCGTAAAAAAGTGTGGCGTTAACGTCAGCCCTCGTGTCGCGGGGCCAAAACTAACAATCGGCAATCGGACCAAAAGAAACAGGTCATATTTATCGGTTTGGGCTGGGGGGGCCTCGAGGTGGGCCTGCTGCGGTGGGCAGTGGTGGGGCGAGGGCCGACGTTAGGCCCGCTATCACCAACCAGACCGCCCTGCCCTGCGCGGGCCCGGGGCCGGGGCCGGGCCTGGACGGTGCCCCAACGCACACAACTACACCGGTGTGACGACGCTGTGCTCAGCTACGCCAGCGCGGGCAACCTCAAGGGGTGGGAGTGGGGGAAGGGGCGGCTGCTTATCAGCTGTACATACTGCTCCCCTTTCGGACCCGCCGGTAAAACCGCTCAACCCAAAGGCGAGAGCCGAGGAAGAGAAAAAAATATTCTTGAAGAGTGTAGTAAGAGAAACAACGAAATTACATACATGGCTTATCATGCCCATTTTCGCTCTTTTATTTTATTTTCTTAAAATTATTTTTGCGCTCTGGCCGCTATTCTTAGAACGCAACGCCGCCCCCATGGCCCACTTGTCACTCGCGTATCACGCCGCCGCCGCGCCGGGCCGTCTTCGCCACAGTGTACCTCCATAACCGAGGGGTCCCTAACTTAGCGTGTATAACAATCGCCCAAAAGACTGGAAAGCACAGGAAGCCCATCCCAATGACGCATAAGGAAGCCCAGAGAACCCGCGCATCGCCTAAGTTTGGGATCCCTCGGCCGTAACACTGCCTCTGCGGCCCGACATGTGCTTGTGCGCGGCGGGCCGGGCGCGCACGCCCTGCCGCCGACTCATTCCGAAGAGCGCCCTCTCCCTCGCACCTACTCGACGAAGCCCATGAGTGCGAGAGTGACAGGGCGAGGAGTGCGCTCTTCAGAATAAGTCGGCTGCCTGTGCTGCTGCTGCTGTCAGAGCCGCGCCGCCCCGTCACGTCACACCGCCGCGGGTACGTGACGGTGTCACGCGTCGGGCACGCGTCGGGCACGCGTCGTGTCACGTGTGCAGGGAAAACCTGTTGCGCTATGGGGCGCCCCGCCCGCCCACTCGTCAGTCCGGTCAGCCGCGACATACTTAGGCCCCTGGGCCTGGGCTGTGCCTGGGCTGTGCCTGGGCTGTGCCTGGGCTGGGTCCCGCGAATGGCAAGGCAGCGCGCGACGCGACGCGGCGTGCCGGGCAGGGCAGGGCAGGGACGGGCCGGGCAGGGCGCCGCTGCCAGCGCCTGACCAGGCCCCGCCCGCCGGCACGGCCCGGCGCGGCTCGGCCGCGGGTTATCCCCCAGCAGTGGCAGAAAATAAAATAAAAAGGGAAAGGCAAATATGAACGACCCGGGTGGCCCCCCCCGCGGTCCTTGAACCCAGCGCGTACGGGTTGCGCAGCGGTTACATGCGCTGGGGAGCGCGTGCGCGGGGCGGGGCGGGGCGGGGCCGCGGGCCTGGCACCGGGCCATCGCATTAGAGGGGCGGGGCGGGGCGGCCCTGACACACTAACCCGGGCCGGGCCGGGCCGATATGTCCAGGCCCTCGGGCACGTGCTCAGCTCACCTGGGGCGCCGGCGCGCGGCTCTCCTCACTGTGCCGACGTCAAAGACGGCGGCTTCGGCGTCGTCAGCATCCCAGTGACCGCGCACCTTCGAGCCTCGGCTCCCTCAACTGGTTGTCGTCGTGGACCCGCGGTGCCGAACTCGGGACGCACCGACTGGACCCGGAGCGGGCAGCGGGCGGGCCCGCAGCGTACCCGGCGAGCACACCTGGAGAGCGCACCTCGATGGAGAACACCCGGAGCAGGTCAAGCAGTGCAGGACGGGGGACGGAGACGATATGGCGCGCGGTCGTCGCCACGGAGCGATGCGATGTGCGTCGGGCGGCCGCGGAGCGCCACTGCGGACTCCGTCCCGCCGCTGTCGGTGTCCGCGACCAGGCCCGGCCCCGGCCCGGCCCGTCCCGCCCGGCGTGCTATGCGGCGTGGTGGGGCGTGGCGGACCGCGAGGAGACCGCGAGCAGGGCGAGGCGGGGCGGGGCGGGGCGGGGCGGGGCGGGGCGGGGCGGGCGTACTAGCATTTCGGCCCTCCCCCCCTCCCCCCACCCCGACCATGCCGGGCCAAGCCAAACTACTCGCCAATCTTCGTCACTGTTTCTCCACCCTTCCCTTCCACTCCCGTCCCATCCTACCGCCCTGCCCTGCGGCTGCACCTCGGGCTGCACCTTATTCACTATTTTTTCTTCACTCTCGAAACTACAATTTTCCCCGCTGCCTCAACTCTGTTCATCGATGTGTGTGTGTGTGTGTGTGTGTGAGTGTGTCGTCACTCTTCTCGGTCCGTCGCGTCATGCTCGCGCCGTGTGTGCGCCGGCCTGCGGCCCGCAGCCCCGGCCCCGCCCCGCGGCCCGGCGGCCGTCGGCGACACAAACATGTTGTCTGTTTCTATCGTTCTTTCGCCGTCTGATGACAAAAGGAACAAGACGGACCAAAAAATAAAATGGTGCGGGAGGGCGGATGTGTAGGAGGGAGGAGTGGAGACAGAACGGCAGCGCGTTCAATGAAGAGGGAGGGAGCAGTGCGACTGGGGTATTAAAACCAACGCCACCTGAAAATAAAAAGATGACCGCGCCGCCAGCAGTCTGGTGAGGAGCCAGTCCGTCCTCCTTGCGACAGAATCGAAATCGCCATCGGTTGCTCTGCGCCTGCGCAGCGCCGCGCCGCGCGGCGGAGCGCCTTGCGGGTAGGCAACCCATGCGCCCCCGCGCACTCGTGCAGGAGGGCTGCCTACCGCCCGGCGCTCCGGCGCTCCCAGCAGCGCGGCGCGCGGCGGGAGGGACCGAAGGATCCTTTAAAATAAATTTAAGTGTACACGGATGTTTCTGTTTTTTTTCTGATTTTTACTGAGGGGAATCAACTCAGAAATTTTTTTGTACCTCGTAATTCAGAAAAATTCAGAAAAATTCAGAATTTTTTTGTTAATTTAGAACATCAGAAAAATTCCGGAAAATTCACCAAAACTACAAAGTTTTAGGGATAATTGAAGCAAAACTCCACAAATCTCTATAAAGATTCACACACAAAAAAAAACAGAAAATTTGTACACCAAATAAATTCAGAGCTGTTTCCCCCTCGGACGGAGGGCAGTCGGGTACAGCCAGTATCCGACCATTGCAAACACTACAGCGAGTCCGGCCCAACCCGGCCCTGGCCCCTGGCGCGTGGGGACGGTAACGGCGGAACATTGGGAGGGACGGGAACTGCGCGGGAAGCTGTTGGAGCGTTATCCAGGTCGGTTTGTCCGGCTCCAGCTCCAGGCAGGCGTGCCGAGACGTGCCGTGCTGCCCTTGCTGCCCTGGAGCTCACCTTCGTGCTCGAGATGGGCTCCAGAAAGGCAGCGGCCCGCACTCGCCTCGGGTCAGTGCAGGTGGAGAGGGGAGGGGGAGACGAGAGGGAGCCGCTCAGTGAGTTAAGCCCGGCGCGCAAGAGATGAAAGTAAAGAGTGACAGCAATCGATCCATGCGGCGGAGCGGAGCGCCGGCCCGACCCGAGCGGGCAGCAGGGCGTCGCAATTAAGGCCGTTTAATCCGAGCCGAGTAATGGCGTGGCGTGGCGTGGCGGGGTGTGGTGGGAAGGGCGCGGGTCCCGTCCCGCTGGTGCCATGTGGCGGCGCGGCGGGGCGAGGCCGCGAGCGCGAGCCAGGGCCGTAGCAGGCAGGGCAGGGCTCATGGCGAGAGGTGCGGCTCTCGGAGGATCAATGGCCAAGGTTTTGTTCATGGCGGGATGCATGGATATCGAAGGGCCGTCCTCCCCTCCCTTGTGGTGGGGAGGGGGAGGGGGGGGGGGCTGCTGGCGCAGCATCGCTCCGCTCGGCTCCGCGGCGAGGGGGGGGGGAGGGGGCCCAGCCCCGTGGGGAGGCTGGCTGCCTGGGCCGGGTGGGGCCCCGCCTGCCTGCCCACCCGGCCCGGCCCGGCCCGGCCCGCGGCACAGCGGGGGCGGCTCGGCTCGCACCGCCCCGTCGCGCGCGGAAGGGGGTGGGCGCGCGCAGGCTGGCGCTGGGGGCGGGGCGGGGCGGGGCGGGGCGGGGCGGGGCGGGGCGGGGCGGGCGCGGGCGGTCCGAGGCGAGCGGGGCCCCCCCTCGCCAGTTGCACCGGGGATTCCGTAGCGGTCGGTCCGGAAAGAGCGCGGGAGCTCGAGCTCGGCTGGGGCTTGGCGGCGCTCGGCTCGGCTCGGCTCGGCGCTACGCAAGCGCTTCGCCCCGCAAGGCTCATCGACGAGTCAGTCAGCCAGCCAGGCAGCCAGCCTCGTGGTCGGTACGGCCCCCTCGCCTCGCCTCGCGCGCTGGAGGTGAGGCCCCCCCTCCTTCCTCCCTCGCACGCAGCGCCCCGCGCCTCCGCCGCTGTCGCGAATGCCACTTGACCGTCACGCCAGCGTCGCCGCGGCTCCCGCGCCCGGCTGTCACGGCCGTGACGGGGACCTTTGTGAGTCCACAACGTGGTCATTGGTGGAAAGACCCGAGCCCGAGCAGGGCCTCGGCCCCCAAAGCGGCCGGCCGCGGCCACGGCCACGGCCCCCCGGTGGTGACTCCCACGCCCCTACCCTTTGACACGGAGGCCGAGGCCCCGCGGGCGGTCTTGTCCAGCTGTCAGTGCGTCACGTGACGGCGGGGGTGGCGGTGCGCGGCGGGGCGGGGCGTACCTGCCGGTGATGTATCGCCAGATTATCTCCGGCGCCCGCCCCACCGCGCCCCGCCGCGCCCCGCCGCCCCCCGCCGCGCCCCGCCGCGCCCCGCCGCGCCCCGCCGCGCCCCGCCACCTCGCGCCTCAAGCAACCCCTTCTCCTCCTCCTCTGCCCACACCCTGCCCGCCGCGTGGTGACATTATCTGTCCTAGGCGAGTGTGGCCGCGACGTTGACAAGTGAGGGCCGCGCCCCTCCTCCCCCCTACCCCTCCATCTGCACACCCCTCCCACCCTCACAACCCTTGCCCTGTTTTCCTCTCCCCGACCTCTGCGTAGGCGGCGCGGTCTGGTTCATGGCGCGCAGCTGCCGTGGCGGGGACCATGTCGGCGGGACGGTGTGTGCCTACGCGGCCTGCGAGATAGAGAGAGAGAGGGGGGGGGGCACACAGACATGGTCGTGCCGCCTCCCCACTTCCCGGCTCAGGACCCCGCCCGCCCCGCCCTCAGGCCGCACTGCCACCCTGTTCTCGGGACCCGTTAGCGAGATGGGCGCGCGTGACGGGGTGCCTGACGACCCCGACGGCCTGCGGACCGGACGCCCAATTTGCGTGTCGCGTTCCGCCGTTTACACACTTCTCTCTTATTCGGCGGCCGCCCCCGCGCCTGCCCGTCGCCGTTGTCCTCCATTGACCCCTTTGCTCTTTTGGTGGACGTCGCCCGCGGCTTGATAGATGGAGCAAACTTCCCGCTTTCTGGCGGCTCGGCCTGCGGGCCTGCGGGCCTGGGGAGCCGGTCAGAGCAGCCGCGGCCGCCCCTTCTGCCAGCCGGGGCAGGGGCCGGGGCCGGGGCCCGACCGCTGTCCGTCGCGCTTTTCGTCTGTACTATTCCTTAAAGGACATGACGCACAATAGGACGAGGCCGCTGCAATACAGCGTGGACCGCTATAGTAGGCTCTGCGCCGCCCTGTCCTGCTCTGCCTCTGCCCCTGCCTCTGCCCGCGGTGCCCGGCCTCCGCCATGGAGCAAGCGCGGACGGAGTAACGCGGTTGTCTCAGAGAACACGTAAATGTGTCGCGGGCGAGGGGTACCTCACCTTCTCCAATCAGTGTGCATCCTGCGTTCCAATCATTTTCCAATCAATATCCAGTCACATAATTTTTCGACAAAAATTTATTTTAAGCACCTTAAAATTGCAAAATATCGTATTGGTACCAAAAATGTACAGCTTTCTTTAAAGTTTGGCCAAATTTTCCTTCCAATCAAGATACAACCCTCCAATCAGTGTACACCCATTCAAAGAGTGAGGTACCCCTCGGTCGCGGGTCTGCCTATACCCTCCCTCAGGGCCTCGGCGGAGCGTTTTCGCTCCAGCAGGCTCGGATAGGCAAACCCGCATAGTACGACGTGTTCTCTGAAATACCCGGCGCGGTGCAGGCGCCCTCGCCCCCTCGAGCCCCCCATCTCGCGTGTTCTGTGTTCAATCGATGCGCGGCTCTCGCGGACTTGTGCTTATCTGATTTCTTCTCTTCGTACTTCGTTGACATCGCGGAGTCAGCGTCTTACCGCGGCCACCTTTCTCCATTACTTAATTTTCTCCCCATAAATAAAAAATCTTTCGATTCAAAAATGTCCGTTAGTCACTCGTCCCATTCCCCGTTCCTCCCGAGGGGTCCTTCACTGAAAAAGAAAAATCAGTGTTCACTCTAAAACAAAATCATTTTTTTTAATAGGAAAAACAGATCGGAAAAAGTAGAAAAAATACTTCAAAAAAATATCAGAAGAAAATAATTATTTAAAAAATCAGTAAAATCAAGGAAAATCATGTAAAAAAAATAAACACAGAAAAATCCGTGTGCGCATGAATTAATTGTGAAGGATCCCTCGGACCCTCCTGCCACTCCCCGCCCGTCCGCCCCTCCGTCCGCCCCTCAGCGGAGCGCGCGAGTGACGTCGTGCGCGTGTGGTGTGTTCCAGAGCTAGCATGAGGCGACCACTCCTCTCCGGATAAGACATGTCAGTGCGAAAGGTGCGCACAGAGCACGCGCGCGATGCCCACAAAGGTGAGTTGAGTAGTTTGCCTGCCTGCTGCTGCCTGCTGCTGCCTGCCACGGTCTCGTATTCTCTTTTCAAATAAATATTACATATGTCTTTTATATTCTGCTTGCCGTTGTTGCCACGCGCGCGCGTTGCATCCACTGCTGCTGCCTTTAGCTGCCGCTTTTGCAGCCCCCTTTTTTTCTTTCTTTTTTACTCGTTCTTTACCACCACCTCTCTCCTGAGTGGTGAAAAGAACGAGTATTGTTCTCAGTCGGGTGTAACGCTTAACTGTCCACACTTTCATCTCAGATCTCACAATACCTACAGGCATAATAGTTATACCATTCTAAACTGGAAACGCTGGTCATTATTCCAACAATGAACTATTTTTCAAGTTTAATAGTATTATTTTGAGAACACTTAACAAATTTTGCGTGTTTTCATTCTAAGTCCCATAACCCAACTATATGAGTGGAGTTTTCAATCTCATCAAGCACAATACCCACAGACATGAAACTTGCGCTGATCTCAGCTTGAAGCCTTCTTCTGCATTGCAGCAATGAACCTTTTTTAACGTTTAATAGTATTATTTTGAGAACTCTTAACAAATTTTGTGCGAGTTTTCATTCTAAGTCCCCGAGTCTAGTCCTAGCCCGAGTCGGCTCGCGCCAGCTCGCGCTCCTTTATGCGCCCCAACAATCGGACCCGAGCGGGAGGGCCGAAGAAGGCCCGAGCACCCCGAGACGAGCAAGGGCGAGTGTCCCGGGAAAAACTTCCCCTGCACACACGAACTGTGATGAAATCTGAGATGAAAATGTCTTCACTCGACTCACATCATGTTTTACACTCCTACCTCTGTAGCACATAATTATGTAAAGAACGAGTTCCATACTTATCACAAAATTCATTTTGTGTTCTATTTGGCCCTTGTTTTTCATGTAGGTCAGTCTTTGTCTGCGACGCACAGCGTCGTCCTCATGCTGGCCCTTTCCCCCCCGCGTTGGAGATGGCTCGTGAGTGAGCGAGAGAGGGAGAGAGACAGAGAGATGAGAGACACACATGGGGAGAGTAGAGGCTCCTCTTCTCCGCCTGAGTGGGTCTCGCCCTCCCTTCCCCGCCCCAACGCTGCTCGTGCTCCCGCCCCTGCTCTCCGACTCACTACTCACTCTCAAGCCTCGACATTTTATTGCTCCGTGCAAGGCTTGGCCCACGCGGCCAGGTCGGCCGAGCCCGGCTGTATGTAGACGTTTCACCCCCGTGAGCTGCGTTACATCCCCCCCCCCCCCCCCCCCCCCCCCGGGCACCACCCGCTCCCCGCGGGCTGCTACCTCCCCCTGGCCTCACTCCGGGCCGCTCGCCTTACGTCGGCCTCCTATATTTTTTTTCCCGCTATTCAAACGCCGTGATCTTGCCGCTCGGCTGGAGCTGTAACAGAGAGGAAAGGAAAATGAGAATACACTAACTGCGTGGAGGAAAAAGAAACGGGAAGGGGGCTGTCTTGATATAAGAAGGCTCTGGTTATAATCTGCTGATAGACTGACAGTCCTGGTTCCATTTTTTTTTAAAGGGGTAGAGGGTAGGAGGTTTTCCGCTTCCTTCTCTCCTTTCTTTTTGGGCTGTTCCTTCCCTCGGTTTTGCGTTTCAGTCATGTTGGCGAGTCCTTGGCGACGACTGCTGCGGCAGCCTCGCGCTCTTCAAAAATCGCGGAGAATTGAAAATGGGGGAGGGAGGGGCCTTTGTCGGGGTTGGGGGTGGCGGTTGTGCGGGGTAGTTGTGATGGCGGTGAGGGAAGGGGCGAAGGGCGAACGGAGTCGGAAAACAGACGACGCGGTGTTGGGTCTTCCATCCGCGCGCGGCGCGGAGCGGCAATGGGCCGGGGGTGGGGTGGGGCGGGGCAGGGCGGGGCGGGGTGGGGCGGGGCGGGGCGCGAGCCTGGCGCTGGGGGAAAACACTTTACGCGGCGCCACGGGCTACACGGGCCACGGTCGGCGTCGTCTCATTCGAGGTGGAGGAGGGGGCGGGGGCCAAGGGGGATGGGCGTGTTTCAAAGCGCGAAGCTGGAGG
Source organism: Frankliniella fusca (assembly GCA_029379305.1). Lineage (NCBI taxonomy): Eukaryota > Metazoa > Arthropoda > Insecta > Thysanoptera > Thripidae > Frankliniella > Frankliniella fusca. The sequence goes on along the minus strand of JAHWGI010000492.1, from coordinate 227,384 downwards.
GGTAACGCACTCGTTGAAAAGTATTGCCTGGTGCTGGTGCCTGCCTGCCTGCCGACTTATTCCGAAGAGCGCTTATTCCTCGTCCTGTCGTCCCTCTCGCACACATGGGGCTTCACCGTTTAGGTGCGAGAGAGACACAGCGAGGAGGAGAGCGCTCTTCGGAATGAGTCGGCAAGGCAGGGGCAGGTCCAAGGCCTGCCTGGCCCAGTACCAGTACCGGTGTGACGCTCGCGGCCTTGCCCTGGGCGCCGACCTGGAGCCCCACAAACACCTCACCCTTCATTTGTCAATCCAAGTCCTCCCTCCACATCACCCTCCCCACGCTCACCACCCTCCTGGAGGAGGGGAGGGACGACAACGAACGTGTAGGAAAGCGAGACTCGCAGAGCCGTACCGGAGGAAGGTCGCGACCCCTCCTCTCGCCTCCACGACCATACCTCCCGACCCCCTCCTCCTCCTCCACCCACCCTGCTTCCCCTACCACCCCCTCCTTATCTTCCTCCACCCTCTTCCTCTCCCCCACCCCTTTCTTCCACCCTTGCGCCACCCTCTCCTGGTCTCACGTCCTCTCTCAACGACATCTTGGTCTCGGCCAAAGTTCATTAAATGTATTATTTCCGCTAATTTACTCTCGAGGTATATATAGTTGTCTCGCTGCCGCCTCGCCGCTCCCGCCCCTGCTGCTGCTACTGGCGGCTGCCGCCGGGCCGGGGGGTTGAGGGTGGGGGTTCGGAGGGTGGAAGAGGTTCGCCAGCGAGGGAGGGGTGGGGGGGGGGTCACGAAGTACAAGCTAATTAGCACGGTAAACTCTGCGCCCGCTCGCCGTTCGCACTCCCACGCGCGCTGGGCAGGGCGTGGCGTGGCGGGGTGAGGTGAGGTGGGGACACAGGTAAGGGGAGCTCTTGGCACACCTCGGGGTACACGTGTCCTGTCCGGACTGTCCCATCGCCGCCCGGTACATTCGCCAGCCAGCCCCCCCCCCCCCCCTCCCTCATCCCCACCCGCGCGGAGTCCCAGCGCGAATCCCGCAGAACCAGGACATTCCATACCGCGCGAGTCCCTCAATTCCCCCGGTGGCGTGAAAAGGGGGGGGGGGGAGAGCTTACACCCTACCCAACTGGGAAACTGGGAGCACAACTGAGGAGGAAACAGAGAGGGGGGGGGGGAGTTGCTCAGGAGTGTTCAGGGGAGGTGGTGCGGGGGGCTGCCTGCCACACCCAGCGCGGACAATAAAGAAAGCAGAGTCAGCTGGCTGACTTGGAGGCAGAGGAGGCAGGGGGAGGGAACCACCAGGCCTGCGGCTGCGGCCCCTGCGCTAGGGTGGTCCAAAAACAGTGAAGTTTTTTTCCGACGTTAGGTTGGTTCAGTTCCTGATTCTATACCACCAGACGATTCGAAAACCGTCTCTAACTTCGAAATCGGACTTTGGGAACCACTCGCTAAATGCTTTTGAAGTTTTCCATAAGAATAGCATGGGCAAAAGGTACAAAAGTCTTCTAAAATTGATAAAAAATACTAATTTTGGTCGTATTGACAAGGTTTATAGCTCATTTTGACTGCAAAGATTTCACCTATCGATTGCAAACGCGTCCGGCCCGATCGGATAAGAAACAAAAAAGTTATGGACTTTTGAAGTTTTACCAATTCAGCATTTTGGGCAAAATTGGTAAAACTTTAAAAGTCCATATCTTTTTTGTTTCTTGTCCGATCGGGCCGGACGCGTTTGCAATCGAAAGGTGAAATCTTTGCGGTCAAAATGAGCTATAGAACTTGTCAATACGACCAAAATTAGTATTTTTTATCAATTTTAGAAGACTTTTGTACCTTTTGCCCATGCTATTCTTATGGAAAACTTCAAAAGCATTTAGCGAGTGGTTCCCAAAGTCCGATTTCGAAGTTAGAGACGGTTTTCGAATCGTCTGATGGTATAGAATCAGGAACTGAACCAACCTAACGTCGGGAAAAAACTTCACTTTTTTTGGACCACCCTACCCTGCGCCCGAGCAGCCCCTCAGGCCCGCGGGGTCCACTCAACCCGCGCGCATGATATGGCCGGACTTGAGGGGGAAGAGCAATAGGGCTCCGAAAAGCTATGAGCGTGTGTTGCGAGCCGGGCCGGGCCGGGCGGTATATAAAAAGATCTGAAAGTGGCGCGCGCGCGGCGCGCTGGGCGCACCGCTGCTACCGCTGCTACATGGCGTGTTGTTATCGCTTACACGCGCGCGCGATTTATGCTCATGAGGACCACCACATGGCTCGCATGGTGTGCGGCGGATGTAGGTAGTACCCAGTACAAGCCGAACCCCCGACCCGACCCGACGCGAGCGTCGACGGCTATGCTATGCTATGCTATGCTATGTTGCCCGTCCGGTCCGGTGAGCGAGGCGAGACGAGGCAGAAGTGGGCCGCCGCTTCCCCCGCGGGCTTACCAGCGTGTCAAGTGAAATCATTGACGTCAAGACTTTTAATTTCAACCGCCCCCCCCCCTCGCAAAAAAAGGAAAATGCTAAATAATTGGGATTTAAGTGTCAGGAAAAGTTAAAAAGCCGCACCGCTTTTGTCAAAATGGTCATAAAAAGGTAGTAATAAAATACGTAAACGTTTCTCGGACGGTACTGTTATATTTGTTAGTGTACGAATATTAGAAGGCACCCACAAAATGCTGGATTGTTTTTGACAAAACTTTTGTTTTGATTGTTCTTTTGTTTATTCGAGGAAAATTTCAAATTTTGCAAAAAAAATAAATTATCTTTTTCCCCCTATTTCCGACCTTTATTCATTTTAGATTTCAATATTTTTGTTTAATTGTTCTCGATTTTGCGGTATCTTCCTTATTTATTTTATAATTCTTTTTTGATTATTTTTTTAAAATTTTAATTGATTTTTTTGGGAGGCGCAGTAGAATGTTTTTTCGAAGTGAGGCCCCCCCCCCCTCCCCCCTCCCTAAAGGCCAGCGGCAGCACCCTCGGCTGGTATGGGCTCGGCTGGGGTGCGTGGTCCGGTTGGGTCCGGCTAGGTCCTCGAGGACGGTCCTAGCCCCCGGCCCCCGGCCTGACCCGGCTCAAGCGCTCTGGCCTGGCCGCAGAGCCTGCGTGGAGTGGAGAGGGGTGGGGCAGGCACCGGCAGCCCAGCACAGCCCAGCACAGCCGTCTGATTCCGAAGATCGCTCTCGTACCTCCGTCCTTGTTGCACCTATGGCGGTGCCCTATGTTGGGGGTGGAAGTGCCCCATGAGTGCGACAATGACAGAGGCACGAGAGCGAGCCTCGGAATCAGCCTGCAGCCCAGCCCAGCACAGCCCCTCCTCAGGGATCGGCCCTAATAGCCAGCGGGGCGGGGCCCAGGCCCGGGCCCAGGCCCTGGGCAGGCAGGCAGGCGGACCGGGACCGGCCTGAACCGCCCCGCCCCGCTCGGGCTGACAGCGCGGGATAGTGTTTCAATAACCGTTCAACGACCCACTTCAGCCCTGCGGGTGGGGCGGGGGCGGGGAGCGAGGTGGGGCCGGGGGCGGGGCCGGGGGCGGGGCGAGCAGGGCAGTAGGCTCCTCGCCCACGGCCTGCAGCAGCAGCATCCCGAGGTGATCCCCCCTCCGGAGGTCGCACCACCCCGCCCGCCCGCTGCGTTACACACAATCGACTTAAAATGTTGACACCGCTGCGAGTGAGGTGGGGATAGGGGAACTGCGGGGCAGAGCGGGGCTGATTATCCGGCCGCCTCGGCTGGCGCCTCCCCTTTAGAGCCCCGCGACGCTCATCCCATCAGGCGCCGCAAACGAGCCCGGCCCGACACGACCCCGCAACAGCGCAGTCCGCCCCGGGCCGGGCCTGAGCAGCTCCTGGAGGGAGTGCCGGCGCCACCCGACCCCCGCGGCAGTCACCATTGCAGCCCCGCTGGGGCGACCCCCGTATCATGCTCCCGGACGAGGGGGAAACAACTCTAATATTTTCTTCACGTCGTAATTCAGATAAATTCGTGAAAATGAACGAAATTTCACAAATATTTAGGTAAAATTCAAGCAAAATTTCACGAAAGTTCAATGAAAATCTCCGAAAATTCACAAAAAATTACAAAATTTGTACAGCAGAATTCTGAGCTTTTTCTCCCTTGCTCCCGGACCGCTCCTCCTAGCAGCCCCTGGGGCTACAACCGCGTGGCAGGTCCTGGAGCCCTGGAGCTACCACCGTAGCAGGCGCCCCGGAGGTACCCCTTCAGCGGCCCCCGGGACAAGCGGGAGACGGGAAGTGAAAACGGCAGCCACACTTGTGGGCAAAAAAAGGGGTGGTGGAAAAGGCTCTTGCCGGAATTTTAGCTTGTCGTCGCCGTCGTTTTTCCTCGCGGTCCGTCTGGCGTGTTTTTATCTCCCTCTCTCCCCTCCTCTACACCCCCTCCTCCGACGCGGGCCTATTGCCTTGTCATTGGTACAGCCAGCAGCCAGCGAGGCTCGGCATCCCAGGAATGACAGGGAGTGACGGCGCCCGGGCCGGGCCGGCCCGGGCCGGGCAGGGTCGGCATTCTGTTGGTGGGCCGAGGGTAGGGTAGGGTCCCAGCCCAGCAGAGCTGTCTGGCATGAAACGTTTGAAGGCGACGCGTCCGCTTTGCGTCCAGCCTATTAGAGGGTCGTGACTATCCGTTTGTGGGGGTGGTGCCATGGGAGTGCAGATCGAAATAAGGGTCGTGCCTTCCCATGTCTGCGTCAGTGGAGGAGTCCCCAGTCCTGGGCGGGGTGTGCTGCTTTAGATCTGGCAGGGTAGAGCCCGGCCAGGCCGATCACCCTGAACCACGCGCGTTGTTCTTTCTGGCTTCCGATATTGTGTTCTTCAGGCTAATTCGTAGAAAAATTTCATAAAATTGAATTTAAAAAAAAATTGCTATACCCATCCCGGACTATGCAATGTCCGGAGAAACTAATTCGAAACAGTTAGGATTTGAACCCATGCCGATCCCACTCAAGACAGCCTTGAAGTATAATTAAATGCTCACTCACGGAGACGCGCTGGTTGCGGAGGTGTTTTTTTTTATTATTTTTTTTTCGGCCGTAAGCCGAATCGATGAAGCTTCGGAAAGATTCTTCACAATTCCATTTTGCCTGCGGTTCAAAAGGAAAAACAAATTTCGCCCAGCTTTAACATGTTGCTTCCCAGGCTCTAAAACGCTCATAAATCACAATTCTTGCCTACAATTTTTTTTTTCGAGCCGACACTTAGCAAAATTCCGTTTACCAAGTAGTTCAATTTGTCGATGTCCTAACCGCTGTGCACCTCGAGTGATCCCGTTTAAAAAATTCGCCAGCTCTTGATATTTACTTTTCAAGGCCTCCAAACACCCAAAATCTTGCGTTAATTTATTTTTAGTGGGAAAAACTCTGGAAATCACGCGTCCTTTACCTATGGGATATCTTATCCTCAAAAGACGTCCAACTCTGAAAACGAATCTCCACGTCTAATAATGCAAAGAGCCATTGCGGCTTGAAAGTGTAGCAGTATCTCGTTAAAAAGCCCCTCCCCACCCACTGTATGCAGTGAGGAAATGTGGTGGTGGAGGCGGCTCATTGGCCGCACCCGAGCCTGGCCGGCTCCTGCTCAGCAAATTTACTTCCCATTATTGTTACGGCATGAGGTCATTCTCTGTGTGCGTCTCCCGGCCGGCCCACCCGTGGGCCCACCCCTGCGCCATCCCCCCCCCCCCCAGCCCCACCACAGTGTAGAACTGCCGACCCGCCCACCCACCATATTTTAATTGGCTCATTTCTCATTTCGTCCCAGCCTTGTCCGCAATGTAGCTAAGCACGGGAATAAAAAACAAATTTCTTGCATAATCTTTTGTTTGCTTTTAAATTTTTCCTCTCTCTCCTTATGGCGGGGAACGTTTGCCATTATTTTTCGCGAATGGCAACCTTTTCGCTTTTGAGCAAAACTGTTTCTTTTACTTACCTCATAGCTTTCGGCTGGAGAGACAAAGACACAGAGAGAGAGAGAGAGAGAGAGAGAGAGAGAGAGAGAGAGAGAGAGAGAGAGAGAGAGAGAGAGAGAAATTGAAATTGAAATTGAAATTGAATTTTATTTTAAGACTACATACAAAAGGGCTACAAAGCAGTAGGCAGTACGCTCTCTCGAAAGTTTACATGTTATATTGTAAATTAGTAGCAGTATAATTTAATAAGTGGTTAAAGGCAAAAACAAAATATTACAGAAAAAAAATATTAAAGATGAGAAGAACTAACAAGCATATAGAATTTATAGAATGTGATAAATAATAGCAGTAATTGATGAGAGAGAGAGAGAGAGAGAGAGAGAGAGAGAGAGAGAGAGAGAGAGAGAGAGAGAGAGAGAGAGAGAGAGAGAGCACGCTGTCCAGGTCCAGGCGCTCCACGCTCCTCTCCGTTTTTGCGTCGTTGTCTGGTTCGTGGGTAGGTGGGTGGGTGGCACCACACGCTCGGACTGGGCCGGGCTGGGCCGGGCTGCGCCGGGCTATGGGAGTGGGGAAAATGGGTCATCCCGGCGGGCGGCCCTGCCCGGCCCTGCCCGGCCCTGCGCGGCGCGGCGCGGTGGCACGAAAACAAGTCGGGAGCCACGGCAGAGGTGCGGGCACGCCCCCGGGGCCTTGAAGGGGCAGAGCAGCGGGGCGTGTGTCCTGACGGGACAGGGATGGGGGGCGCGGCCGGGCCGGGCGCGGCCGCCTGCCACTGCTCGGGTAGGCGGACCCGCTGCGCACGCGCGCACACCGGGTTGCCTACTCCAGCCCCTGAGCTTGTGGATGACACGGCCCCTCCCCCTCCCTACCCGCTACACTGTACGACGACCCATCACCCAGGCCGCGACTGTGATTCGCCCAGCCTTATTGGCTCCGGCGTCTCGTGGAATTCGCCTGTGGCCACAATAGGGTCACGCACCCGCGTGATGATAAACGAGCGGGCCGGGGATGGAGCGCGCGGAGCAGAGGTTTCAATCACCGACACTCGGGATTATTGACCCCGGCCGTTAATTTGTTTTTCCGACTTTGGCCCTGAGCCTGCCTCCCCCTTCCTCCACCTGCCACACCCCAACACCCCAACACCCCGCCCGCCCCGCCCGGCCCGGCCCGCCTCCCCGCTAACATAATTTCCCTCGAGTTACACGCCCCCTTCCTCCTCCCCTTCGTGGCGTCGGCTCCAAGTGGAGCTGCCCCGATTACGCGGATCACGGTCTGGGCTGGGGTTTTGGGATGAGGGGCAAGCCTGCCCTGCCACGTGGCAGGCTAGACGGACGGACGCGCATTGAGCTGCGGTCTGCTCTCGAACCAGCAGGACAACCAGAGGGCTTGTCCGGGGAGAAAATCATATTGCAACAAGACTGCTGTGCCTTTGAATATAGAATGGCCGCGAGGACTGCGCGCTCGTTGGCGTCGCAATATTGAAAATGTATTTTCTCCCAGAGGCTTACCGAATGTCATTCAAACGGCCGCGCAGTGTGGCGAGAGAAGGGAAGGGGGCCCCCTGAGTGACGAGCTGCGCCCGCCGGGCCCCGCCCCGCCCCGCCCCGCCCCGCCCCACCCCGCCCCGCCCCGCCGCTCTGCTTACATTCACAGGCTCACCAGCTGCGGGCTGCGCGGGGAAGGGATGAAAGGGAGACAAGCATTCATAGGGCGGCGGCGCCGGGCGGAGCCGGGCGGAGCGAGGCCCTACAGCACTGCACGGCCGCAGAGCCGCGCAGAGCACCAGGGTAACCAAGTGTTCCGTTTCACCTCCCGCCTCGCCTCGCCAGGCCACGTCATGACGCCCTACGCCCTCCATACGCTCTCCGACCTCGGCCAAGCAGACCATCTGGAGCGTAGCGTGTATCGTAGCCCAGCCCAGCCCTGCGCGTGTTTATTTTGTGTGTGAAGCGCAAGCTTGCCGCCTCCGCGTTCCCGCCCCCGCCCCCGCGCCCGCTTTGCGCGCGGCCTTGCTCATGAGTGCGAGGATAAGGGCTCTCCGCCTTCGCACCGCCCCCGCGCATCTCCACTGCCCCCGCTGGGCCTGCGCCCCTACAACCCCCCCTCCCCCCACCCCGGCATCTCATCAAACGAACAGCCTGATAGGTAGGCAACGTGAGCTACCCTCCGCCTGACTTTTGGCAACACGCAAGGCTTATGCGCCTCCCACCCCTCAACTCAATCTGCACCTGTACCTGTATATGGCGGGAGCCCCTCTCACCCCAACGCCTCCAATCAGACTGTAGTAATGTAAGTCCGTGGTGAGGGTGTGCAGACGACCAATGGCCCGGGCTGCGCCCGAACTGTAGGTACGCGGCACGGTATATGCGTCTCGCTGCTGGTGAGGTTAGGTCCGCCCGTTTCGCACGCGGCCTCGATGTGATCAGATATCAATTCCAGCCGCCCCTCTCCCTGCCCGAGCCGGGCGGCCGCGCCGGATATTGAATGGCAGCGATGCTACTACCGCAGCTGATGCTGCCGATGCTCCACCCCCGGGCCCCATCGCGCCCCCCTGCTCCGACCGCGCCCGCTATCCGAGCCACACTGTTGTTGCGACGTGACGAGTTTCACCACAACGACGCCGTCGATCCCATAAGACACGGATTTCAAACTCGCGGGCTCCAAGCCAAACGCCTGTGGCCTGGCCTGAGGCGCGCTCGAGAGTTCCTACGGGAGCTGCGCATGCAGCCCCGGAGTCTGTGGTGCGGGCGGTTTGCATACCTCAACAGAAAGTGTACGGAAAAATTTAAAAAAAAAAAAAAAACAGTTATTGTAATTTCCAGAAACCGCTAAGCATTATATCTATACGCCGTAAAGTTCTTTGGAATATTTTCCACATAATTTTGTTTTGAACATTCCACATGATTCGGAATATATTCCATAAGTAATTTATTGCATTGGAAGTGATTAGAACATAATCACGCCAAAAATTGTTTCTTGTATTTCAAGATCTGTCTTGGAAGTCCATTATTATTCTCCATAAGATCCAAGAAAAATCGTGAAATACAAGAAACTATTTTTACCGTGTTTCATGTACACTCAAAATTCAAGTGGTCCACATCTCGGAGCGGGGTGTGCGAGCGCCGCTGGGCGGATAGGGCGCGAGTTTGAGCTCTGAGCCGGGAGGCTTAGAGCGTAATATCATAAACGGTCGCTCATCTGGACGCCGCGGGGCAGCGGGGCGGGGGCGGTGGTGGCAGGCGAAGCGAGAGCAGATGCTCTTCACACGCACCTCAGCTCAGCGCGCGGGGTGGCGTGGCGACCTACTGACCCACTACGCGCCGCCACCTCGCCACCCCGGACCAGAACCACCCCTCTACCTTGGTCGCTCCTTACGCAGACGCGTAGACCCCTCGCACCCTCCCTCCCCCTCCCCCCGCGTCTCTCCCTCTCTCTCTCTCTCTCTCTCTCTCTCTCTCTCTCTCTCTCTCTCTCTCTCTGCACCCTTCTCCACCGACGTTTACTCCCCCGCTTATTTCCTTTTCTTTCTTTCTTTCTCAAGAAGTTGAATATGGCTAAGCAGGCAGGAGAGCTGGTGTGCACCAGCCCCCGAGGGGGAGAGGGGAGATCATTTCGAGAATCAATGTACGGCCCCCCTAAAAATCGTTTAAAAATAAAAAAAAAAAATAAAATAAAGAAGACTGAAAAATACGAAAAATCTAGAAAAATTTAACAAAAAAACAAAGGAATGGGGGGAATTCAGAAATGGCGGTAAACGACCAAAATTTATCAATAAGTGACAGAAATTTTCCTTGAAAAATCCAAAGAAAAATCAGAACAAAAATGAAAAAAATTAAGGGAAAAAAAATCACTGATTAGATTTTGTCTGAGTTATCCCCCATCTCGTCGCCTCCCTCCACGCCGCACCGCGTACTGTGCAGGGCACCCTACCTGCCTCACTACCTTGATCGGCTCAAGGTCAGCTCCACAGAACGGCCCGCGCAATCCTCGTGGTTGGCATCTCCCGGTGTATTAGCTCACTCTCGAGTAGGGTGCGTGTCGACGGTGTTGATGTTGTCCTCGCGGAGGAGAGGGCGGGGCGCAGATAAACGCGCGCCAGCCGCCCTCACTTTCCTTCATCCCCCCCCTCCCCCGGGGGGATTGGCGGGAGGGGGTGGGGGGTAGCCCACCAGCCAGCAGCACGCTGTTCGAGGTGGGGGTGGGGGTGGGCCGCCCGCCAGCCTAGGATGGTGGCCCGGGTCGCGCCGGGGGCCGGGGGCCGGGGGCCGGCGAGGACGAGCGGGGGTGTGGGTCGTCCATCGAAAATCGATGCCGAGTCTGCTCAGCTCCGCTCCGCCCAGCGCTGGAGCGGCTGGAGCGGCTGGAGCGGCTGGAGCCGGAGCCGGAGCCGGAGCCGGAGCCGGGCCGAGGTGGGCAGGGAGCAGCAGCGTGGCGTGCCGCCCGCTGACTTCTTCCGAAGAGCGCTTTCCTCGACCTGTCTCTCTCGCACTTATGGGGTGCGCTGAATAGGTGCGAGAGAGAGAGGGAGGAGAGCGCTGGCCTGGGCGGGCAGGCGTGGCGCAGGTCGTGCCGGGGACGCCCCCGCCCCGCCTGTCACGCACAGCCCCGTCACCTCCGTCCAGGCCCGCTCCCCTCCCGTCCCCGGCTCCGCACGAGCTTCATGCTCTTGATCCTCGCGCACAACAACAACCCTCTCGACCTCCCCCTTCTCGTCGTCGTCGTCTTGCACGCGCGTCTCCTTCTCAAACCATTTCAAAATGGTGACCCCGCCCCGCCCCGCCCCGCCACACCCCGCCTGTGCCGTAGCTCCACCGGCACGCACTCTGCCACCCCACTCGCACCCCCACCCCACCCTTGCCCTTGGAGGCTCTGCTGCTGCCCCTACCCCCGCGGGGGGCGCAGGCGTGGGCCTGGGCCCGGGGGCCGCAGTCGTCACGCGCCATTCATCATGGCGTACCGGCCCCCCTACCGACTCCCCTACCGGCTCCCCCCCCCCTCCACTAGCCCAGCGCCCCCTCCCCACGCCACCCCGGACCCGCCCCGCCCCGCCCTGAGGCCAGAGGCGTCTTCACCAAGTCGCGCCCAGCCCAGCCCAGCACAGCCCGCAGTCTTCAACCTCTCTCCTTACACTGCGCTGCTAACGGCCGAGCGCATTAGGCTCCCAGATGCTCCGCGGGACCGAAGCGTTCCAACCTCCCCTCCCTCTCGCCTCGCTCGTGTCATCTCCGCTGACCGATAGACGAGAAGGAACACACCTCCCAATTTTGGTGTACAATTTTCGTACTTTTCTTTTACATTTTATTGAATTAATGTGAATTTTTGCTTGAATTTTATATACCTAAAATTCCTGAATTTTCCTGAATCTTTTTGTAGTACGAGGTGTAAAAAAAAATCTGAGTTTTCCCCTCCACCCATGGAGCAGGAGCAGAGGAATAACCGCGCTGCGGTGGGCCTATGTTTGTGAGTGACGATGGAGTTGTTTCATTCACTCTCTGTGGGCTGCGAGCGACCGCGAGGGAGGTACCTTTTCTTAAAACTCGCACTGCTGCGGATGTCGTGTGGTTTCGGTGTCGCGCTCGGGCTGCTGGGGCACGCGCGCCCCCCGCGTGACCGTGTGGTGGGCGCTGCGCAGTCCTCGACATCCGAGCGCCAACCCCGCCCCCGAGCCCACCCCGAGCCCTCAGCCCCCGCCGCAAAGGCCTTCCCCTACTGTACTTACCGACAATGACGTGGCGGTAAATTAATTTCCAACTTAATTTGTCTCTTTGGTGAGCGTTGTCGTGGCGGGCGTGGCGTGGCGTGGCGGGGGACTATAGCCCGTAGGCTGCTGCTGCCGCCGAGGCTCACTCAGGCCGCCTCGTCTGTATTTTTAGGCCGCCGCATCGACTTCGGCCACTGCTCCTGCGTCCCCAACCGGCGTCCCCTTCTTGTCCAGGGCCTCCAGCCCGCAGCCCGCACCCCCTACCCCTACCTCCCCCTTTTGCTCCGATATTAAGCTGCAGTTATTTGAGGAGAGGGGTCGAGTGAAATAACACGACAGAGCTTGAAAAACACGGGACCAGGCGACGGTCGTCGTGAAGTGGCCGGGCGGGGCGGGGCGTGGCGGGGCGTGGCAGGGTGGGGTGTACATCTCAGGCTAGGCTGCTAAGCGCAATCGAGGGCCGACGGCTCGGGCGGGCCCGGCCCGGCCCCGGCCGGCTCCGAGAATAGCTGTTTGCAGCGGCCAGTCCCGACGGCTCCACATCACCTACACACAACACTTCTTTGGGCTGTGCTTGACGTGCGGGGCGCGCGGGGCTGGGTATGGGGGTGGGCTGCGGCGAGGCCCTGCCGGCCCTGCCCTGCGCTGATGCCGCTCGACCCGGCCCCAGCCGTGCAGTGCATGTGCATGCCAACTCCCACAAGCGGCGGTACATACCCACATTCCCGTGCGCCCCGACTGTAGTACGAGCCACTGGCCGGCGGCTGGTGGTCTGGTCGTCATGCTCGTTTCTCGTTGTAAAAGAGGACTCTTTCATTTAATTTAATTGTGTTTCATTACATGTTTTTTTTTGTCGCTTGGGCTGTGCTATGGCGGACATGCTGGATGCACTACAATTTCGCCATAATTCTACTGGCCACTGCGGTGCTACAACCGCGCCGGCCGCGCCGCTGTACCGTCCCCCCGCCTCTCCCGAGGGTGAGGATGAGGACGTGGAGGTGGAGGTGGAGGTGGAGGTGGAGGTGGAGGGCCCCGAACGGGAACGGGGCGGGGGCGGGGGCTGGGTGGCGGGGACTAGGGAGAAACGAAGAGTCGGACGGCGAGGCAGGAGAGCCCCGTATACCGTGTTTGCTGGAGCCAGGGGAAGGGGGGGGGGGGATGGGGGGTGGTTACATCGAAAAATCATTGTACGGCCCCCAAGAAATCATTTCAAAAATCATTAAAAAATCGTTAAATTAAAATAAAATTGACAAGAAAAATACAGAAAAATCGTGAACAAATAAACAATCAACTTGTATAAAAATTGTAAAAGGGCAAAAAGGGGGAAGAGATCAAAATTTATCAAAACAATAAATTTCCCCTAAAAAATCCAAAGAAAAATCAAAACAAAAATCTTTAAAAATCAACAGTCAAAAAAATCATTGTACACATTTTGTATGAGTGATCCCCCCTCGACCTGGTTCTCTGTGCTGTCATGCCCCTCGACGCTCTCCCGCGACCCGCCGCGCTGGTGTGGCAGTATATTTATACCGCCTGTAGACTTATGCCCTAGGTGCAGATGACCGCTCGTACCCCTCATCGACAGCCCGGCACTAGGTCATCTAGGCGATTAGTTTGCAGCCCACTCAACTCCACATGGTCACATGACTTGACCTGACTTGACTTGAGAGAACCAGGCCGCGGCCAACTCATGGCTGGTGTGGCCCTCCCCTCCTTCCCCACACCACCGTCCAGTCTCAGCTTCAGCTCGCCCGCCCCGCCTGGCCTGGAAACAGAAAGCGCGCGAGGCTAGGCTTGGCGCGGCGGGAGCAAACCGTCTCCTCCGTCCCCCCCCCTCTCTCTCTCTCTCTCTCTCTCTCTCTCTCTCTCTCTCTCTCTCTCTCTGCCCTGCCGGCCCTGCCCTGCCTTTCACAAACTTTGGCGGGAGCCGTGGCGATGTGGGGCGGTGGCGGTGCGGGAGTGGCGGAGCAGGAGGGCTGCTGCCAGTGACGTCACTGCGGGGAGACGGGCGGACCCTACCCGGGACCGGCCGGCAAAGAAGTAGGGAGGGTGCGCGCCCGGCCCGCACCCGCACCCCCAACCCCAACCCCCGCGACAATGCGTGGAGCATAGGTACACCCCACCCCACCCCCTCCCCTAACAGAGCGGTGCGTGGGCGGAGGAACAGCCCCCGGCCCCCCGGGAGGTGGGGGGGTGGCGGAGCCCCCCCGGGGGGCCCTCCTCCGGTTCCTTGGCTGTTCTTCCAGCTCGCGCGCTCTGATTTAGGCGGCTTTAGGTCCCGTTGCCCTCCCACACGCTGTGGGGTGGGGCAGGGCGGGGCGGGGTTGGGCTGGGCTATCATGTGTCTCTGAGGGGCCGGGTGGGGCGGGGCGACCACATCAGGCAGGCGCGTCCCGTTCCATCGGGTGAGGTGGGACCCTCTCTACAACAGGTGAGGTGAGGTGAGGTGTCGGTGGAGCCGAGGCCGAGGACGAGGCCGCCGACATGTCCCTCGCGGGCCCGGCCCCGGCCCCGACCCCGGCCAGAGTGGCCCCATCCCCAGCCTCTCTTGTGACCGCCTCAGGCGCGCCCTGCCCCGCGGCACCGCGTCGAGTGGTCTGGCCGCGCTCTTTTGTTCTGGCGGGTCGAGTCGGCTCGGCTCGGCGGCACGCCTGGAGCCTGGAGATGGTCCTGCCGCCGCGGCGCGGCTCTTGATTGTGTGCGCCGCCTGCCCCGCCTGCCCTCCTGTCGCCCGCAGCAGGGCTTCCTTCTCTCCCGCCACCCTCCCCCTGCTTCCTGCGCGCCGTCTATGCCCCCTTTCCCCCGCTCCTCAGGGACCACCACCTCCGGACACCTCCGCCCTACCCAACCACAACCACCCGCGCCAGGCTTGCATTCTGCAATTAGGCTCCTGTGATGCTAATGTCGCCGCTCCGCCCTGCCATTGACTTGCTAATCTCACCTCTCTCTCTCTCTCTCTCTCTTGCAGCAGGGGCCACGGCGGTGCCCGCGGGGCTGGCCTCCCCCCGGGGAGGGTCGCTACGCGAGCGCGAGCGGGAGCGGGACCAGCATGGCCGGCAGCGGCGCTTCTCGGCCGCCATCGTGGCGCGCCGCGAGTCGCTGTTCGGCGGCGCGGGCGGCTCCAGCGGCGCGGGCACGCCGATGGACGCGGCCATCCGCCGGCCGTCGCTGGCCGCCGTGGCCGAGCGGGGCTCCTGGGGCTCGCGCTGGGAGTTCCTCCTCTCCTGCGTCGGGCTCTCCGTCGGCATCGGCAACGTCTGGCGGTTCCCCTACCTGGCCTACCAGAACGGTGGCGGTGAGTACAGTTGGTATACAGCTCATTTAAAACACGAAAAAAAATATAAATATGTAATAATAAAAACAAGAAGAAATACAAAAAAAAACGGAAAATCGAGAAAAATTAAACAAAAATCAGAAATAAAATTGAAAAAGTTTATAAATATGGGTAAAAGATCAAAATTTATCAGAGTATCAGAAATTTTCCTTGAAAATATCAAAACGGAAAACTGTAGTTATATTCAGTTAAGAATCACGCCAGTCGAAGCGTAAGCGTACGCTTGCGTGAGTGTGAATCTACGCTTGAGGTGGTGGGGAGCACTCGGTCGGCTTCGCGGATTTCGGTGACTTCGGAGCTTTGGGTGACTTCTTCTGATGTGTCCGTTATTCCGCGGAGACGACCGAGTGCTCCCCACCACCTCAAGCGTAGATTCACTCTCACGCAAGCGTACGCTTACGCCACGCTTCGACTGGCGTGGTTCTTAACTGAATATGACTTGAGCGACGAGAACAGATGCATGAAAGCGATCCTCGGAATCAGTCGGCAGGTCCGTGGTCCGTCACGCGGCCGTCACGCGGCCGCCACGTGGGGTCCGGCGCCGGCGGGGGCGTCACACGGTGTGACGTCGCGTGGCGGTGGGGTTCTGGCGTTAATGACGCCCCTTAAGGAACACGGCGCGCGGCGCGGTGCCAGTGCACGCCCCTCTCCCGCCCCTCCTGCGCCCCCGGCCCCCGCGTCACCGCCACACAGGCACCGGGGTTAATTACACGACAAATTGGAGCCCCTCTCTACTCCCCGCCGCAGCCGTCTCTCTCTCTCTCTCTCTCTCTCTCTCTCTCTCTCTCTCTCTCTCTCTCTCTCTCTCTCTCTCTCTCTCTCTCTCTCTCTCTCTCTCTCCCAGAAGCTAACCCTGTTTAACTCAAATGTTATTGAATTAATGAACAGACATGCCCCCCTTAAAACCAAAAATGTTAAGAATTTCAATGCCCCTTGGATGACAGCTGAAATACGATCACTTCTCTCAGAAAGAGACAAGTTGCGGGACAGATCTAAGCGCACAAAAATACCTATCGACCTTGAGAATTTTCGTAAAGCCAGAAATAAAGTCAAGCAAGTTATTAGAAATTCCAAGATTAAATACTACTATGATACCTTCGCGAGATGCAATGACTCGAAAACTATGTGGTCAACAATCAAATCACTTCGTATAGGCAAACCTCCAACCCAGAAAGTTGACCCTGTAATGCCTGTTAACGATCTAAACTCCCACTATGCGTCTGTCTCAAGTGTTAGAAATTCAGAACTCATTGACAGTGCTACAAGTCAGTACTCTAATTTGCCACGAAAGTTCTCTGACATAAATGAGCAGTTCTTTTTTGGGTATGCTATGCCTCTTGATATTTATAAAGCCATACAGAGTATCAAATCAAAGGCAACAGGTGTAGATAACTTGTCAATATCCTTTCTTAAATTGTGTTTGCCGGCCTTAATGCCTATTATGGAACATTTATTTAATTTCTGCCTCCAGAATAGTGTCTTTCCATCTATGTGGAAAATGGCAAATATCTTGCCTATTCCAAAAAATAAAAGCCCGAGAGAATGCAAAGATTATAGACCTGTCAGCATATTGTGTGTTCTCGGTAAGGCCCTGGAGAAAATAGTCCACGCGCAGGTCAGTGAATTTCTATCAGAACGTAACCTTTTTGCCGAGTTTCAGTCTGGTTTTAGGAAGGGCCACAGCACAGTCACTGCTCTTGTTAAAGTAGCAGATGACATACGAAAGTCTATTGATAAACGCCTTATGTCGATGCTGGTTCTTCTTGACCTCAGCAAAGCCTTTGACTGTGTCCATCACGAGTTGTTACTTGCGAAACTTAAATACCTGGGATTTTCCAGGTCTGCTGTGGCCTGGTTTCAGTCATACTTAGTTGACAGATGTCATAGAGTTTTTGTTTCGGACACAGTGTTCTCTGACTGGACTACAGTTAAGACAGGGGTACCTCAAGGCAGTGTCCTAGGACCCTTACTGTTCCTTATATACCTTTTTGATCTACCCTCAGTAATTAACTCTTGCTCTTATCATATGTATGCTGATGACATCCAGCTGTATACCCACTTCACCCTGTCAGACCACGAAGCTGCTCTTGGCCGTATTACTAGTGATATACTAAAAGTTATTGAATATTGTGAAAAACATAATCTGGTATTGAATGTCGGCAAAACACAGGCAATAATTTTGGGTACGCAGAAATATTTGACGCTGCTGAATAAGAACCCAGTTGCCCCTTTGGTTCTAAATGGTTGCACAGTGCCGTACTCCAAATCGGTTAATAATTTGGGTGTACTCTTCGACCCCGCACTTAACTGGACGGAACACTGCATATCTGTCGTCCAAAAGGTATTTGGCGTTCTAGCACAATTACGGCGTAATTTCTCCTTCATACCACGCAATGTGAGAAAAACTCTTATCTCATCTTTAGCAATGCCTCACTTTGATTACGCATCGGTCCTGTTTACGGATATGCCAGCTTACAACAATCTCCGACTTCAAAGAGCACAAAACGCGTGTGTCAGATTTATAACGGCAGCATCACGATACGAGCATATTACACCATACTACAGAGCAATAGATTTTAAGAAAATCGTGGAAAGGAGAGAGATCGATACAGCTGTCCTTGTGAGTAAAATTATTAAGTTCAAGTCCCCCAGCTATTTAAGAAATTCATACCAGTTTGCTTGTCTAAATAAATCATCAGGGACTAGGTCCAGCAAGTCGCGTTTACAAATACCAACTCATAGAACTCAAAAATATCATTTGTCGTTTCTTGTCCGGTCATCTCAACTGTGGAATGAATTAGCATTATATCATCATTTGCACCTGTCACCGCAGACCATCAGGAGAAAGCTACTGAATGCATAAAAGCGTCATGTTGTTTGTATCCTGCACTTAATCTTTAGTTGTTACACTAGTTTTAAGTATTGTTAGTCATTAAGTATTTCTAAACATCCTGCTAGAGAGCGGGTTCTCATGTAGTGGGGCTTCATAGCCCTTTTTGAGGATCCTCAATAAATTCAATTCAATTCAATTCAATTCTCTCTCTCTCCCCCTCTCCCACCCCGGGCGTGGCGGGGAGCGGTTCGGAGGGCGCGCGCGCGCGTTCCAATCCCGATTGACGACCCGATTCATCATTTATCTTGGATGGCGGGGTGAGGCGAGTCGAGCCTAGCGAACGGGCGGCGTGGAGGCTTGGGGCCGCCTTAGGGGATGATGAGGCCGGCTGAAAGTAAAGCACGGCGCGGTCCTCCTCGCGGAGGGCGGAGGCTCAGCAGGCGGATCCGCGACGCTCCTTTGGTGCGGCGTCCGACGCGGGCGCCCGTGCTGGGTCCAGGAGACAGGGGAACAACTTTAAGTTCTATTCTGCAGATGTTGTGAATTTTTGTGAATTCTCGTAACTTTTCACTTGGATTTAACACAAATTTTTGTGTTTTCCTGAATTTTTCTGAATTTTTTTGTGGATTTTTCCTGAATTTTCCCGAACTTTCGTGAATTTTTAATTTTTTCGAAAGTACGAGGTGTATATAGAAATTTTAGAGTTGTTTCCCCCTCGGGTCCACGCCCATACGCCCATCTCTCTCCGTTCTTGCCGCACTCTTGGGGCGCGGTCATAGGGAGCTAGAGAGAGAGGACGCCACTGCATCCACATGGTGCTCGGAATCATCCTGCACGCTGGACGGGACAGGCCAGGTCAGGGGCGTCGCCATGAACGGAGCTCCCCGCCCCGGCCGCCCCGGTCTGAGCCGCAGACCCAAGGCCAGGCCGCAGGTCCTGCCCCTGCCCTGCCCTGTCGCGGGGCTCGCCTCGGTGTTTGTGGAGCTGTTGCGAAGGAGTCGCATGTGTTCGCGAAACTTGGTCGGCCGGGCTTGGGGGGGCTGCGGGGCTCGGGCCGGGGCCGGGGCTATGGGGCTGTCAGAGCGAACCCCTTTACCACGTTACCGACCCGTCTGCCTCCAGCCCCTCCCGGCCCCGGCCCCGGCCCCAGCCCCCTCCCATGGCCCCCCTCCAGCCTCGGGAGCTTCGCGCGGGGCTGGGATAACGGGGATAACCTTCGGCCGTCGCCAAACCAAACGGACTGGCTGGAGGGGTGGGGTGGGGCCCTCGCCGGGGCCGGGGCCGGGGACCCGCTCCTCCTGACCCGGCCCGACTGCCTCCTGCAGCACGCCCTCCTCCGCCTCGCGACGGATCGCCCTGTGATTTGCCACACTGCAGCACCGCAAAAGTAGACCCTTAGACGCACGGAGGAGTGAAGAAATGTTTCCATATATTTTTTGTGGGGAGGGGGTGTGTAACGGAACGATGGAGAAATTTCCTCCGCACAGCAGTCGCGCCTTCAGCCAGCCTCGCCAGCCTCCTCGGGCCTGGTGGGCCTTTTGGGGGTGGCGCTGTCAAACCCCTTCCCCCTCCCTACCCGCGCCTTTCCACGAGGGGGAGGCTTGCCAAACGAGGCGATAGCCAGCCTACTTGGCAGCCGCTTGAGCCTGTGCCCGGCCCCAGCCCCGGCCCCGGCCCCGGCCCCGGCCCCGGCCCCGGCCCCGGCCCCGGCCTGCTCTGTGCAGCGTGCAGCCACCAGGAGCGGAGGAGTGGGGAGGGCAGGGACCCTGCGAGCACTACTGGTGCTGCTGCAGTGCAGCCGAGCAGCCGAGCGGCCGAGCACGCCAGGAAGGGCAAATGACGCTCAGCTAATAAAACGTGCTCAGGCGCAGCGGCCGTGCCCGGCCCCACCCCGCCCCGCCCCGCCCCGCCCTACAATCCGGATCTGAATAAGCAGACGAGTGTAGAACTAGGCTGTGAGTGGAAAGGGGGTGGGGCGCCGTGGGGCGGCGAGGCGGTCGGGGGTTGGAGGAGCGGTGCTGCGCGGGCTGAGCACGCGGAGTTTTGGTGGGCGGTGGGGTGGCGGGATTGAAAGAAGGGAGAGGGGGGGGGGAGGAGAAGGGTGTTGGCATTCGCCACTTATACCCAAGGGAAGAGGCGAGGGAGAGAGAAATGGAGAGAGATGGGGGAGGGGGGAGGGCACGGCTGAGAGAGAGAGAGAGAGAGAGAGAGAGAGAGAGAGAGAGAGAGAGAGAGAGAGAGAGAGAGAGAGAGAGAGAGAGAGAAGGAGCGAAGAGCGAAGCAAGGTCTCGAGGTCTCAGCGGGGCAAAGAGTCTCCCCTCGCCTCGCCGCGGAAAGAAATAAAAGTCAAAATGCCTCAGCCAGGAAGCGGGATATTGTCCCCTGCTCTCAAGATATGCAAGGCTTATTTTTCTGTTTGCGCCTCGCCGCCCTCCTTCCGTTTGCGCGGTTATTGTTTTGAAGGGAATTAGCTGAAGTTATACACACAGTTCCGCGCGGGGCGGGGCGGGGCCGCGACCGTGTGGCGCCCAGTCAGTGCCGCTGATTGGATTTAAAAAAAATAAAAGATTCTTTTTAATCACGGGTTTGAGTTTAACGGGCTGTTTGTCAAGGGGAGTGGGGGGGAGGGGGTGAAGCTGGAGCAGAGTAGGTCGAGGGAGGGTGGGTGAAAGGGCTCACCGGGCGTGTCGCCCAATAGAACGGGGCGAAATCATTTCCGGCTCAGCCGTGGTGTGACTAACGACGAAATGAGAAGGGAACACCTCGCCCCACACCAACCCTCCTCCTCCTCGCCTTCCCACACGATGTACGTTAATTATATTATTTTTCTTCTCTTTGCTGCTGCTGCTGCTGCTGCTCGGGCTGCGGCCGCCGCGGTGGCTGGTGCCAGTGCTGGCTGTGGTGATGGTGTTGACCGAGACGTGTGTTTGCAGGTGCTTTCCTCATCCCCTACCTCATCATGATGGCCCTGGCGGGGAAGCCCATGTACTTCCTGGAGCTGGCCATGGGGCAGTTTGGCGGCGTGGGCCCGGTCGCCATGTGGAACTGCTGTCCCATCGCAAAGGGTGAGTGCGCAGCACAGAGCGGTGAATCGTCCGCATCCGGATCAGCCGCTTCTCTGCCGACTTATTCCGAAGAGCACTTTCCTCGCCCTGTCTCTCTTGCACTCATGGGCCTCGCTGAATAGGTGCGAGAAAAACAGAGCGAGGAGAGGAGAGCGCTCAGTTGGATGGGCTGGGCTGGGCGCGCGGAGGACGCCTGCGGGGTCGGCAGCACATCGTGCACGCCCGTGCGCCCGGCCCGCCTACCCGCGCGCGCGCAGGCGCTCCCCGGCCCGGAGCCTTGGCGTATTTAGTTAAGACGCGCTTAGCCCAGAGCGCGAGAGCGATGCGTGAGGGCGAGGCGCGAGAGCGCGAGAGCGTGGCTACGGTGTGGTGGGGATGGGGCAAGCGTCAAATTCCGCCTCGGCTCGGCTTCGGCTCGGCTTCGGCTCGGCTTCGGCTCGGCTTCGGCTCGGCTTCGGCTCGGCTTCGGCTAGGCTTCGGCAGCCGGAGCCGACTGCCGAAGCCGCGAGCCGAAGCCGAGCTTGACGCTCGCCCCATCCCCACCACACCGTAGCCACGCTCTCGCGCTCTCGCGCCTCGCCCTCACGCTTCGCTCTCGCGCTCTGGGCTAAGCGCGTCTTAACTAAATACGCCACCTGGCCGCGTCGCAACGCCGCGCCGATCCAGAGGGAAACAACTCAGAAAGTTTTGAACACCTGTATATTCTTTAAAAAAAAAAATCATCCAATTTTTCAGGAGTCAGAAAAACTCAGAAAAATTCGAGAAAATTCAAAGCCCGTACTTTGCAAAATTCAATAAAATATCACTAAACTACGAATATTTTTTTTTTTAATCCAATCATCAGCAGTGGTGCGGTCCCGCCTGACTGGGTGCCACACGGTCGCGGCTCCGCCCCGCCCGGAACTGTGTGTATAATTTCACGAACACTCGAAATAAGTCGGGGGCGGAGCACATCGGTTGTCCGACCTTTTTTTGTCCGACCTCGGGATTTTTGCGGCCGCCACCGTCACACGTTTCTTTTTGTCCGACCTCATTTTGTCCGACCTGGCAGTCGGGGTGTCATAGTGATTTTTCTGTCCGACCTCGTTTTGTCCGACCCCAACGAACCGTTAGAGTCGCCTGCTATCCTCTGCGATGCAGCTCGATTGCCCGACCTGATGATTTCCTCAAAATCCAAAAAAGTGCCTTGCTTTTTTCTGACCTTGTTTACACGGGTGAAGTGGAGAAGGAATGGGTATCATGGTCGGAGCACACCTCAAATTCATTTTTAATTTTATTTAAAAGAGCTATTTTTTAAAAAATTGAAAAATTGGTAGGCCCCTACCTAACTCGCAACCTGCGAGCCCCGCCTGCTTAACTTCGGAGTTCGGATGGGATCCGGTGTGTTCCAGGCGACCGCCACCCCGCGGGCACGAGAAGTCCTCTCCGCTTCGGGGAGAGTCCCCGCTTAAGGCTGGCGGCCTGTCAGGCCCGCCGTACTACCCTATTTAAACAGCGCCTTGAAGCCGTAGGTAGCATTTCAGACCAACGACTGGGCACCACCGGACCGCATGACCGGTCAGTGGGAGGTAGAGGCAAGGCAGGACGATAGAGGGGGAGAAAAGCAGAAAGAGAAGTTTTTGCGGAAGAGTAAGCGTACGGTTGGTTAGACCTGTACTGACCCGCTCCCGCACAGGTCATGGAAAAGCTGTTTACTAAGGAGCCAGATTCATAGGCCTTACTTCCCCACGAGGGACCACCCCCCGTGGCATGGGACGGAACTTCCTGACAACTCGCTTTCGCTGCCAGTGAAGAACCTACCTGGGAATTGAACCCAGGCCCCAAGTGCCGAGTCTCATGACACCCCGCGGCTTTCGTGGCACGAAGACCACTAGACCGTCGGCGATTCCACGAGGGAGCTCCGTTGAAACGGGGGGTTTGAATTCCACGCCAAGCTGCTGTCCTCGGAAAAATTTATATTTTACAGCAAGATTTGAACCCGAGTTCTGCGGCCGCCGGAACATCACTATGCCGGCACGGCTACGACGCCATGGTACAAGTCGGCTTTCCACTAAGGGGTGACGCTGCGAAGAGCCGTAGTCGCCGACGAACCTGTACCGGTGGCGTCATCAGTACGCCTGCTCTCCTTGCTGGGACAGACCAGCAGCGTGGCGACTCTGGTATCCGCATCGGCACCGTTAGAAGTACTAGGTGGGCACAGGTTCGAATCTCGATCATAATATTTTTTTTTCGAAGTAGCTTTGTCTCTTTACGTTGCCCGAGGCACAAGGACACTGGATGAAAAGGATTAAGTAGGTAAAAAATAAATCAAAACAAATCCGCACTCGACATTGAGGTCGTCGCCGGTGAAAGCACAAGTTGGACAGAGATTCTAAAGCCACCCCTATCTGTAACTTCTTTTTCTTTTATTTTTTTCTTCTTTTTTAAGTTGGTAGCTTTGCTACGCGCTGAACTTTTTTCTTGAAAAAAACAAAACCAAAAAAAACAACATATTTTTTAGTGCCTCGGGCAACTGCAAAAAGGCAAAACTACCTAGTGATAGAAAGAAATAAAAGAAGAAAAAACAGGATGGTATTAGAACCTTTGTCCAACTCGTGCTTTCACCGGCGACGACCTCAATGTCGAGTGCGGATTTGTTTTGATTTATTTTTTACCTACTTAATCCTTTTTATCCACTGTCCTTGTGCCTCGGGCAACGTAAAGAGACAAAGCTACTTCGAAAAAAAAATATTGCGGTCGGTATTAGAACCTGTGCCCACCCAGTACTCCTAACGGTTCCGATGTGGATACCAAAGTCGCCACGCGGCTGGTCTGTCCCAGTAAGGAGAGGAGGCGTACTGAAGACGCCACCGGTACAGGTTCGTCGGCGACTACGGCTCTTCGCAGCGTCACCCCTTAGTGGAAAGCCGACTTGTACCATGGCGTCGTAGCCGTGCCGGCATAGTGATGTTCCGGCGGCCGCTGAACTCGGGTTCAAATCTTGCTGTAAAATATAAATTTTTCCGAGGACAGCAGCTTGGCGTGGAATTCAAACCCCCCGTTTCAACGGAGCTCCCTCGTGGAATCGCCGACGGTCTAGTGGTCTTCGTGCCACGAAAGCCGCGGGGTGTCATGAGACTCGGCACTTGGGGCCTGGGTTCAATTCCCAGGTAGGTTCTTCACTGGCAGCGAAAGCGAGTTGTCAGGAAGTTCCGTCCCATGCCACGGGGGGTGGTCCCTCGTGGGGAAGTAAGGCCTATGAATCTGGCTGCTTAGTAAACAGCTTTTCCATGACCTGTGCGGGAGCGGGTCAGTACAGGTCTAACCAACCGTACGCTTACTCTTCCGCAAAAACTTCTCTTTCTGCTTTTCTCCCCCTCTATCGTCCTGCCTTGCCTCTACCTCCCACTGACCGGTCATGCGGTCCGGTGGTGCCCAGTCGTTGGTCTGAAATGCTACCTACGGCTTCAAGGCGCTGTTTAAATAGGGTAGTACGGCGGGCCTGACAGGCCGCCAGCCTTAAGCGGGGACTCTCCCCGAAGCGGAGAGGACTTCTCGTGCCCGCGGGGTGGCGGTCGCCTGGAACACACCGGATCCCATCCGAACTCCGAAGTTAAGCAGGCGGGGCTCGCAGGTTGCGAGTTAGGTAGGGGCCTACCAATTTTTCAATTTTTTAAAAAATAGCTCTTTTAAATAAAATTAAAAATGAATTTGAGGTGTGCTCCGACCATGATACCCATTCCTTCTCCACTTCACCCGTGTAAACAAGGTCAGAAAAAAGCAAGGCACTTTTTTGGATTTTGAGGAAATCATCAGATCGGGCAATCGAGCTGCATCGCAGAGGATAGCAGGCGACTCTAACGGTTCGTTGGGGTCGGACAAAACGAGGTTGGACAGAAAAATCACTATGACACCCCGACTGCCAGGTCGGACAAAATGAGGTCGGACAAAATGAGGTCGGACAAAATGAGGTCGGACAAAATGAGGTCGGACAAAATGAGGTCGGACAAAATGAGGTCGGACAAAAAGAAACGTGTGACGGTGGCGGCTGCACAATTCCCGAGGTCGGACAAAAAAAGGTCGGACAACCGATGTAGACTCCTCGTCGGGGGAACTCACAGAAAAATCACGCCTTTTGTTTGCCATCAAAGTTGTTTCCGGCTCGCCAGCCGACTGATTGGACTGGCCCTGAGCGCCTTTATCTCTGTTTGCTCGCCAGGGGTGGGCTGCGCCATGGTGACGGTGTCCCTGGTGGTGTGCATCTACTACAACGTCATCATGTCCTACACGGTGTACTACATGGTGGCCTCGTTCGCCAAGGAGGTGCCGTGGGCCAAGTGCGACCCCGCCTGGGCGGACATGGCCACGTGCTACACTCGGGTCTCCGGGGCGGAGAGCGTGAACGGGACCCTCAACACCACCGCGCCGTCGGCCACGGGCAAGGAGACGGCCAGCCTGCAGTACTGGGAGTGAGTGTCGCCCCTTGCGTCCCGCCCGAGGGGTCCTTCTCTCAAAAAGATCAGTGTGCACCGAAAAACAAAATCATGAAAAAAATCAGAGGAAAAGACGAGAGAAAAAATTTGAAAAAAATCGTTTTAAAAAAAAATCAAGAAAAATATCAGAAAAAAATTGAGGAAAATCACACTAGAAAAATTAGAAAAATTGATGTACGCTTAAATTTATAGTGAAGGACCCCTCTGTCCCGCCCCACCCCCTGCGGTGGGCACCACCCTCTCCCCTCATCTGGCATTCAGTTAACACATCTCTTTGAGCCTGTGTCTCGCCCCGCCGCCGTACGGCCCCATAGCCAGCCGACCCAGGCCATTACGGGGGTCTGCAGGACTTGGAAACTGTTTTCAATCGCTGTTTGGGGCGGGCGCGGCTGTGAACCGAACCGAAAGCCATCCCTGGCGCGCGCTGAGGTGCGCGGTGGGTGTAAGGGGGCCCTTCTGGCGTGCGGCCTTCGCCAAGCGTAATCTCTGGGAGATAGCGCGGGGGCGGGGTGTAACGTAACGGTCCTCCCCCCTGCCCAAGGGCAGCGCCCCAGGCCGCCCCAGCACCGGCATGGTCCGCCCCGCCGACCCTGACTACGCCAACGCCCTCCTCTATATGTACACCTCACGAATGTTACAGGCGCCACGTCCTGCACCTGTCGGACGGCATCGAGCACATGGGGCCCGTGAAAGGGGACCTGGCGGCGTGCCTGCTCTTCTCGTGGTGCATCGTGGTGCTGTGCCTCGTCAAAGGCATCAAGACCTCCGGGAAGGTAAGCCACGGTAGTGTTTGCAATATCGGTCGGATACTGACTTTCCCCGACTGCCTTCCGTCTTTCTCCCTCGCACTATGGACTCGCATGAGAGTGAGAGAGACAGAAGGACCGTCAGGTAAGGCAGTATCCGACCGATTGCGGTGACCTCTCGCTGGAAGCCGCGGCCGTCCGATGACGCGCTGACGCGCCCCTTCTGCCCTGCAGGTCGTGTACTTCGCCGCCACGTTCCCCTACGTGATCCTGTTCACCCTGCTGGTGACGGGGCTGTGCCAGGAGGGCGCGTGGTCCGGCGTCGCCTACTTCATCGTGCCGGACTGGTCGAAGCTGCTCGACATCCAGGTGTGGCAGGCCGCGGCGGGGCAGATGTTCTTCTCGCTGAGCGTGTCCATGGGCGGCCTCATCATGTACTCGAGCTACAACGACTTCCGGAACAACGTGTACCGGGACGCGCTCGTCGTGAGCGTGATGGACACGCTCACCTCCATCATCTCGGGCACCGTCACTTTCAGCATCCTAGGGGCCATGGCGCACGACCTGAACGTGCCCATCCAGGAGGTGGTCAAGGAGGGCCCCGGCCTGGCGTTCGTCGCTTACCCGGAGGCACTTCTGCGCCTGCCCGTGCCGCAGCTCTGGGCCGTGCTCTTCTTCCTCATGCTCTTCGTGCTCGGGCTTGACAGCGAGGTATTTACTGACGACAGCGCGGCACTGCTTTTGAACTTCGCCTCACTGCACTCCCCCCCCCCTTCCAGCCAGATCCCTTCCCCCTTTCCACTCTGTATTTCATTACATTTTCTCTTCACCCCTTCCATGCCATTCTTTAGTCGTCGTCTTCTTCTTTTACCCGAATTTTTCTCGACCGGTCGGGCCGGCCGAGCCCCTTCACAGTATGCACAACTTGCTCACGCCCCAGCCTCATTTGAGAACGACCCCATGCAGCGTGCAGCGCATACCGACCCCAGCGCTCAGTGTACCCGCCCCGCCCTGCCCCGCCCTGCCCCGCCCCGCTGCGCGCCCCGTATTACTGGTATTACAAGGCACGTGGCCGGGCTATTAGCTCGCGGGAGTGAGAGACGCCGCAACGTGACAAAGGTGATGATAACTCTGCGAATAATACTATCGCCTCTGTTTGCAGTTCGCGCTGCTCGAGAACGTCCTGACCAGCATCTCGGACGAGTTCACGGTCTTGCGCTCCCACAAGCTCATGTTCTGCATCGGCACCGCGCTCGTCTGCTACGTGATCGGGCTCTCCTGCGTCACATACGTACGTTTTTTCTTCACTTTTTTTTACACACGTTGCGTTCACTTTTGGGGACGTCTTACAACATTGAACCGTCTTGCTGTCCGCGAGGATACCACTGCACACGTGCAGGGGTTCCTGCTCGATGGGCGTTCGGTGCCATAGCTCGGGCCGGAACGCACAACCTCTTTGCGAGGCCGTGCCTTTCATTATCCTCCCTGACCGCCGAGGGGGAAAAAACTCTGAAATTTCTGTACAGCGCGTAATTCAGGAAAGTTCACACAAATTAAGAAAAAAAATCATTAAAGTTTAGGAAAATTCAGGAAAAATTCAGGAAACTCAATTGAAAATTCACAAAAACTCTATAAAAGTTTACAAAAATGCACGAAAACTCACAAAATGGGTGCACCAAAATTCAGAGTTGTTTCCCTCTCGTCCTTGACTCTTCTTTATTTTTTCCAGGGCGGTAACTACGTGCTCACGCTCATGGACGTGTACGGCGGTGGCCTGGCCGTCCTCTTCATCGCCATCTGCGAGTGCTGCAGTCTCGTGTGGATTTATGGTAATGGCGGATGAGGTCGTCTTGATGGTCCCATACCGTTATCATTCTTCACGACACCAACACGCGCGTCTGATACTTTTCTGTTTTTCCCTCCGCAGGTTTGCGCCGGTTGTGCTCTGACCTTGAGTTCATGCT
This sequence comes from Frankliniella fusca, assembly GCA_029379305.1. NCBI lineage: Eukaryota > Metazoa > Arthropoda > Insecta > Thysanoptera > Thripidae > Frankliniella > Frankliniella fusca. The sequence goes on along the minus strand of JAHWGI010000492.1, from coordinate 199,360 downwards.
GGGCTACAAACCAGGCCTCTATTGGCGGGTTACCTGGGGCTTCTTCGCTCCCATCATTTTGACTGTGAGTTGTGGCAGTGGCAGGGCTAGGTGTGCAACCGCACCCGAAGTGAAGTGCGGGCTAAACTATACCGTGCACTGCTGCAGGTGATCTTCGTCTACTCTCTGGTGGACTACAAGCCCCTCAAGTACGAGGAGTACGACTACCCGGACTGGGCGGACGCACTGGGCTGGATGCTGGCGCTCGCCTCCATGATCCAGATCCCCTTCTGGGGCCTAATACAGGTTTTCCGCCAGACAGGCGAAACTTTCAAAGAGGTGGGTGCAGCGTAAAAATTGTCATCACTTACCGCAATTGTAACTGTTTCATGAGTGCGTTTTGGTGTTTGTAGAAAGTGCTGCAGGCTCTGGTGCCCAACGAAGATTGGGGTCCGTCGGACCTGTCTCTCACCACGGAGTATAAGGCCATGCAGAAGGGCAGCAGTCCAACCGGCATCACCCTCAACTCTGTAGTGCATCATAATGGTAAGTGCTTTGTGTTTTCCGAAAAGAATAATAAAACCAGAATTCTAAAATTATATCTAGACACATTTTTTGAAAGATCTGAATAGAGCAGATTGTCACGAGACATAAAATAAGATGTAGACCATAGGTTCTATTAGTTTTAAGTAGGGCCTGAAGTATGAATTAGTTACAGCGATTATTGATCGAATTAATGAGTGATACAATACGTCTGTACCGTTGTAACAACAAGTACTGTCTTACCTTCAGTATATATTGGTCATACAGTGTAGAAGGTCATTCTATACTCCAGTCGAGTTTCTCATAAGTTTTACAGACGATAGTGAGTTGAAACTTTGTGGATCCTTGAGTGCTTGGATAAATCCTGACCGAATAACTTGCCTGTGGAGTTTTTAGGAAAGAGAGAAGGGCCAGGACACCTACCTCTGTCTGGACGGATATTTGTGAAAGGCGCGAGGCGGTCTGCTTTCAGCGCCCTTGTGTATACTACACTCAACCCGTAGTTCCGGGTGCCTTTCGGGTGCCTTAGGCTTCGGCTTCCTCTCAGCAGTCATTTTGTGTGTTCTAGTGTCAGTAACCGAACTTTTCATCGAGCAAAGCGTATAATCAGTTAGTGTGCGTGAAATACAGTAGTAATATGTGTGTGCTGACGTAGCTGAAAAAAAAACCACGAACACGAAATCATTTAGCTAATTTCAGCTCACGTGGTGGGGAGACGTAGTGATAGTGTTTAGTGTCTCCGTTAAGGACATAGTTTCATCATTGTAATGTGGCTGTTTGTGACACCATCGGCACGCTTTATCGTTTAGGTCGCCTTCTCACCCATCCTGTAGAGGTACATAAGTAAAAAGTAGCGAAGGGTTTTTTATGTAAACGTCACTTAGAAATCAAGCTTTTCATGACCCATAATGACCATCGCCATTACACGAGGGAGAAACAACCCTGAAATTTTGTACACCTCGTAATTTAGGAAAATTCAGATAAAAATAGAAAAATTCAGCAAATTTCAGGAAAATTAAAAATTCACAAAATGTGTACACCAATATTCCGAGTTGTTACACCCTCGCCATAACATTATTGTCAGTCTTGTCAGTCACAGTCTCCTTCAAAATTCCTTTTGTTGTTCGCTTTCCACGCTTTCCACGTCCCACCACCCAGTCTCCGCGCAGCGCATGGCTTGTCGTCTCACCTGCGCCTCGTTCTGTCCGCAGACAACCAGGGGGCGACCGACACGAAGCAGCCGCCGTCCGAGACAACCAAACTCGCCGACGGTGCGGCATAGGCCCCGCCCGCGCTGACCGTGACGGGCTGGGCTGGGCTAAAGGGCCCCAGCAGCAGCAGCAGCAGCTGGCCTCTGCTGACCGCGCAAAGGGGCAGGGCTTGGGGCCTCAGAGGGGTCGTCTGACCGTGAGCTGTGTGTGCCCTGTCAGCCGTCCGTGCGCCTCATGTTCTGTGTACTTTTGTGCAGAGAACAATCTGACGACGCACACGGTGCAGACCGCCACGACCCGGCTCCAGGGCGGCGTCTAGTAGGAGCCGGACTGCCGCACGGGCCCGCGGCGCGCAGCGCGCCTCGCCGCGTCCACCAGCACCGCCGCACCGGGCTAGGACTTGTAACGGGGGGAAACATCTCTGAACTTTTTGTACACATTGTAAATCAGAAAAATAAAAAAAAAAAATAGGAAAAATTTAGGAAAAATTCACAACAACTTTGCCAATATTCTTTAAAAAATCTCAAAATTTTTCGAATATTTACAAAAATTCACGATATGTGTACATCAAAATTCAGAGTTGTTTCTTCCTCGGCTTATAGGCACGTCGGAGCCGGTCTATGGACAGGGACGGAAAGCCCAGTCAAACAGCACTTTGTCAAATTGGCATCATTTGATGTGATATTCAAAATTAAGTCATTTTGGTGGTTACCGTTAATGTTATTATGACATCAAATGACGTATCATTTCACATAAGTATAGTGTGTCAAAGGTAGCCACCAAAATGACTATATTTGACATCAAATTATGTCAATTTGATAAAATTCTGTTGACAGGGAGGCGAGCCGATCAGGTCGTAGTCCCTTGTCACGCGGGAATAAGTTGTTTGTTAATTAAGTTGATTGTTGACAGTAATTGAATAGGTTATATATCGCGTGTATCGCGTCTTGAATTAATTACAATACTGCTATAGAGACTAATGTTTTTACCGACATAAAGTGTGATAACCAGTGTCTAAGTACAAAAAGTTGTGCTTTACAGCACACAAATAGCGTTGAAAATGAGGTAGTAGGCTGCCTATATTTTGACCCCCCTCCCCCCTCGATCGCCAAAAGACGGGGGACAAGACACGACAACTCGATTTCCGAACGTCAGGGAGGAAACTAACGTGTCACAAGTGATAAGTAAACTAAGTCATTCATGTTGACTCCGCGAGGAGATTAAGTAGGCCTATTATGGCCAAGTATTTCGATTGTTTCTTAATATGAGACGTGCAAAATGTATGTGTAGTCGTATAAATATTATGCATTTAGTAGAACTTCCAATGGTAAAAGACAAGTACTTGCTATTAGTACAAAAATGCAGGGTACAGACACAACCGTGGGATTATTTCTACCGCTATTTTAGCCACATTGCCAGGTATTGCATTCCTTAAAAATACTTCAGTGTGTTCTGCTCGAGCACGCACCATTTTAACCTTGGTGCCGTTAAAACCATTGCGTCCGCATTCCCGTTCAGGGTAATTATTTTTGAAAAACAAATCCGGACTATTGTAAATATTCCACCCTACCAACAAAAAAATTCCCATAATGTTTGTACTGATGTAAATAGTTATTGATCGTATACCAAACGTGTTGTCAGTGCTTCGCGCTGGTGATATTACCTAAAAGGGCGTCTAATTATTGATCAGATGTTGCCTTAGGAATTGTTTTAGTCATGCAAATCGTAAAATTTACTAACTATACGTTTTCAGTATGTCGTTAAGTTGATATCTATTGTTTTTTAGTGTGACTGAAAATTATGAAAAGTATCACAAGGGAACAAATTTCCCGCCAAAAATTATTAGATTAACTGTAATTGCTTTGAATGGATGTGCTCTTTACCTCTGTGCTCTGTTGCTATCATGTCCTGTCTCCCATAGACGTGTGCAATCCATTTCTTTGTGTGCGGCGTTACGCTAAATGACAGAGGAATTGGATTCCTTTTCCAACTTTTCTCCATTTCTGAATTATCATAACCTTCCTGTTGTTTTTACATTGGTGTCTATCGCAGCGTGTAGCGACACTCCTGCTCACATTTTAAGGGCAACTTTGCTTTTCAGACACTGTTAGTGATTGTGCCAAAAGTGTGGCGTTATTTTTCAAACGACGTCTCAAGCTTTCTTTCACTTGGCTTTCAATGTGAATTTTAGGTGTACCGGTAGCGAAACCACTGTATATGACGTTATGTCTTTTCTTCTCTAAGGCTGATCGTGTCGCGTTGATCTCCCTAACTGTGCTCGAAATGACTACAGAAGCCCCAAGGCAAAATCGTAAACACCCACCACCCAGAAAATGGCATTCTAGCTTTAAGTATGTAAACATTCTAATACTGGAAACTCTAAAGTACATACTAGTAATTAGTAAGCAAACATACTTTTCCAGAAACCCTAACTGACATTCTAAATGTTACTATACTATTGCAACATTCTAATCTTACATACTAATTTTTAGAATGTATACCTTTAGATTTTGACCCCACTATATAAGGATCACAGCGAGTTTTTCTTCCAATGAGTTTGCCGTAAACACGAGAATTTAGAAAATCTTAAATAAGGCAAGATTTTTAGAAATTTGGTTTGCAAACCTTCTATTTGTAGACTACGGACGAAAACGCCCCAGGAACGCCCGAGCGCTTGGTTATTGAATAAGATGGGCAGTCCGGAGCCTCACCATCATGGTTCCTCAGTGGTCTAGTGGTCAGCGTAAGAGAACCATAAGCCATAGGTTGCAAGTTCGAATCTCGCCCGGGTCTCTTTTTCCTTCCTAGTTAAGGGGACTACCCACTAAAGAATAGTATGTTACATACTAAACAAACATACTAAACCGTAGTATGTGCGTGGATTAGGATGTTACATTCTAAAGAATAGGATGACATTCTTGGTTCGTATTATAGTAAGCAAACCACCTAAACATTAGAATATTATTCTGAAAACAAGAATGGCGTTTTCTGGGTGACACTGGTAAAACCAAGGCGTAACTGTACGCTTGAGTGAAGCATACAGTTACGGTTAAAGACATCACGCTTGAAATGAGGCGAACGAAAGAAATTCTTCCATAAACATTTAGATAAGGACGAATAGGAGCGAATCGACCTGTTACGCTTGATTTCAAGCGTAATCTCAGTACGCTTGAAAGCGGGGCGTAAGGCTATGCCTTAGTTTAGTTTTACCAGTGCAGATTTTGCCCATTTTGACATCTTCTGCATATCGTTTCGATAGTCCAATTACGCGACTCTTGCTTTTTTTCCTCTTTTTTTTTTCGACGGAACCCAAAACAGTACAATTGAAATCGAAGAACCTATCTTGCACACACAGCAGCCTATCTTGGATGGTGTATCCCGTTCTATAGCAAAGTCTTTCAATGGTTTCAATGCCCCTTGCCCTATAGTTATTCGATAAAAATCGGTCATAATTTTATTTATTTCTGTAATTATTTATTTATTTGCCGTCATGTATGCATGGTGGCATATTGATTCCTTGTCTACGATAATGCTTTTTCTCTTTCTATACATGTAAATCTTTCTACCATCTTCCATCAATAGTTATCGGAGTTCCTAATTATACAATACTTTCGTGATATCATGGGAAGTATGGGTTTGCATCACAAGATGAGCTAACATTTATTTTGATCGCTTTTTATTTCTTTTGACAATACATGATATTTTTGTAAGAATTTGTATTTTGCAAGAGCCAAACTTTAATTTGTGCCAGGCAGGGCGGTAAATCACAGACAGAAATAGTTCCTATAACTAAAACTCGAGCAATTGCGCACCCAGCTTACACAGACCTTTTTCATGAATGTTCGTCAGCTAGAAAACATTTATTCATATATATACTTTCCAGCTGCTTACGCGAAGAGAGGCTTGATGTGCATATATTTCGTATTGAAGACAATATAAAGATGCTTTCCTCGAAGAAAAGTATTGTCTTCGAGGTCTGCAAGGCCTACACGAGTGTAAAGTCGGTGATTTACGTAAATACAAAGAACTGAGACATATTTTTATACATTTAAATCTTTTTTCTTTCACTTGGGGCGCGTTAAAAGTGGGAAATATTTGTCACGTCACATGCCGACAGAGAGGGGTAAAACATGGAATCAATTATTGATGGGAAGCAGGGAGAATCCACCATATAGTTGCTCTAATTCACTTATTTAATCAGTAGATACTCGTGCATTTTTAGTGAACAGTCAAGGGAAACTGTACAGGAAAAAATTAAATTGGACATCTGTGTAGGGACACCCATTTGCCCTGGGTTTGCACTTCATTGAAAAATGATTGTATGTTGTCATTAAATTTTCGTCCGTTCTGCGTATTAAACTTATGGGTGTTCTATTTGATGGGGGTTTAAATTTTTATCGCCGGTTTAAAGCGAAATTTCGCATCAATTCCGTGCTGCCTGCATTATGTTACCCCTGTTGTAGAAACAAAACCGCGACAACAAGTCGTCTATTTCTCTTTTAATGAGCTGTTATTTTTTAAAATGTATAGCTATCAAAAGTAAAGCAGTAGATTTTTTTTTTTTTTTTTTTTTTTTTTTTTTTAAATGAATGTTTTCATTGAACACTGGTGTGAAATGGCAGTAAACACAACGATGTTATTCATATCCATGTGGGCCATTATGGGTTGTGTTCAATACTGTTACTATTTTTAATTGCATACGAATCGAAAGATTAGATGTATGTACTTGCGTATTCCGAATAAATGATTTATTGTTGGTTGTCGTATGTTAGCGTTAGGGTGCAAGAATGTTGCTTACAGCAACTGTACCAATAATATATAGAAAAATAGGAACTGCGTCATTCTGTGTTACAAAATACAAAGCAATTGTTATTTTTCAAGCGCAAAAAAATACTTAAATATTTGGATGTCTGTACCTATTTTTTAACGCAAGCATCCAGTAGATGAGTGTGGTTTAAAATTATCGTAAATCTACCAACTAGATGATAATCGGTGAGTGAAGTTTCATCGTAGATGATCGGAGTGATTGTTGTAGCCGTGTTAAACATTATTCCTGTGATTTTTATCGTAGAAAGCTCAAATGTCACTTGTTTATTTCCCGCAAACGTCTGTTGCGGATATGTTGCGCGATCGCGAACAGCATACATGTTTCTTGCAGATCTACATGCTCGTCTAAGCGGTAGATATGTACAACGTATGTTTTAATTGTGGCAACAGAATCTGATCTGCTGCAAAATTAAAATGATCGCAAATGAGTTTTTCTCAGAAGAAATAATTTTTTTGGAACGTGTGTATTTGTGGGAAGTGAGGCTTTTGTAATTTTCGCTCACTGTATATTTTAAAAAATTATGAACATCAAAAAATGTATATTTGTATTGAACATTTTACTGAGACAACAGAGGTCAATTTCAGCTCTAATTCATTCGACACGGTGACAGCGATTTCTTTCGGTCTTCCCATATTGACTTATATTCGCAGCATGGTCACCATCTTGGCAAACCTTCGTCGTACGCGACCTCTGAGTTTTAATACTTCCGATTATTAGGAGCTCAGTGATCTCGTAATTATTGGCTCCAAGTGATTAAAATCGGTTCAAAATGGGGGCTCAGTCCCATGTGTTCTTTGCCAACAAAACTAATCTTGCGCACACTTTAAGGAATCTGTCGTCTTTGGCGCCCGATGTGCCACCGTTCATGTTGTTATTTCCTTTGAACTGGGGGAGTCTAGGTAAGCGAAGCGAAGGCCCATACTGAGTAGGCAATAGTCATCTCCTCACAGTACTGTATAGCAATAAAATTGGAGATGGCACAACAAACCGTGTATTCTCAAAATAAAAATAATTTCAAATCACTCCTTCGATCGCTTCATTCAACCAGATCCCGCATCCCGCAGTCCTGCTGGAAGAGGGGAGAAAACGGAGAAGCAGACTCACTCTGCTCAGCTCATCAGGAGCGCATCGGCTCGGCTGCCGTCGTTGGAGTGAACTTCCGGCGGGGCAGCCAGCCGCCGCCGCACCGCCGGGCCCGACGCGACGCGACGCGAAGGCCCGACCCTCACCTTTCTCTCTCCCCCGTATACGTCGTGCGCCATCCCGTGCACACGCACCCCACCCCACCCCCGAGAGTTCCGGTCGAGTGCTCCCGCTGGGCTGCGTGCGAGATGCGACAAGACGGGGAGCGGGCGACACATCCCTCAGCGCGTGGCGGGCAGGCCGGGCGGCACGTGGCGGTCGCGTTCGCGGCGTCACGCAGGGGCGAGCGGCTGCCTCGGCCCCCCCCCCCCCCCCCCCCCCCACCCCCGCCCGGCCGGCCCTTCCCCCTGCCTCCTAACAACCTTTCCCCTACCTGCGTAGTACCTGGAGCGTCGCGACGCCCTCGCCCTCCTGCTTGACCTTCGAGGGGGAAACAACTCTTAAGTTTGGTGTACAATTTTTGTGAATTTTCGGTAATTTTGGTAAATTTTTGTGAATTCTACAGAATGTTCGTTTTTTAAAAACTTAATTTCTGCTAGAATTTCACCAACAATTTTGAGATTTTTTTCTGACACTTCCTGAATTTTTCTAAATTATTCTGAATTTTCCTGAATGGACAACTTGCCCTGAGAGCGTGGCGTGGAAACACAACAAAGCAGAAAGCACTTTAAATGGGATAATAATAATTGTTATTTAACATGATCCAGATGACTGTGCAGGCATGACAGACACCTCTTATTATACACAGCTATATGATGGAATCGAGTCTAAATCAAGATTTAAAACAGGTCTATGCGAAGAGACTCTGAGTTAGTTTCTCCCTCATTGACCTTCCACTCGCGGTCGCTCGCACGATGACACACTGGAGCTGCTCGAGTCTTGAATCCTGCAAGGGCACAGCACAAGACACAGGGCCGCGGATCGTTCCGTTCCGTTCCGTCCCACAGGCTGCGCCACGCTACGCCACGCCAGGACGCTGCACGGGAGGCGCGGGGCGGGGCGGGGCGGGGCGGGCGGGGAGGCGCGGCGCGCGGCGGGGCGAGCGGCGGAGCAGCGGGCCGGGCCAGCAGCAGCAGCGGCAGGCAGGAGGCCCAAGCAGTTGCCGGCTGCACGCCGGTGAGGAAAGGTTAGTCGCAGGGCGCCCCTCGCTTCTCGCGCCTTTTTGTCCTGCGATGCCGGCGCGAGTTTGCTGTTGTGTTCTCGGTGTCTTCTAGACGCTCCTTGCGCGAGTGAGTGAGTGAGTGCGCGGGTCCCTCCCGACGGCATGAAGGAGTCGTCGTGAAGCCCCTTGGACTACTTGTCCTGCTTATCGGAGTACGCGATCATCGCCATGAGGAAGCCTCGAGGACACCCCGCCGGCCTGGACGTGGAGGATGGCACGCCGGTGAGAATGCACTCCTTCCTTTTGCACATCCCCTCAGCTGAAATGTCTTATTTCCTGCCCTGCATGGAGGTCCGTTACGCTCGTTGCGGCCTTATCCTAAACCTTAATCCCATTTTAATAAAAAGCTGCCTTCGTGAACGGAGAAAACTTTAATCCTCTGTAGGATTAGTGTGCGCCACTTGCAGTGACAAGCTTAGCCTCCACTGCGTCCTCCAGGGCGCCTCCCCCCCCCTCTCTCTTTCTCTCTCTCTCTCGTGGCATACACGCCTTAGCTGCATCCTTTTCATTTCATTCTTATTTAAACCCGCATGACTCGCCCTGGAGGCGCCCAGCCCAGCCCGGCCCGACGCGACGCGAGTGACCCTGACTCTGGTCCTCCTCCATTAGAGCACTTTCCCCCGGGGCGAGAGGAGGTGCCACTGCCGCCGCCGCCGCCGTCATGTAACTCAACTCTACATATGCCGACCCGCGCGCATAGACCAGGGCCGGTGATCAGACGGGAAATCACCGTCATTGATCGCTGTTCACTCGGGCCGAGCCGGGCGTGAAAAATCAATAGCAGCTCGTAATTATGCTGCGTGTCATGCTGGGGCGGGGCGGGGCGGCACGCGACGAGGCGGGGCGTCAAAGGCTTTCCTTCGGATTACTTTACCAGGATGGCGGAGGAGCGCCGAGCGCCTGGGCATGGCCGGGCCCGGGCCGAGCTGGGCGGAGGAGAAAGGCTTTCTCGATGCGATATGCATTAGCCGCATTATTGTTATTACTATTTCTTCGGCTGGGAGGGAAAAAAGGGAATAAAGAAAGACGCGCGGCGGGCACGGCGCGGGCAAGCTGAAAGCAAATGGAAAGGGATTATGTTTGAGTCCAGCACTGCCAGCACGCGGCCTTCTTCCTTTTTCTTTTCCGTTACCCCCTTTGCTCTACTGTCCGCCCCGCCCCGCCCTGCGCCTGCGCTGCGCGGCCCTTGTGGTTGCACGATTTGTTTAATCCCCCGGGCCCGCAGTCCCGCCGCGCGATGGCCGCGATCGTCCTAGCCCTGCAGGGTGATTCTGCACACTACTTTTCGTCGCTCTTTCCTTGTCGCACTCATGCAGGCACATTACAAAGAGGAGTCACTACAAATTTTCCTTCGGAACCACCTTTGCTGGTGCGCGACCGAAAGGGTCCTTAACTACAAATTCTTGCTTACGCCAAATTATGTGATTTTTCTTTCTTTTGAGAGGGGGGATTTTCCTTGATTTTTCCTGATTTTATCCTGATTTTTTATCATGACTCTGTAATGATTTTTTTTCTGATGTTTCAATGATTTTGTTTCAAAGAGTGCACTGTTGTTTTTTGAGTGATGTACCCCTCGTGCGCGACCACTGCACTGCCCCTCTGATGTGCCGCGGCGACGGCGCGCGGAAGCGCCTCCGTGTCGTTCCCAGTGCATATGTGCTGCACCCGGAGCTTTCTCTCCTCATGAGATGAGTCCACTGTGTGCCGTACGGTCAGGCCCGGCCCCGCCCCGCCCCGCCCCGCCCCGCCCCGCCCCGCCCCGCCCCGCCCCGCCCAGCGCTCTGATGGGTGGCCTCGCCGCCGTGTTCTCTCGTCCTTTCCCGCACTCCGTGTCCTCCTCCGGCCCCGCGGCGGAAACAGAGCCCCACCACAGCCAGCCGTGCGCCGTGCGCTCCGGTCCGGTCCAGCTCGCGATGCGCGGCGAAGGCGGAGGGCGGAGCTTCCGTGGACTTGACCTTCAGGGTGTCGCGATTTGAATGAAATGAGCTCGACTCCGGTTTGATTTGTTGGAATAGCTTCCCGCGGGAGCGCCTTTGGCGGTGGCGGCGGTGGTGGTGGTGGTGACAAGCGAGAACGTCCGCGGCTGAGCGCCAAAGGGGGCGCTCCCTTCTGGCCTGGATATCAATGAGCAAGTCGTGATTACCGGATTCAGAGCACTCCTGTCGCTCCTTTCTTACCCCCCTCTCTCCTCCTCCACTTACCTCTGTTGTTCCCGTTAAACCCCCCGCCCCGTTCCTCTCACGGTGGAATAAACGCCCGCATCAACCTCTTGGCGGACACTGGCCAGGCCGGCCCTGCAGGACGTGCACGGTGCGGGGCGTTCACCTCGACCGGAGTGCTCCCGCCCCACCTCGCCCCGCCCGCAGCCGATACTCCCCGCCCCGCCCCGCCCCGCCGCGCCGCCACGACCCGACACCTGCGCGCATACGGCCCTGGCCATGACCGACCGCCCCGCCCCGCCCCGCCCGACGATAAGGCTTTGCGCAGAGCATGTCCGATGCTCGGCAATACGCCCCGCCCCGGGGGACACGGGCTCCTGCCCCGCCCCGCCGCCAATTAAGCACACCGCCCGCCGTGCACAGGAACGCCCGCCTTTCAATTGGGCGGGTGGGGTGGGGTGGGGCGGGGCGGGCGCTATATGCACCTCCTCCACCACCGCCAGCCTCCATGACCCTCGCCCTATCATTCTTTGCGGCCACAACGTCCCGGACGCCGCGGGCGAGGCTCACGCTGATGGTGATGAGAACGCGATTTGTCATACCCGCCTCATCATTTTCCCCGCCGGCGCCGTAACTGCCATGCAGATGCGCGCGCTCTTACGTGGCTCTCGCCTGCTATGCCGAAAGGCAGTCCTGCTGTGTAAGATCGATCGCCTCTGGAGTCCTGAAGTGTAGCAGCCGACTTATTCCGAAGAGCGCTTTCCTCCTCGCCCTTTCTGTCTCGCACTCATGGTCTTCGCCTTATAGGTGCGAGAGAGACAGATCGAGGAGAGCGCTCTAAAGAATAGTTCGGCAGAAGAGCGCTGTCGGAGCGCCCGGCCCCGCCCGCCCGCGCGCCCGCACCCCGCACCGGCCCAGCTCGCGCCGCGCGGGCGTTCTCGGAAATGTGAGGGGGGAAGGAAAGGGATGAAAAACAAAGACAGCGCCAAGAGTCACCGCACCTCCGCGCCGGCCGACGCATTTGTCATCCCGAAGCCCCTTTCTCCGGCCGTCCCGTCAGCCCAGGCCCAGGCCGTCCCTCACAGCGTTGCTGCAGTGCGCTGTCCCGGCCTGGCTGGCGACGTGATGCGCGACGGCAATGATAATTATTTTATTCGAGGCGCCGCGCCGGCCTGTCCGCCACTATAGAGGGCGTCAGTGCCGCCCTGCTGCCGCGCCGTCCACTCGCGCTCTGACGAGAAGAACAAAAAGTGAGAGGCTTGGTACTCTCTCGAGCAAGTGTCGTCGTGCTGACCGCATCACGCAGCCCCGCCTCGCCTCGCCGCGCCGCGCAGCCAAAAGGACCAAGTGGACGGATGCGCGGGTGCGGGCGGCTGGACGGTCATGAGTGCGAGGGAGATACAGAGGGGCCCTGGGCCCTAGCGCTGTAGAACTCACCCGTTGGAGTGGATGTCGCTGGCTATCTTCCCAAGTAGCCAACTAGGCTTCGACGCCTACCTGGTGCGGTGTAGGTGTAGGGCTCTGATAATGTGGCCTCGCTCTGGGAAGGCATTCTTAACCGTCTTCGTTATGGTGAGAAGAGGCGAGTGGTGGATCACTCATTCAAACTTTGTAGAATGAATTTTTTGCCTTTCAATTTTTTAGATTTTTTTCTTTGATTAAAAAAAAAATACTTTTTGATAAATTTTGATCCCCCCCCCCATTTTTTGACTTTTCTCAATATTTTATTTCAATTTCTTGGATTTTTCGGATTTTTTCGTAGCTTCTTGGTTTTATGTTGACGTTCTTTTCATTGTGAGGGAGGGTCGTACAGTGATTTTTCGAAGTAAGCCCCCCCCCCCCCCTCCGGAAAAAGTACGGGTTAGGCGGCGTTAAGATGCTACGCTCCTGGTCGCTGCAGTGTATGAATGATCGTCGTTGGCTGCAGCGCGCTGCTGGCGCTGCACGGCGACGCGCTGGGGATGTGCGCGTGCGGGCGATCGGAACATAGAGATACCCCCGGCCGTGATTTAAATTCAAACCGTGACCCCCTGCTCCCTCTCCCCGCCCCGGTGCTGACGCGCTGTGGGTGAGGGACACGAACCCCCGGCGGCGTGGCGTGGCGTGGCGCAGGGGCGGGCCCAGGCGCCCGGGCCCGGGGGGCACCACGCGGCTGTCGGTCGTCCAGTGCACGATGGGCGCGGTACGGCTCGGCTGGGCGGCTGGGCCCTCACCTTGGCCCCCACTCATTTTCTCTTTCTCCTGCTCTCCTCATCGGGAAGCACCGCGATGACGCCGTGTTCCATCCGAGGGGTACTTCACTATGAATTGAAGCTCACACCGATTTCTCTGATTTTTCTGTTTTTTCGTGATTTTTCTTGACTTTTACTGTTTTGTTCTTGATTTTTTTTATGTGTTTTTCTTGATTTTATTTTCTAATTTTTTTTCTCTGAAGTTTTACTGATTTAGTTTTAGGGTGTACACTGATTTTTTGAGTGAAGGATCTCTCGCGGTTCCATCCCCCCAGCCCCTCCGGGAAGGTACCTGCTGCAACTTAATGTCAGCGCCGCGGAGCTGCATGAAATGTTTCCAGGTTTCGAGGCTGCGGCGTCGGGCCCGGCCCGGGGGCCCGGTGTCCTGGAGAGTGCGATGGGCCCGGACCCGGACCCCAGACTGGCTCCGCCCCTGGCGCTGCCATCCCCGCTTCAGCCTCAGCCCGGCCCGGCAAGGTGAAGCGAGCGCAAAAAGGACGACGACGGCGGATGAGACGAGGAAGCGGCCTGCCGGCCTGCCCGCCTGACGTGTGAGCTGCTGGCGGCCGTGCCGAGCCCAGCCCGCGCTCGAGGGGCGTAACTGGCATCCGTGGCATCTCATATCGTAAGGCGAAGGTCACTCAGGGCCGTCCGTGGGAACCCTTCTCACACCGGGGCGGGCAGGAGGTGTACGGGGAGCGAACCACAAGAGCTAAAAGTCACAAGCGCTAACGCCACAAGCGCTACGATTCACGAGCGCTAAAAGTCACAAGCGCTACGATTCACAAGAGCTAAAAGCCACAAGCGCTAAGATTCACAAGAGCTAATGTTCACAAGAGCTACAAGTCACAAGAGCTAAAAGTCACAAGCGCTACGATTCACAAGGGCTAATGTTCACAAGAGCTACGATTCACAAGCGCTAAAAGTCACAAGAGCTACAAGCAAATCAACGGTTACCGGTAACGGACTGTACTTTGCGATACGGGTGAGAACGAGGGCAAGGATCGAGGCATCAGCTGCCGGTGCTACCCGCGGGGTGGCTTCAAGTGTAACAGCGGTCCAGCTTCCGTCCACCCTCTCCCGAACTTTGCCTACTCTGTGCCCTCGGCTTCGAGATCTCACGGCCTCTCGCGTGGATGGGACCGCTACCCCTCAGGAAAGCCGCGAAAGGGATACATGTAGAATGTAGAGGACTCTCGAATCGCGATCCGCGGGTCGCGATTTGACGTGCTTGGTGCGGTCACAGTTCGCCTATCCTGCTGGTGTCCATCGCGGTCGCGCCTCCTGTCGAGGGTTCTCGGAGGTGATTCGCGAAGTCCACGCATCCCTTCGCGGCTGTCCGCGTGGATACGCGGTCTCATCCGCGCGCGGGGCCGTGAGATCTCGATGCTAAGGACAGTTGGGGATAGTTTGGGAGAGGCTGGACGCAAGCTGGACCGCTATTACATTCTATGCGACCCCGTCAGTACCGGCAGCTGATGCCTCGACCCTTGCTCTTTTCTCACCCGTATCGCAAAGTAAAGTCCGTTACCGGTAACCGTTGATTTGCTTGTAGCTCTTGTGACTTTTAGCGCTTGTGAATCGTAGCGCTTGTGTCTTTTAGCCCTTGTGAATCGTAGCGCTTGTGACTTTTAGCTCTAGTGACTTGTAGCTCTTGTGAACAGTAGCTCTTGTGAATCTTAGCGCTTGTGGCTTTTAGCTCTTGTGAATCGTAGCGCTTGTGACTTGTAGCGCTCGTGAATCGTAGCGCTTGTGGCGTTAGCGCTTGTGACTTTTAGCTCTTGTGAATGCCGTCGGGTGTACGCACCCACACTCACACACGCGCGCACATGCACACGTACCGCGCGCGCGTTTACGTACTGCTGCTTTGGTTCCGCCGAGTGGGCTGCAGAAAAACAGCCCGTCACGTCCGCGCCGCACCCCGCACCTACTACCTCCGCGGCTCAATTATTGTGGCGTACTTGCAAGTTCTCTCGCTGCGGACGGAGCCCTGCCGTCTGATTCCGAAGATCGCTCTCGTACCTCCGTCCTCGTCGCACTCATGGCAGTGCCAAATGTTTGGGGTGGCAAGGCCCCATGAGTGCGACAAGGACGGAGGCGCGAGAGCGATCTTCGGAATCAGCCTGCTGGCCCTGTCAGGCCGGCGAGGCAGTGGGGGTGAGTCAGTCGAGGCGTGGCGTGGCGTGGTGTAGCGGTGGTGCATCTCGAGGAATCATAAGGTGCAACGCAGGGCCCTCCGCCTCCGCAAGGCTAGGGGCGGGCAGTGTTGACAGAAAGCTAGGCAAAAATCCCGCCCAATGCACCTGTGCGCAACGGGACTGTATCACCGCCTGTCCACTAGACAACTCCCCTGCACCCGTGCACGGATGTTGCCTAGTCGGCAGGCGGAGATACAGTCCCGTTACGCAAACGTGTATTGGGCGGGATTTTTGCCTAACTTTATAGCAACACAGGGGGCGGGGTCGAGTCGAGGTCGGGCTGGGGCCGAAGCAGGCGGGCGGGGCGGCCAGCTTACGGGGTTCGGCCTTGGCCTTCGCCAGCGCTCGGACTACTAGGCGATCCCTCCCGAATCCCGAACCCCTCGCCCTGCTGTCTGGGGCCGTGCACGTGCAAGCGGTCGCGCATGGCGCGCCGGCTCGGCCGCCTCGATGCTGGCCGAAAAGAAAGATGAGCCCACCCTTTCCTCCTTATCAAGCCTCGGTAGCGCAGTAGGCAGCGCGTCAGTCTCATAATCTGAAGGTCGTGAGTTCGATCGTCACCCGGGGCAAAACTTTTTTTTAAATGAGGCAGCCGTCGTGCAGCCCTTGCTTCCCCTAACCGACCGCCTCGATGCTGGCTGAAACGAAAGATGACTCTCCGCTCCTTAAATATCTCGCCTCGGTAGCGCAGTAGGCAGCGCGTCAGTCTCATAATCTGAAGGTCGTGAGTTCGATCCTCACCCGGGGCAAAACTTTTTTTTTAATGAGGCAGCCGTCGTGCAGCCCTTGCTTCCCCTAACCGACCGCCTCGATGCTGGCTGAAACGAAAGACGACTCTCCGCGCATTAAATATCTCGCCTCGGTAGCGCAGTAGGCAGCGCGTCAGTCTCATAATCTGAAGGTCGTGAGTTCGATCCTCACCCGGGGCAAAGCTTTTTGAAAATGTGGCAGCCGTCGTGCAGCTCTTGCTGCACGTAACCGACCGCCTCGATGCTGGCTGAAACGAAAGACGACTCTCCGCGCATTAAATATCTCGCCTCGGTAGCGCAGTAGGCAGCGCGTCAGTCTCATAATCTGAAGGTCGTGAGTTCGATCCTCACCCGGGGCAAAACTTTTTTTTTAATGAGGCAGCCGTCGTGCAGCCCTTGCTTCCCCTAACCGACCGCCTCGATGCTGGCTGAAACGAAAGACGACTCTCCGCGCATTAAATATCTCGCCTCGGTAGCGCAGTAGGCAGCGCGTCAGTCTCATAATCTGAAGGTCGTGAGTTCGATCCTCACCCGGGGCAAAACTTTTTTTTTAATGAGGCAGCCGTCGTGCAGCCCTTGCTTCCCCTAACCGACCGCCTCGATGCTGGCTGAAACGAAAGACGACTCTCCGCGCATTAAATATCTCGCCTCGGTAGCGCAGTAGGCAGCGCGTCAGTCTCATAATCTGAAGGTCGTGAGTTCGATCCTCACCCGGGGCAAAGCTTTTTGAAAATGTGGCAGCCGTCGTGCAGCTCTTGCTGCACGTAACCGACCGCCTCGATGCTGGCCGAAACAAAAGATTACGCACCGCGCACTAAATATCTCGCCTCGGGGCAAAACTTTTTGCAAATGTGAAGATTGGTGGGGAACTTTTTAACGAAAACCAACAATTTCAAAAGCTAAGTTCGGTCTCTGTTATTAAGCGAGATGCTTTGGAATAAAATGTATTGTCTTTCTTGTGCAATATTTCAAAAGGTGTGCCCCGGGTGAGGATCGAACTCACGACCTTCAGATTATGAGACTGACGCGCTGCCTACTGCGCTACCGAGGCTGATGGATGCCTTTTGGTGACCCGTCCCGAGAATTATCGCCAGACTCCGACCTGCGGAGCGGAGCGCGTCCCGCCGCGCCACACCGCGCCGGCGCGCGGGGAGCACTGCACTGTACTGTACTGTACTGTGCTGCAGACAATGGGACCCCGGCTGGCCGTGGCGGCCGTGGCCCAGAAGAACCGCCCAAAATCCCCCAATCGCGCTCCGCTGCCCCCGGGTGGCAATGCGTGCGTCCTGCTGAGTGTGTATACAATGCGTCGTCGGCCGGGCGCAACTCGCACAATCCTTAAGTCTTTTGAGAAGCCCGTAGATTAGACTACGACATAGTCCGGCCTCGGACCCCGCCGAGCTAAGCCGAGCCGGCTGATCATGACCACCGTGATCATCACTGACCGGGAAGTGCAAACATTTTCAGCAGTAAGCAAAAACGTCGGGTGCAAGGTCGCGCAATCTGCTCCGCTATCATGGGGCCGCGCCGCACCCAGCCCCACCCTAACGCGGGCCTGCCTGCAGCTTGCACTGTCACTGCGATCCTAGAGTACATAATGGGCTCGGTCCAAATACTGGAGCTACCGTTGCTGCCCCGCGCACCGCCGCCGGGCCCGGCCCGGCCCGGCCTGGGCGGGCCGTTGCAATGGCGTGCAGCTGATCACTATCTACCGAAGCCCCCTCCTCCGCCCCCCCCCCCCCCAGTCCCCGGCCGGGCCGTTGGTATACCTCTGGTGGTACTCGCCGCCGGCTACACGAGCCTCCTCGCTCCGCCATTGTCTTGGCCGCGGCATGTGCATAATCCTAGCCTTGACCCGGCGGACAGTCCCACGGATGTCATGGGCTTAACGTCTTCTTTTCCATCTCCCTTTCCTCCTCTCCCGCTGCTTGAGTGCGCAGGGGGGGACCGTAACTTAACATAACTTTGCTGTGCAATAGTTATGTATCGTAACGTTTCGGAATTTTTTAATAAAATTTTCAATTGTGCTTTTGTCAAAAATCAATTGGGCGAATGAAGGACGCTCCCGGTCCGAGGGGAAATCAACTCTGAATTTTTGTGTATACACATTTAGTGATTTTTTGTGAACTTTCAGTTATTTCTGAATTTTTCTGAATTATGAGGTGTAGAAAAATTTAAGAGTTGTTTCCTCCTCGCGCCGGTCACATCACCTGGAGCAGCTTGGAGCAGAGCGAGAGCAGAGCACCCGGCATTGCCGCGTTTGGCCTTCTGCCGGTGCGAGGCGATACATTTTAAATAGATAGACGAGGTGGAATTTAAATACATTCATTTTTAACTATTTGGAATATATTGACATTATTAAACGGAATTTACGATGCATCAATGGAAAATTGGTTGAACTGTTTTACCCCCTACTCAAAAGCTTGGCGGGATTGCGCTGTCAACTCCTCTCACGCTCGCGCTGTAATGCTGACACGTCGGTGTTGGTGCGTGCCGGCCTGGCCCGACGACGCCCGACGGGTACGTACCTCTCGGGTAACTACTAAGCACTTAATCGTCGCGACGTGTCGCGATGGAGATGAAATACAGTGCATCGGCCCCGCCTCATGTACCCGCCTCGAGGCAACTCCTCCCGCTGGTATGTCGCTAGCGCGCATGGGCCTGAAATGGAAAGGGCGGGCACCGGGGGAAAAAAGGGGGATTACGAGGGGAAAAAGGGAAATTGTCAGTAGTAGCGGGCATCACATCACCGGTCAGGCGCGAAGTTTCGAAGTGTGCCCCCCACCCCGCCCCCCGCCCCCGGGCACCCTGTACGACGGCGTCGTCGACGTTGCGGCCGGCGCGCGGCCCCGCGGTGCGCACCTACCTACCTGCTGCTCCAATAGCGAAACGCGTCGCGAATGGGAGTGTTATTATTGTCTGGGCGGGGTGCGGGGCGGGGCGCGGTGGGGTGAGGCCGCCGTGAGGCCTCGACAACTGGAACCAACACCGCCGCATCGCCGTAGGAGGAGCTGCTTGGTCCACCACACGACGGTGATGCGGAGGCCCCGTGGTCAAAGGAGGAAAATTGGCCTTTATTGAATCTCAGGTTTGCGGCGACGACGCGAAGGCTCTCGCTCCAGGAGATGTGCTCTGCGCGCGGAATGTCCTGGAGTTGTCCGTGATAGCAAAGCCGTTCTCGGCGTGTCTGCATGGAGCCGGCGCGGCGCTGGACGTCCAGCAGCCGTCTGATCCCGAAGATCGCCCTCGCACCTCCGTCCTCGTCGCACCTACGGCCGTGTCCTATGTTGCGGGATGGCAGGGCCCCTGAGTGCGACAAGGACGGGAGCGCGAGACGGCGCGAGAGCGATATCTTCTGAATCAGACGGCAGGCCCGTCCTGCGTCCTCTGCACGTCGTGCGTGTCCGCGGGTCCATGCATGCCGTCACGCTGTCGCCGGCCGCGCTGGACCGAGCGTCCTTGGTGGCGGGGCGGGGCGGGGCGGGGCGGGGCGGGGCGGGGCGGGGCGGGGCGGGGCGGGGCGGGGCGGGGCGGGGCGGGGCGGGGCTTGCCGCTTCACTGGCCCCACCGGCGCAAGGCCGCGGAGCGCGTAGCGTCGCTTGGGCTGCCGGCGCCTGGTCCTGGAGGCCCTCAGCGCGCAGCACAGCGCTGCGCTGCACTGGCGGGTTCTGCTTCCTTCCGGGGCGCTCAAGTGCAACCGGCAGATGCCCACCAGCAGGAGGCCTCCGCGCGGATGGGACAGTACGGCGGGCGCCCCTCAGGGCTATCAGGGGCCCACCGCGCCCCGTCCCGCCCCGTGCCGCCCCGCCCCGCCCCGCCCCGCCCCGCCCCGCCCCGCCCCGCCCCGCCTCGCCCCGCGCCCAACTCGGCATGCCGGAGCGGCCGGAGCAGCCCACCCGACCGGACCGGTCGACTTGTTGTGGACGGCGCGCCGGTGGGGCGGGGCGGTGGGGGGGCGCTCCAGTTGGCCCAGCGAGCCGGTCCCGACCCAGGCCCAGGCCCTCCTGCACTCGGTTTTGTTTACTTGTTTTTCCGTCGTGCTGAGCCAGGCCCGCAGCGAAAGGGTTGTCGACCGGCCGGCCGGCGCGCGCGTTGCAGAGCGGTGCAAAAAGTTAGCGCACACGTGAGCGAAACAACTGGATACCTGGCCGGGTAGGGTAGGAGGAAAGTGGGGAGGGGGGAGGGGAGGAAGGCGCCCCCAAAATCAAGTTAGGGGAGCCGTCGAAAATCCGCGACGGCCCGACGTGCGCGGAAAGTCTGGGCAGGGCAATTTGAGCTGTGGAGTGGCATGCCGCGGCGGGCGGGGCGGGGGAGGGGGGGAGGGGTAGTACAGAGCACCGTGTCGGACATGACGGCAGGCGAGGGGGGAATCACTAACACAAAATGACCACAATGACCTTTCTGACTTCTTTTGTTTGTTTTTTGATTCTTTTTTGATGATTTTCTTTTTTAATCTTTTTCCTTTTGACATTTTTTTTTATTTTTCGAGGAAAATTATTTCAGTAACTTTTTGTTAAATTTGTATCTGTTATCCCTATTTCTGATTTTTTTCATTTATATTTTATTTCGGTTTTGTTAATTTTTCCTCGATTTTTCTTATTTTTCTGTATCTTTCTTTTTGATTTAATTTTTTGTTTTTGATATTGTAAATGATTTTTTTTTTTGTGGGGGAGGGGCGCACATTCATATTCTTCGAAGTGATTCCTCCCCCCCCCCCGGCAGGCGGCAGGCGCTTCTGCTAGAGCGGACCTCCCTCGGGTCGTGGACCGCGCCTGCCTGGCTCCACAGGTGGGACCGGGTGGCCGGGGTCAAGTCATGTCGCGATGAGCCCCCCCCCCCCCCCCCTGCCTGGCTCACCTGGTCTCAGAAGGCCCCCGCCCCGCCACGGCCTCCCCGCCACGCAAGGTCACGGCCGCGGCCCTGAGGCCCGAGGCGCTCCGCGCTCCGGCCGTACGCTCCGCCCATTAATATGCACTGCCGACCTTAAAGGGATGATGAAGTCTGAAGGGTCGCGTTTTAAAGTCACACCCTGGATCAATTTTCAAGAATTTATGTACTACGCAGGAAAGATAGTCAGCGTGTACGCTAATTTTTTTTGCCAGCCTAACGGCAACGGCGCGGTATAGGCGGTTAAGCTAGCTGTTGTTTATTTTTTCTTTGTACAGTACGGAATGGTTTGGATTGATGATTGTGGTTTTTATCAACTCGTTCCGTTTTGTACTGAATGAATTTGAAACAGTGTGGCACATCGTGACAGAGGATCCCAAAAAGTCATATCCGACTGTGCTCTCTCCACGCTTATGTCCCACTGCCGCTTTGCCTCTCTCTCGCTCGTTCCCTCTCGCTCCGCGACTCACCTGCCTCTCTCTCTGTCTTCCCGGGGTTAATGTTATTGTTTGTTTGTCGCTGATCACCGGGCCGGGGCCGCGCGCCCGCCGCCACCTTGGCGCGTTGCGGCCCGGCCCGGCCCGGCCCGGCCCGGCGCGCGCTGCTCAGTTGAGTGCGAGTCTCCGCGGTGCTCGGGCTCGGCCGCCACGCTCATCCGAGTACATACGTGTGTGTCTATGTGGGTGCCTTGATTGGGTCGGTCCGATAGTCCATCCGGTAGTCGCGGAGTGTCGCGCCGCACAAGGAGGCCTGCGGTGAGTAGTACCATCCCCGCACGACGTACGAACGGTTTTCAACGGTCCGTGTAAGGACCGTGTGGGCGCGCGGCTCATGCAGCCGATGACTGATTCAGGACATCTCTCTCGCACCTCCGTCCTTCCTTGTCGCACCTGCCTCGCAGTTCCGCATGAGTGCGATAAGGACGGAGGTAGTCGGCAGTGCGGAGTGTGTGTGATTGATTCCTGCTGCCGGCCGTGGCGTCGCAGGTCGCAGTCCGCGCTTCTTTTGGAGTCGTCACTGGCTAATCTCGTCCAAACCACATCCGCTTGCCGCCGGGCGAAACACATGCGAGGCTCGCTAGTATCGAGCACGGCCGTGAGCTAGAGGACTCACGTGCCCTGTGTAGGATGATTCCGCAAGGCTCTCTCTGTCCTTGTCGTATTTGTGGGGCGAGGCCATTAGGAGCAACAGGGAGGACACTGAAGGGAGAATTCGCCGTTCGGAATCACCCTAGTGCTCTCCCACGTTAACCCTTATGTGGGAGACACCTCTGAATTTTGGTGTGCACATTTTGTAAATTTTTGGGTATTTTTGGGAACTTTTATAGAATGTTTGTGAAATTTTATTTTAATTTTCCTTAATTTTCGTTAATTTTCTTAAACATTAAAAAAAAATCTTGTTTCTTGACGAATTTTCCTGAATCAGCTGGTGTGCAAAAATTTCGGAGTTTTGTTTCTTCTTCGGTGACCCCGCACTGGCGCCAACGCGTCAACCAGCCAGCCGGACCTATGAGGTTTCACGTCGACGTGGAATAATAAACCCCACCCCGTAGACATCGCCGCTTGCTGCTGCTGCCGCGCCGCCGCGGTTCGACAGAAACCTCCCGATTATTCCACGGAGTTTTGATAGCGTCATCGCGACCGCAAAGCACTCTTGGCACGGCGGGCCGGGCCGGGCCGGGAGCCGCCGCCGGTGAGATACCGCCTCAGGCCCTCCCCGCCCCGCCCCGCCCCGCCTGCTGACGTCATGGCTCGGTCCTGACTCGTCGCTGACATCAGACTCCAGTCCTGCTCCAGGACGTCCCGACCCGCCGGGCCGGGCCGGCGCGCAGGCCATGGCATGGCGTGTCGTGGCGGGGTGGGGTTGTGCCCCACGGGGTACCGGGTACCATCGTGTACTTGCGCGCGGCGGGGCGGGCCGGGCCGGTCAGGTATGCCGGCGCGGCGGCCGGTTTGACCGGTGAGGCTGGCTGCTGAGGCTCGCGCCGCCCCTCGTCTGCTAAACGACCTGCGGGCGCGCGGGGGGAAGGGAAGGGGGATGCTCTTCGCCGCCCGAAGGAGTTATTTCCGGCGGGGCGCGGCGGCGGCACCCTCGCAGAGCAGAGCCGGAGGCCAAATCAATGACGCCCCTATTATTCGCGCACAATTTCCTCTCGCGGATCTTATCTGGCCAGCGGCGCTATCGGAGGCGTGGCGGGGCGGGGCGGGGAGGGGCGGGTGCGGTGGGGCCGCTGTTGTGGTCTGCGGGCGGGGGTCGTTGTTTAGTTGCAGTGCGCGCGCGCCGCGGCCAGGGTGCTGGTAGAGAGACTGCTGCTGGTGTCCGTGAGGTGTCGTCTGCTCGCCACGCCACGCTCCGCCACCGCGTCTCGCCCCGCGGCGCACATAGTGTGTGTAAGGAACTTGCCACCTGACCTGTCCAGCCGAGACGCGATGTGGGGGTGTCTCATTAGCGACGTGTTTGGTGCGATTAGCCCGCCCCGCCCCACCATCAGTACATACGTGCACTTCTCTGCCGCCCGTGACCCGCGCCCCGGCGGCGAGCCGTTGCGCACTTCATGCACGCTTTTAAGTGTTTCGCCGAGGGAGTGATTACTGTATGACGAAACCGTTTGGCCGCCGCGCCGCGCCTAACCTCGCTGCACTTCTCGGAAAGGGAGAAGATTTCTTTCAACGCTGCCCGCCATCCTAGGTCATGCTGTGTGGTGTGTTTGTGTGTGTGTCTCTCTCTATCCCCGAATAGGGACTTACACACTCACACCGGAGGATTACGTGGGCAGGCAACCCCTGCCTGGATGTGCCCTGATGTAACCCCGTTAGAGCGCCCCAGAGGGCCCAGAGGGGTCGCACGCGAGTCCCGCTGGACGCGCTGCGCTGCATGTACGTCGTGCACAGCATCGCCTGACCTGAGCGGAACGGTGCGAGCGGGCAGGGCGAGCCTAGAGTCCTATAAATCTTATAGGACTCTAGGCGAGCCTATAGGGCAGGGAAGGCGTCCCGGGTGCTTGCGCGTGTGCAGGCGCCAAGGGGGAAACAAACAACTCTGAATTGTATTGTACACGTTTAGCGAATTTGAGTGAATTTTCGTGATTTTTTTATATGAATTACGAGGTGTAAAAAAGAAAATAAAAAATTCAGAGTTGTTTCCCCCTCGGCAGGCGCGCACCACGACCTGCACCTCTCCGTCGAGGGGCGGCGCACCCTGCGCCGCCCTGAGTTTTGAAATAGGGGAAAAAAGCAAATAAAAAATACACTTCGTTATTTAGAATAAGAAAAGAGTTATCAGAGTAATTGAAGAAAATTTTAAGTTATTTACTCTGAAAACAAAAGTAATTAACAACAATAAAATTCAGAAAAAAATTCAATAAATTATTGTAAACTTTACGAATTTTTTTTCTCCAAAACTCAAAGTTGTGCCCCCCTCAGTTTTGGTGCTTCGAATGTGTGGTGTCCGTCGTCAGTATCTCCTCTTCTCTCCCCTTCACTTTACCGGTCGCACGGTGCACAGGTGTGGTGTGGCGGTGACTCAGAGTGTTTGCCCCGCCCCGCCCCACCGCGCCGCGGTCCTACACCCCTCGCCACGCCACGCCACGCCACTTCACTCTCCCCGCTGTGGTGGTGGTACCCCCAGTGACCCGGCCCGGCACGACCCGACGGACCCGACGCGACCCAAGCTCTCAAATCAGGGCAGCGGCAGCACTCACTCCTCCGCGCGCGTGTACTTAATAAGCACCCTTGTGCTGCGTCTGCCTCCCTCCTACCTTCTTTCTCGTTTTATTCATGTGTTTGCCCCAGTTATTTTATTCTTTTTCGTTTAGATGTTGCCGAGGCCGATCGTATTTAAGGGGGGACGAAGATGAATTTGCACCTACACATATAGACCGAGGGCCGTGCGTAGTTGTTGGTCAGAACTCGGGGTGGGGCCTTTGGTAGTGTTCGGCGCGGTTCAGTTCAGCCGGCTGCACTCCACTCTACACCTACACCCAACGCTTTCGCGGAGGCGGGCTGCGTACACTTATAAACCAACTAGTTTGCAACTGCTCAATAGTTGTAAGTGTGCAACTTCCAGCCTGCACTTGCAAGTGTGTAACTCGGCAGCTGTGCAATCGCAAATGTCAACCCGCCATTTGTACACCTGTAAGTGTTAAAATCGACGGTTGTGCCATTGTAAGTGATTAACAAGGAAAGTGTTGCACGCGGCGCGGTAGTTGAACACTTGCAAGTGATTAAAAGTGTTGCATGCGACAGCTGTATAACACTTATTGCGAGTTTGACACTTGCAAATTGCACATCAGCTGTCGAGCTACACACACTTGCACGTGCAGACTGGAAGCTGCACACTTACAAGTGTTGAGCAGTTGCACACTTGGTCTATCAGTGTACCCTGCAGGCGTCCTGAGGGAGTAGCAGCGCGAGCAGCGCGCTTGCGCGCAGGTGTACTACACAACGCATGTGGAGCACACTTGTAAGCGAGTTAAGCCCCGTTACTCGGCGCGGCTCGCCCGGTGCTGTGGGTACGAGGACGGAGCACGGGACGGGCACGGCGGAGGCCCCCTGTTCCCCCCCTGGAGAGGTCACGTGAACAGGCCTGGCACTGCTGGGACCACCTCCGGGGCTGCTCTCCGCTGCGTCTATAAGCTTAATGGATTCTTCCAGCGCTTGATTCTATGTTACCCCGCGCTCCCCCATTCTCCCCCCCCCCCCCCCCCCCCCCCCCCACGTCGCGCGGCCGCAGCAGCGTAGCGTGGCGTGGCGCGGCGTGGCGCGGCGTGGCGCCTCCGTGGTGTAGGTATAATCGTAGGGAAAAGACAAGCGGGAAATTGCTGCTGTGATCTCCGGGCCAGGCCGACCCGTCCCAAACGACCCGAGATGAGAGGGTCTGGTGCTACTGCTACGGCTAGCTCAGCCCGACCCGAAGCCCAGGCCGGGCCCGACCCGACTGACTCCGCTTCGGTTTGACGTTACGCTGGGGCGGGATGGGGCGGGGCGGGCGCCCGAGCAGATGCCGTGCCGCTGCGGCCGCGAGCGAGTTTTCAGTTTGTGCAGGTGTGACTGTCCCTGCGGCCCGACCCGACCCGGCCCGACCCCAACTGGTTTATTGGCGCCGCCGCGCTGGTATACAGCTGTGTACAGGGTGTTTCTTTGTATTCGTAACAGTCTTGCGGGTTTGCCTACCCCATTCGCCCGTGAGACGCCCCTGAAGCAGCCCTGGGGAGTAAGCCATCGCGGTCCTCGCGCGCGAGGTCGCAAGGTCCGTTGTGTGCTTCCGCCCGTGTAAGTGCCCGCGCCCGTGCCAGCGCCCGTGCCAGCGCCCGCGCCCGTATAAAAGTCGTATACAAAGGGCAGCAATGAGCGGTTTTGCAGCACCACTTCTGGCGCCGTCGTCGTCGTGTCGGCGCCCCCCCCCCCTCCCCCCCCCCCGCCCACGCCCTGGCAAAGCGCGCGCGCGGCGCCCTGCTTTACCTACAATAGTGTACCGTTGACGCGGAGGCACATCCGTCCGTCTCATCCTGCCTCCTCCACGTACTAACTGCTTCCTCCCCCACCTCCTGTTCCTCCTCTCTCTGGTCCCGCCCGCAGGCACCGTTCATTTCTGTCACGAGTCATACTACATACACTCTGCTCTGGAGGCGGCTGAGCTTGCGAGCTGATGTCCGGGCGCGTTGCTGTGCCCGACAATGACATACTCTCTCCAGACCGCTCCCCGGCCGGCCGGACCCGGGCCCAGGCCCCGCGCTGCTGCTGCTGTGTCATTTCGGCACAGTCCGCGCCGCGCCCAGCCGCGCGCCTCGTCTCGCCCCCTCATGACCCGTCCCTCACTGTCAATGTCACCCCCCCCCCCCCCCACATACACACAGACACTTTCGGAAATATGCTGCCGTCTGACGCGCACTCACGCACTCACGCACGGTTGGTGGCCGAGCGGAGCGGGCGGCGGGCGGGCCCGTAATTATATATCGACGTGATTGGCACGCGCGCCTCTGCTGAATACCGCCGCCGGAAAGATGAAAAATTGTTTTTCTCTCGTGAAAGTGGGGCGTGCAGTGTGCAGTCGGTCCCTCCCCTGAACTGTGAGTGTGTGTGAGCGCGGTCCTGGTTCTGGGTGGTTTGCATGTATTGTGGAAAGGACCCGTGCCCCAGTCAGGCCAGATCGGGCCGGGGGCCAGCCGAGTGGAGCGAGGGGTCCTTCACACCAAAAAATCAGTGTACACCCTATAAAAGAATCAGTAAAAAATCAGAAAAAATCGATTTAAAAAGTCAGAAAAACATCTAGCAAAGTCAGAAACAAATCAGAAAAAAACATCAGTAAAAATGAAGGAAAATCACGAAAAATCAGAAAACTCGCGTTACGCTTGGATTTTGTAGTGGAGGACCCCCTCGGGCGCACGTCCCCATGCCATGCAGCACCAAACAAAAACCAACAACAAGATCGAGGGAGAAGGGCCCGGAGGCAGTGACCAGCCCGGCGCGTCTTCATCATGTCGCCGCACAAAAACCGCAGCGTCCGCAGCGTGGCGGGGCGGGGCGGGGCTGACCGCAGAGTCACTGGCTCATGTGGGGCTATGCCGCTGCTGCCCAGACGATTAAGTCATTACCGGCGGTAATTAGGGAGGGGATAGGCAGGCACTTCGTGTAGTTATGCCGTTGTTCTCCGTCACCATTTTTTGTTTGTTTATTATTATTTTTAGTTTTAGTTTAACATATTGTTTTTTTTTCCGTTAAATATTTAAGTGTCTCTCCCGCTTCCACCTCTTACGCCTTCTCTTTGCATGCTAGTATGTTCTGATAGGTTTCGAAGTGGACGTTAAAAGCCCCAGCCTCAACCTGATCTGAATACTTGCCCCGCGACCGGAGCATCTGCCCCGCGCCGCCCCGCGCCGCCCCGCCGTGGATGCGTCCTTGCGGTGGCTGCTATCTGTGTGGACTCGCTGCTGATAAACCGTTATAACGTGATGACGTAATGAGACGCGTGCGGTGCGGAGCGCTGAGCACTGCTGCCCCCATCCCCATCCTCCTCGCGGACGAGCGGGTATTTAAATAGCGCGCGCTTGTTCATGTTCCGGCACGCAATGTTTTAACTATTGCGAAATCCTATTTAGCGCGCGGGCGTTCACCTCCTGTGAGCGCGGCTCCTCTCGGCGGTGCTGGGCTGGGCCTGAGTGTAAGGCCGCGCGGTGGAGGAGGAGAACGTACTCGCCTTCCAGCCCGAGTGGAAGAGTAATCATTCCTTGTCCGTATAGAGGCGGGCCCGACAGTGTTAATATTATTTTTTTCCATTTTTAGCTCAGAGAGTCCACTCGTAAGACAAAATGCATAGTTTTTATATATTATGGTGTTTAGGTTGCACTTCTATGCACGCGATACGGTGCATTGTTGGAACTATACATAAGAACATGCCTAGCATCTGTGCATTTCGAAAATGTATTGATGTTAAACATTTCGCGATGTATATAGAAGTATGAATTTGGATGAGGCTTATTCGCATGTCAAAGCATAGGTATACAATGTTAACCCAAATTTATAGCCAGCTGAGAAATGTATGAAAACTGTACATCAGCTTATGTTTAGTTACAATGCATGGCATAGTATTTAAGTATTATACATTAGGATTAGGAGGTAAGCGTCAGGTGATGCATTGAACTACACGGTAAAAACAAAGTCTGATTTTTTGTGGGAAAGGCGAAAATTTTGAGGAAGGCCCTCAGAACCTTTCAGATTTTGAGGAAGTCTCGCCTCATTTTTCGAGCGGACTTCCTCAAAATCTGAGGAGTTTCTCCTCAAAATGCGGGTGTCCCTTAAAATTTCCCCCTTTTCCTCAAAAAATCAGACATCGTTTTTACCGTGACATACATTTGTGATCTGCGTTACCAGTGTCCTTAGCCTACAAAAACAACACTTTTTTCCCCTTTTTTTCCTTCAAGAAAAAGGATTTGAACCTCGGCTAAACGCTTGGAAAACAGTAGTCGGTCGCGGGCGGTGGTCCGGTCCACTCCGCGAGCGCAGCAGCAACGCTAACGGTCGCGCACGCGCTATAACGCTATGGTAATGCTGCTAGCGCTCCGCGCGTTATTGCGTGAGGCGAGAGGTGCCGTCGGATGAAGAAGAAGCACACGTCGTTACGCGCGTTACGGAGTGGTGCCCGGACCGGGCCCCGCGATGTGGCCCGGTTCCCTCGAGTCATCTCCATGAGCTGCACTGTATCAGCGAGTAGTGTTTCAAGGTCCGGTCCGGGCCTGGCAGCGCGTTACCTCACACGCGAGTGCGTTAAACGAGACGGGCGCGCGAGGCGCGGAATAGTCGTGGGAGCAAGCGGTATAGGAGAGCGGCTTGAGACTGTCTGTGAACGGGAAGGATGTCCCCGAGCGGCGAACCATACTTACTTAAATTAGAGGCTTAGAGACTTACGGAATAAGTCCAAATCCTTTGAATTTCACGATCCCGCTGATCGCGGTGCAGAGTCGAGGGCGCTGTCCAAAGGGGGAAAGAATTTTTAATTTGGATGTTCAAATTTCGTGTTTTTTTTTTTTTTTTTTTTAATGCAATTTCCTGCAATTTTTGTCTTTAAATATATAATTAGGAAACCTCAAAAAACTGGGTTTCAAAATTAAAATCTGTGGCAGCCCTGTATTTCTAAATTTTGTTAAATTAAAATAATGATAATAATACTTTCTCTCAATTTTTTGAATTACGAGATGTCCAAAAATTTCAGATTTGTCTCCCCCTTTGACGCCGCCGCTGCAGCGGCAGTAGCCCAGTGAAAGTGATGGCAATGTAAAGGTGTGGGTCATTTCGTATTTCCCGAGCGCGTTGTTGCGTTGTCATTATTCCGACGTGCTGTCCGGTCCGGTCCGGTCCGGTCGCATTAGGACCGGCACGTCATGTCATCGCGCAGTGAGCCACCGCGATGTGATCGAAGACCGACGTGACGCTCATGACCACGGCGCTGAGCTGCACTCTCTCCGCCAAGGTCGCCGTCATGGGCTTCGCGGGAACAATAACCTCCTCCTCCTCCTCCTGCTGCTGCGGCCCATAGCCCGTGATGCATGGCTTCCTAAGCGCTCTCAAAATATCCATGGCATTTACTTTTCCTCTCCATTCCCCCTTCCCCCGCCTTTCTCACTCTCTCGATGATGCGCTCACCTCCAACTCACTTCTCTCCGTATCTCTCTGTCTCTCTCTCCCTCTCTCTCTCTCTCTCTCTCTCTCTCTCTCTCTCTCTCTCTCTCTCTCTCTCTCTCTCTCTCTCTCTTGCACCGTCTCTCTCGCTCGCTCAATCCCTCTGGCGCTGAGTGGCGGCGTTTCGGTAGATAATCGCCGCGGTAATGGACGTGTGTTTTGTGTTATTTTATTTTTTAACGACGCTTCCTGCGGCTGTCCTGCAGGCGCCCTGCAGGCGGGCGTCCTGCCTGTGGAATTGAATACTCGCCGTGCCCGGGCCCGGTCGTGCCCGGGAGTGACGTTAATGCCCGCTGTCCAGTGAGGCCCGGCCCCGGCGGTCTTGGGTGCCGCCACTGAGGCCGCGACGATCTTTGACCGCCCTTCATTTTCCATCTCGAGGTCGGGAAAGAGTTGTGTGCTCGTCCTTGTCCACGGGGTGGACGTTGGACGTCTAGCTCCTGTGTACAGCAGGCGGATTCAGGGTATCGTTCTGTAATGTCCTCTCTCTCTCGCTCCTTATGGGCCTGTCCCGTGAGTGCGACAATAAGGACAGAAGGACAAAGTGGCCGGTGCGGAATCGCCCTGCAGGCCAGAACGTACTCCGCGAGGTACTCGACGACGCGCCGCGCCCTTTTACCTGGAACTGACGTGGTGTCGCGTCCGCGTGGAGGATTGTAATTCGCACTGCATGGGCGTGTTACCGTCGCTCTTTAGACCGCGTTTTCCCCGTGTTAGTTGGTGGAAGAGGGATGGGGGAGGTGGAGGAAGGTCAGACGACGAGGGGTGAACCACTCGTCTTTTAACTTTGAATATATTCAAATATATTCCCATTAAAATATTTGGAATTTGTCCTGGAATTTATGGAATATTTGGAACATTATTTTGTGAGATGGAATAATATTTTTGGATGAAATGGAGAATTTGGAATATTTTCAATGAAATATTCAATGTGAACATGGAATAGTCGAAGTGGTCTACCCCTCGAGGTTAGAAGAGCATGTCCGCGCCCCACCCCGTATCCGCGTAAAGGGCAGTGGTTCGCGCGCGCTTCTGTTGCCGTCGTTCTTGTGAACGCGTCGTTTTAGTTAGTTGTTGGGAGAGGAAGAGGTCAAAGGAGGCCAGAACCAAGGTGAATACAAAATCTATCCCCCTTGGTCAGAACAGCATCTCCGCGTCCTATAAGCCGCTATAGGCCTTGTCCGCGCGTGGAGGATTGTTGCTCGCGCTTCTGTTATGATGCCGTCGCTCTCGGGAGCGCGTTTACGTCAGTGGGAGAGGAGGAGGTTGAGGGAGGTCAGAACAGCATCGCCACGCCCCCGCGCCCCGAGCTCTTATGCATGCTGCATTGAGCTATACCTCCGGTAGGCGGCTCCCACGTCAGTGCACGTCAGGCCTCGCGCGGACACAATCGAGACAATGCCGCGTCGCGCCGCGCCGGGGCGCGCCGGCGGGGTGACACCGCGTCACCGTCCTGACCGTCCTGCCAGTGGA
The DNA here is from genome assembly GCA_029379305.1 of Frankliniella fusca. Classification (NCBI taxonomy): domain Eukaryota; kingdom Metazoa; phylum Arthropoda; class Insecta; order Thysanoptera; family Thripidae; genus Frankliniella; species Frankliniella fusca. Next base: position 167,624 of record JAHWGI010000492.1, on the reverse strand, counting down.
CAGTCGAGTCGAGTCGGACGGACAGCCTGTGAAGAAACATAGCCTGTCTCTCCCTTCTGTTCCGGTCGGACGTGGAGGGCGCGACGCGCGGAAGGGAGGTTGAGGTTGAGCCCAGCCTCCTCCCGGACCCGGAACAGATGGGAGGGAACCTTCACTGAAAAAAAAATCAGTGTACAACCTTTCAAAAAATCTCAAAAAACAAAAAAATCCGGGAAAAAAAAATCAAGAAAAATCAGTAAAAAGTATGAAAAATCACGAAACACGAGAAAAATCAGACAAATCAGTGTACGTTTGAATTCATGGTGAAGGACTCCTTGCCCGGAACCCCTCCGTCTTCCCCGCGCCTCGCTCGCTCTCGCGCAAGGTGCATTGGACCGGACGCGAGCAGGCCGCCCTCCCCCCCGCCCCGCGCCCCGCCCGCATCTCCTCTTCGTCGCGGTCCTCGCAGTTGGGCACGCCGACGGAAACGTGACTGCTGCGGACGCGCGGACGCGCAGCGCAGAGGGGCCGTGGCGCGCCATGGCGGGGCGCGGCCAGCAGCGTGACCGCGCAGCGCTGCGCACAGTGACCAGTCGTGACCAAGCGGAGGAGGAGGTGATAAACTTGAACGCATCCCACGCACACCTGGCCTTTATCTTGGGACCCGGGGGGGGGGGGGGGGGCCGCCGGGAGAATCCTAAGCAGCCCCGCGCGGCCCGCGGTGGCGACCGCGTGCGAAAGCAGCGCAGCACAACGGGTCTTCCTCATTGAGCCGCGCGCGCAGGGGTTCAACCTCGGATTTTTGCGCTCCAAGTTTGTTCGTTAAGCGGTTGTATAGTGTACTCGCTGGGAGTGACGAATGCTTTGCGGCGGGGTTGTCTCGTTGCAGTGGAAAGATCGCAACACAGAATATCGTGCGCGCGGTTCAACGTTCGCCCGCGCGAGAGTAAATCGGGCGGAGAGGCTCGCAAGAGAGGGATATCTGCGCGGCTGGTGCTCGCGCTCCTCTCCGCGCTCCACGGGGTCATTACCGACTCTTACATCGTGTTTGTTGCTCCATTGGAGCGGCGGACGGACACGGAGAAAACAGTCAAACATTTCAATAGTGCACACGAGTATGCAGTGTGCGCGCGCTCGCTCTCTGTCGAGGGACCCTTCACTAGTAATTCCAGCTTACACAGATTTTTGTGATTTTTCTAGTTTTTCGTGATGTGCCTTCATCATTTTTACTGACTTTTTCTTGATTTTTGCTGATTTTTTTTCTTGATTTGCTCCTTGACTTTGTTTTGATTTTTCTGATTTTTTTTTTCTGATTTTTTAAAATTTTGTTTTAGGGTGTTCACTGTCCTTTTTTTAAATTTTAGTGTAGGACCCCTAGCTCTCTGTCCTGGTCGAGCCCCTCCCCTCAACCCTGCTCGCAGGAAGCAGCTCGTGGATTGCAAGAAGATGATAGCTGCCTGCGCGCGATTCCCCTATGACGTCGCCGTGCATTGTCACGTCACGTTATCTGTGACGTAAGCGTGACAGGCGTGACGATCCGGTCACTGCCGGCGCCGCCTGGGCACCTGTGGTGGACGCGGCGTGGCACGGTCGGGCGGATGGCACCTCGCGGACACCTGTGCGCGCCGGGCTGAGCGCGACAGACAACTATTGATCCGGTACCCCCTCCCCATGCAACCCTGGCATCGAGTCACCAAACGCACAAGTGTGACTGACGACGATATTCACACGTGTGATATTTTCGTGGAACTGTGACCGCGATACTGTTATTCTTATCGGGAGCTCTATTCGGATCTGCAGGTTTATAAGCATGGGGGCCCGGGGGGCCCGGGGTACCTGATGTACTCCTTGTCGTGCTTTTGAGGAGGAGAAATGGGCGAAAGGAGGAAACAAAAGCAGTGCGCTGCCCGGCGCATCCCTCCGCTGCTCCCCGCGCTGCGTTTCGTTACGAGAGCAAGGACCTCTTCTCCTTCTCCCGGACGGGCCGGGCTGGGCCGCGGCCGCGGAGCGCTCTTGATTCGATGCCGAAAACTATTCGTGAGGAAAATTGCAGCAGTTACGTCGTCGTCTTGTCTTCTCGACTCGGCCCGGGCCCCGGCCGGCAGGGCGGGTGCGTCGGGTCGGCGCAGGGGATAGCACGCAGGGTGCCTAGACTGTACAGTCTGGACCGAGGTTGTGCACATAAAAGTTGTCCTGCACTCTAATAGGACCCTCGCCTCGCGGGCCAGCGTTCGTTCTGGGGGGTTCTCAATCCATTGGGCCTCCCCGGGGGTGCATTCAGCAGTAAGGGGAAAACCACCTTAGTTACTCCTCTTAACTCTGAAAAATAAAGAGAAATTCAAGCATGGAGAATTTAAGAAAATTCGGAGTTTAAATTATTTATACTAAAATGCAGGACAATTCAAGAATCTCTATTAAACCAACGACTTTTGTTCACTAAAATTTAGAGTCGTTTCCCTGTCGTTTAGGATAGGGCGACCGGACCAAGTTCAGTGGAGCTTCGTGCACTCGTTGTTGGCGCGCAGCGCGCACCCAGACCCTGTTTGGTCCTGCGACGCAGAAGTCGGGCTAGCGTGCTGCGCGCATGGGGGCGGCCACGGGGCGGGCCGGGCCGGGCTAGGTATGCGCGCAAACAAAGCAAACACTGAGCTTATCGACACGATAGTACGCCGTAAGGCCTGGCTTTATTCGCAGTTTCCAGCGGCTGCCAATGGCATGTCTCATTTTTTTTTGGGGGGGGGGATTTTAACAGTCGCAGCTGCGACGGCGGGTATGGACCTTTGAATCCTTGTACATAGGTTTACTTAGAATGTATTCCGGAATTTTCCGATAGGGGTTCTGGAATACTCACCTAAAAGTCGAAGTGTTCCATCCCCCCCCCCTCCTGACGGTTTCTTTCACCGTAGAAAATATGTTCGTACAAGCTTGATTTAATTTTCAATTAAATACAATATTAAATTACAATATGTATCGTACATGCACAACCTCCCACTCTTACTCGTCATTCGATTTCATATGTCGATACGCAGTATCTCGATACCTACAATGCAAATAAACCAGGGTTGTTACAGGTCATGGAAAACCTGGAAGTCATGGAAAAGTCATGGAAAAAAATTCGAGTCATGGAAGTCATGAAAAAGTCAGGGAAATCAAGAGCAGAGTCATGGAAGTTTGTTAAATTGCAGTATCTCCCGTGTTCTCTGCCTGCCGCGCCGTAACAAAGGTTTTGCTCGAGGGGGTGCTGTCTTCTGAAATCATTAAACAAGGCCAAAAAAAATCTCGAAAAAAATAAAAAAAAAATCAAAATTACAATCAAAAAAGATAAAAAATTAAAAAAATCACAGGTTTTCTCAGAAATCCTCCTGGCTGGAGGCTGGGGGATAGGGCAAATACGACGCAAACCCGTCGCACTAGGCGGTCATCGTGGCGTCGTGGCTCAGTTGGTAGAGCGCGCAACACTGAACCGAGTGGTCCAAAGTTCGACTCCCACTCGGGAAAGTGTTTTTCGCGCTTGGCATTTCATTTGGCAGCTGCTCCAGGGCAGGTCAAGTAGAAATTAAACGCGTCTCACCTCCGTTGGCTCGGTGGCTCTGGGCGTTGGGTCGCTTCCTGTTCTGGCTACGTGTCGGCACTCGGGGTTGTGGGTTCGAATCCCGCGTACCCCTCTGAGGTAAGGCCTCTGAAACTGGGTTCAGGAAGTCTAACGCCCTTGACACCGCTCGTACCTCTAGGGGTAGGCCAATGGTGGTACGGGGATCAAATCTGTCGAATTGCGCGATAGGATCGCAGTCAGCAAAGCGCCGGTTCCCATGGAACACCGAAGCAGTTGGCTGCCACAGGGGGTAAAAGCCCTGTGCCTGGCGGGAACCGCAACCTCCTTCGGGAGGTTTACTGCCGCAAAAATTTTCCATGTTTTCACGCCACCCTTTCAATTGCAGAGCAAAATTTGTTTCTGAAAAGTTTTAAAAATTATTTGAAATAATTGTGATTATTTCGCATTATTGCAAGTTAATTTCCAATAATTTGGAATAAATCGAAATAATTCACCGTAATTTACTAAAAATCCTATTTAATTAATCATGTAATTGAGAGAATAATTTGGATCAGATGTGTGTGTATTTTCTGAGGTCATCCCGAACAATCAAGAAAAATATCGAAAGATCGAAAGATCAGAAAAAAGATCAAAAATCAACAGAAAAATTAAAAAGTCATTTTGAAATCAAAAAAGTCAATCCAAAATAATAAAAAAACGTTTGATTTTTTTTTAATGTAAATCATTGAACAACTGCTACTTGAGACAGCACCCCCTCGGTTTTGCTCTTTTATTTTATGTCGAATGAGTGCCTCAGAGGGCTTTAAAATGGATAAATAAATTGTGCAAGTGCAAGTATTGCTTTACATCGTTTTCTTTTTAAAAACCTAGTCCTATATATGTCTGGGGGAAGGTCATGGAAAACCTCGAATTCAGTCATGGAAAAGTCATGGAAAAGTCAGGGAAATAAAAATTCCCGACTCTGTAACAACCCTGTAAACGTAGTTCCCGACCCTCGGGGCAAACAAACGTACTTCTGGGACCCTCAGGGCAGACTAACGTACTTCTGAGACCCTTGGGGCAGACTAACGTAGTTCTTGGTTAAAAAGATAGGAACTACGTTAGTCTGCCCCGACGGTCTCAGAAGTACGTTAGTTTGCCCCGAGGGTCTCAGAAGTACGTCAGTCTGCATCAGGGCTCGGGAACTACGTTTGTTTGCATTGTAGGTATCGATCTGTAAATTGATCTTGCATTGTAATTGTGCAACATCTTCGTTGAAAAATTTTCCTGTTCCCTGTACGACAATTTTTTTCACAGTGTTTACTTCTGTATCTTCAAACACCCGGTACGCGTCAGAGGCGTTGCGCGATGCGTCGCGTGCATCCTAAACTGTTGTCTTGTGAGTGTGAGTAACGCCTTTGCCCCTCGAGTCTCCTCCTCCTCTCGCGTTCCCACGGCTGAACAAGACAGTCGTCCTCCACAGTAGGTAGGCCGCTGCGCTGCGCTGTGCTGCGCCGCACAAAGCCTCGACGAGGCACGAAAAATCCTTTCCCGATTTCGCCTGCTGCCTCGTTGCCACCGCTGCACCAGCTTCGCGGAAAACTCGTCTGTTCCGGCCCAAAGGCTCGTCGCGTCGCGTCTGTCGGCCCGGGTACTTGCGCCCCTCGTAGCAGGCCGTTAGTTTGCGGGAGTGAAATAAAAAAATAAATCGACCAAATCCGCGTCGTCGGCGTGGCGTGGCGGGGCGTGGCGCTGCGGCGGAGCGCGGTAACGACTCGTCTTCCCATTTAGGGTGCTGAGGACTCATCGCAGAAAGGGCCGGGCCGACCTACCTTCGCCTCCTCGTCTGGTCTCCTCCTCGTCGAACTAGGCGACAACCTATAAGCGACTCTTGATTACAGAAGCACGCGAGTTCAGCTAAAAGTTGTCATACAAGCGTTTATCTCAGGGTCAAACTCATTGCGAACTCGTACACGCCGCCAGCCAGGGTTACATGCTGGAGCCGCTTGGGTGTCAAAAGAGAGAAGTTCGCGGTCGTTTCCGCGGGGGCCTGCCCGCCCGGTCAGCCGCATTTCCCGTCCGGCCCCGGAGTCCCGGAGTACGTCGTGCTCGTGATGCCAGCGCTCGCTCTTCCGGTCTGGTCTGCCCGCGGAGGCGCTAGGCTCAGCCGCACGGGGCGAGGACGCTGGCCCGGCCCGGCCCGCAGCACGCCAATGGCACTGGGTGGTGACGAGGGGTCCTTCACATTAAATGCAAACGTGCTCTGGAGACGCAAGTGTGTACTTGAATGCAGTTTTTCCTGCATACGTACATGTATTCAGGAAATACTGTACTTAGTCAAGTATGCAGGAAATCCTGTGTAGTCGGTCAAATATGTAGGAAATCCTGTGTACTTGACCAGGAACACACTAAATCTCCCCCATAAATGTATGAAGGTTTTAGTGTGTACCTGGCCAAGCACACAGGATTTCCTGCATACTTGACCGACTACACAGGATTTCCTGCATACTTGACGAAGTACACAGTATTTCCTGAATACATGTAGGAATGCAGGAAATGCTGCATTCAAGTACACACTTGCGTTTACAGAGTGCACCGATTTTTCTGATATTTCACGTTGTTCGTGATTTTCCTTGATGTTTTCTTGGTATAATCTGATGTTTTTCTTGATTTTATCTGATTTTTTTTTATTTTATCTGATTTTTTAAAAATTTTATCTGAGTTTTTCTTGATTTTATCTGATTTTTAAAATATTTCTGTCTTTTTATTGATTTTCTTTTAGGGTGTGCACTTCGTTTTTTGAGTGAAAGACTCCTCCCCCTCGGCTGGTTAGGCCCGGCCCGGCCGAACCGTCGAGACGGCGCTCGCACCAACAGCGAGTGCGATGCGATAACAGCCGCCCCCGCCCGCGCCCGCGCCCGCTCCCCACCAGGATTCTGCCTCTAACGGCGACGCGCGGTAACTCTGTCCAGAATCAGAATTCTACCTCCCTCTTCCGGAGTCTTGTTATTGTAGACTGTACCAGCAGCGCAGTGAGGGCGTCGGGAGCGCCGGGTGGGTAGGCAACCCAACCGACTCCGTCGCGGGGTGGGCGCGCTCCGCGCCGTGTGGTTAGGCCACCCAACTACCTCGTCCGCCTAGTGGGGCAAGGACAGACGGGAGCGAGGTTCAATTTGAAGACAAAATGGTTTCTTTTGCATTCTCCTGGTAAATTATTTGACAAATCCCTCTCTTGTTGCAGGTGCTGCGTGTGCTGTCGTTCTCCTACAAGTCCAAGGCGGACGCGTTCGGTGATTCGAACGGTCCGGGCGTGTTCCGGCGTCTGTCCGACGACGGCGGTGGCGGCGCCGCGCCCACCCCGAGACCGTCCCGGCCGGCGCCGCGTCCAGCACCCTCGCCCGAGTTCTCGGCGCCCTTCGCCAGCTCCACGCCCAAGCACCCGGGCGTGGCGCGCGCCGCCAGCACGGCGCAGGACCGCGTCGCGGCGCGCAGGCCGGGCGCCGCCGCTGCCGGCGTCTCGCGGAGCAAGTCGGCCGTCGCGTCGCCGGGGCGCCACGGCGCCGCGGCGCTGCGCCACCTGCCGGCCACCAGCGCCCCTGCCGGCAAGATGCGGAGTCCCGACGCGCTCGTGGGCGCCACCGTGGTGGTGCTGCAGTCTGGCGGCGACGCTCCGAACCTCGCGGCGCCGGAGGAGCAGCCGCCCGCTGCGCCCGCGGTGCAGCTGCTAAGGGCGGCGCCGGTACCGGCCGAGGGTCGGCGCGGCGCAGATGCTCTGCATTCGTTCGCGGAGGAGGCGTCGGCGGTGTCCGTGGTGGACGCGCTCCGTACGACCGACGTGGCCGACGGCGTGGACGCGCTCAGCCTGAGCGACGCGCACGGCTCGGCCTGCTCCTCCGTGGCGGGCACGTCCTCCTCGCTGGGGGCCGGCGCCAGCGCCGCGGGGCTCACCCTGGGCCGGCACCGCGGCGGCGGCGGCAGCAGCGGCGGCAGTGCGGGCGCCGGCGGGAGCGTCGCGGGCAGCGCGGCCGGCGGCTGGAGTCAGCCCCGCACCCCCATGGGCTCCACCACGCAGCTCATCCAGGGCAAGGCCCGCCCGCACTCCACGGTGAGTACCGACCCTGCCCTGCCCTGCCCGTCATGTCCAGGCAAAAGGACTTTCCAGCTTAGCTGCGGTTTTCTCTGGAAGCTAGACAAGCATGCTCTCCCCGATACGTGGAAGGCCTCGCAGGTAGCCTACTCGAGGGGGAAACAACTCTGAATTTTGGTGTGCACATTTTGGGGATGTTTCTGAATTTCCGTGAAGTTTTATAGAATCTTTGTTAATTATCCTGAATTTTTCAAAATTTTTCTGAATTTTTATTAATTACGAGGTGTTCAAAAATTTCAGATGATTTGTTTCCCCCTCGAGCCTATACTCGTGTTGGTGAATAACCTTGGTTCATTTGCGGCCTTGTTCTATCAAGTCAAGTGTCTCTGTATCGGTATTTTTCCTGTCCGCTGCCGATGCTCAAGTGCGTGCTGATTGCCAATTAGGCAGGTGTGACGCCAGCCTCCCTTTCATTCACCGGGTAATACGTATTGCGTCGTGGCGCTCAGTGCGGCGTCCACCACCGAGCCTACGCAGCGCAGTGGCCCCGCCCTAGGCCGGCTCATGACTCGAGAACAAGGCGCGGCCCACCTGAACAGTACCTTAGTCCACCTGCTGCACCGCGCCGACGTGCACGGCACCAATCGATTGATTTTTCCCCGCACCGACCGCTGGCCGGCCCGGCCCGGCTCGGTTTCCAATATGGATCTAATCTGCTCCCCGCCCCGCCCCGCCCCGCCCCGCCGCCGGGCATTGCGATGCTGGCGCGCCTGCTCGGCTCGGCACTCGTGCTGCTGCAGCACACCCCGCTAGTCGGCCTGGCGCCCGCCCGGCCCGGCCCGGCCCGGCCCGGCCCGCTCGTACTCCATTTGCGCGCTCTTGCGTTGAGCTCTCCTCTCCTCTGGGCTCGGTACCGCCGCTGCCGGGGCCGGGGCCGGGGCCGGCGCTCAGTGCCGCTCTGGGCTCCGCCATGTGAGCCGTGCGCATGGACCGCCGCCCGCGCCGCCCAGCAGGGCAGGTGCTGCTGCAGGGCCGGTGCCGCTGGGGCCGCAGCCGCAGCCGGGACGGCGCCTACCACCGCGCGCTGCACCCGGGGCAGGCGTGCGCCTGCGACCCGCCAGCGGTAAGCTTGCTGCCCTTCCGAACCCGAACTGAACCGTCAGCAGGCTGATTCTGCACCCTGGTTTCGTCGCTCTCTCCTTGTCGCACTCGTGGGGCACGGCCATAAGGTGCAAGAGAGAGGGCACTACAAAACGGTGTTCAGAATCGCACTGCAGGGAGTTGCGAGGGATAAGCTTTCTTCATCTTTGACGTACGGCGCGCACCACTCCGGCCCCTCACGACCACCCCCGGTGCAGCTGCCGCCTGATTCTGAAGATTAGTCTTGTACCTCCGTCCTTGTCGCACCTATGGCGGTGCCCTATGTGGGGAGTGGCAGGGGTCCATGAGTGCGACATGCGACAAGGATGGAGGTACGAGAGCGATCTTCGGAGTCAGGCGGCTGCTGTGGCGTCCTCTGCCGGCCAATCACGCGTTCGACCGGACAATGGGCGATTAGTCGCGCGGGGCCTTGCGCGTTGCGTTGTGTTTGATGTTTCTAGGCCGGCGCGGCGCCGTGTGATTGCAGTAATTGCTGTTACTCGTGTCTTAACGCATCCGAGTCTTAACTCGCGGCCGACGGGCCGGGCCATCCATCTTGCCGTTGCGTCGCGGGGGGCTGGCCTGGCCTGCGATTCGCCCATCTCGGACGAGAGCAGAGCAGAGCTATTGGACGCGCGCCTTCTTCCTGCTGCTGCCTGCCCTGCATCGAGATAGATGGGCCCGCGGCATGCAACCGGACACCAGGTGGCGATAGGCGAGCCCAGCCCGAGGGGGAAACAACTCTGAATTTTGGAGTTCATACTTTGTGAATTCTTGCGAAGTCTCGTGAATTTTTCTTGAATTTTTGTTAATTTTTTCTTGAACTTTTTCTAAATTTTCCCAAATTTTCCTGATTTTTTACTCGTTCTTTACCACCACCTCTCTCCTGAGTGGTGAAAAGAACGAGTATTGTTCTCAGTCGGGTGTAACGCTTAACTGTCCACACTTTCATCTCAGATCTCACAATACCTACAGGCATAATAGTTATACCATTCTAAACTGGAAACGCTGGTCATTATTCCAACAATGAACTATTTTTCAAGTTTAATAGTATTATTTTGAGAACACTTAACAAATTTTGCGTGTTTTCATTCTAAGTCCCATAACCCAACTATATGAGTGGAGTTTTCAATCTCATCAAGCACAATACCCACAGACATGAAACTTGCGCTGATCTCAGCTTGAAGCCTTCTTCTGCATTGCAGCAATGAACCTTTTTTAACGTTTAATAGTATTATTTTGAGAACTCTTAACAAATTTTGTGCGAGTTTTCATTCTAAGTCCCCGAGTCTAGTCCTAGCCCGAGTCGGCTCGCGCCAGCTCGCGCTCCTTTATGCGCCCCAACAATCGGACCCGAGCGGGAGGGCCGAAGAAGGCCCGAGCACCCCGAGACGAGCAAGGGCGAGTGTCCCGGGAAAAACTTCCCCTGCACACACGAACTGTGATGAAATCTGAGATGAAAATGTCTTCACTCGACTCACATCATGTTTTACACTCCTACCTCTGTAGCACATAATTATGTAAAGAACGAGTTCCATACTTATCACAAAATTCATTTTGTGTTCTATTTGGCCCTTGTTTTTTTTTTTTAAATAACGATGTGTACAAAAATTTCAGAGCTCTGTTTCCCGCTCGGCCCGCAGCCTGGGCCTTTGCCACACGCCGCCGCGCCACGCCCCTCGCGGCACCCACTGCACGCTGCACGCACATGTGCTAAGCCCTGGTCAGGTCAGGTTCTAGTCCCCCCTCTCAGGACGTCACTGTCACTGCCGCCGTGCCGTGCCAAGTGTCGGTACCGCGCGCTAAGCACCCGGGTAACATCACGCCACCGCCCACCTTAAGCGACAACCGGGAAGCCGGGAAGCTGCTGCATGTCCTACTCTGGCGTGCGCGCAGCGGGCCGGGCCGGGCCGGGCAGAGTGCCCGAGTGCACGGTGGTGCCTGCAGGCCGAGTACCTGACGAGTACGCTGGTACTTGTTGCGGTGCCGGTCCGCTCCGCTGGTCCTCGGGTGTGGTGGCGGCGGGCGGAGGTGTTCCAGTTGGCTCTGCCCCGCCCCGCCCCGCCCCGCCCCGCCCTGCGGCACGGCCCGCGGCCCGCCCCGCACGCCCACCCGCCCGCGGCGAAACGTTTCATAAGGGACGAGTCGCCTTCGACCTTCGGCCCGGCCGAGCCCCCCGCGCCCGCGCGCGTCGTTGCGATGGTCGCTTTTGCCGGACGGAGAGCACATTTCGTACATGAGCTGCGTTTTGTTTCCCGAGCCAAGCCGAGGCACTGGCGGGTGCAGGGCAGGGCGAGGTCAGCCGAGCGAGCCGCGGAGCCGCACCGCAATGAGCTGTTGAAAACCGCTGCAATAAAGTGTACCGTGCGTTTCAGACAACAGACAACTCAGTCGTGTTGCAGGCCTGCCTGCCTGCTCAGGGGGCACCGGCGGCGGCGCCTTACGAGTGTAACGGGTAGGCAAACCCGAGGGTTCCTTCGCTCAAAAAAAAAAAAAATAATTAGAGAACATCCTCTAAAAAATCGGTAAAGATTCAGAAGAAAAAAAAGTAAGAAAAACACCAAGAAAAAAAAATCACTAAAAATCGAGACACGAGGATCTGTTAAAAATTAGAAAAATCGGTGTACGCTTGAACTTATAGAGAAGGACCCTCGGTCAAACCCTCATAGTATTCCGCTTCCTCTGAAAACCCGACACGGGCGGGCCCATAGTTTGTAGCTTGCAGTGCTTCGAACTTCACTGGCTCGGTGCGTGCGGCGGAACCAAAATATAGATCGAAACGTTTGTAGCGGAAGATGCTTTTAAGTGGCTGGGTGGCGCGGCGCCGGGTCGGCTGGACACAACCGCAACGGCCTGCTGGGCTGGCCGGCGGCAAGTGCGGTGTGCGGATCGCAGAGATCGGCGATAGGCGTGACCTCCGCCGCTCCAGCCCAGCCCCGCCCTGCCGCTGCACGGTCGTAGCGATCACGACCCCGCGCCGTAGTACTCCGGCGGAGATAAGAGAATGAGCGCCAGGAAATTCAATATAACGATTTTGCATGGTATTGTTTTACGTACGATCGGATCATGGATGTTAGGTAACGCGCTAAAACCGACTCTGAAGTTTGGTGTACACATTTTGTGAATTTACCTGCATTTTCCCTAAATCTTCCTGATTTTATTTTTTTAAAAAAATTTCTGAATTTCGGGTTGTGCAAAAATTTCAGAGTTGTTTCCCCCTCGGGTTAAACATTGTGTGTGACGCGACGCGGTCGGACCGTTCTCGTGCCTTTGGTAGCGCCTTGTCTGCGTGGCGTCGGATCCTAATTGGCACTGTCAGTGGGCCGGCCCGGGCCCGTCACGCCGGGAGGCGGCGGCAGCCTGGCGCGACGTGTGCCGAGCAGACGGGTTGGGTCCAGGCGGGTGATTCCGAACAGCGTTTAGTATAGTGTCCTCTCTCTCTCTCTCTCGCTCCGTCCAGCCTCGTCCCTCGAGTGTGACGAGGACGGAGAGCCAAGACCAGTATGTGCGGACTAGGCTCCGCCGCACACCGCACCGCACCGCCCGGCTCGCGCACGACGCGTGGATTACATCATTTTGTTAAGTCGTGTCGCGTGTCCCCATTTTAGCCGCGCCGCGTTCGTTTCGGTTCCTGAACGCATTTCGTTTTATATATTTTTTCATTTTGTTTTATGACTTTCTCCCCGCCGCGCCGCGGCCGATATCTCCATGTGGTGAAGTGCGGTGTCCCCGTGCTCCGCCGTGTCGCGCTGTGACTCAACGGCATGGGCTGCACCGCGGCTCGGGTCAGCCCAGCCAGGGCCGCGGAGCCGCGGACTATCGCGGATGTGCCATCGCATGGCCACGCGGCGCAGAGTGCAGCAGGCCCGGCCCGCCCGGGCCCGGCCGATGTTCACATTTGCATATGATGCATTTATCGTGAAATTCTCATCAAACCAACAGGCAGGCAGGCAGCTGGCCGCCTCCATGCGGCATCAGTTTTAATGTGTGTCTAGTCGTCGTCGTCGTCGTCGTCGTCGTCGTCGTCGTCGAGGGGTTTGTTCGCCGAGCTTGCGGTGTAGTGTATGTACACGACGGAGACGTGAAGCGGGAGGTAGGGAGAACGGAGAAAAATTTGGTGTTATTTGTTTTTCTTTCGAGCGAGGGAGTCGCGGCGTCCTCCTAGACGGCTAAACGACAACCGCATTACAATCTCATCTGGCTCCCTGCACTTTCGTCCCTTGAGGCGCCCTGGCCGCGGGTGGAGCGGGGACCTGCGGGCGCCACACGATGCAGAGGCCGGGCCGGTCAGGCCGGCGGGCGCCTCGTTGTGCAACGGGAGGGAGGGATGACGCCGCGGGGTAAACGACATGGAGGCAGTAAAGGCGTAAAACATAACAGGTCCGGAGCCGAAAACCGCACCGCCGCGCTGAACGGGGAAGAAGAGGCAGCGAGGCGGTCGAGTCGAGTGCAGGACTGTCGAGGAGGGGGATCACTCATTCAAAATGTGTTCAGTGATTTTTTTGACTATTGAATTTTTATTTTTTTTTTGTTTTGATTTTTCAATGGAAATTTCTATCACACTCTCTGATAAATTTTGTTATTTTACCCCCATTTCTGATTTCTTTTTCAAGTTTACTTCGTTTTTCCCCCCTCGATTTTTCGGATTTTTCTGCATTTTTCTACTTGATTTTTTTTTATTTGGTTTTAAATGATTAGTATATTATTATTATTATTTTTTTTTGAAGGGGGCGGGGTGTACAATGATTTTTCGAAGTGACTCCCCTCTCGGCGCAGGGCAGCAGCGCTGATCAATGCGGTCCCGTTGGCTCCGTACCTGTCTGTCCGGCCTGATGACGCTGCCCCGCCCCGCCCCGCCCCGCCCCGCCCCGCCGCACGTTGGGAAACGGCACCTGTAAAACGATAGGCCGCGGCCCCTGCGCCTGAGCGCGGACCTGAGCCTGGAGCCTGGAGCCCTGACGCGCGCGTGGAGCGAGTTGCCCAATCCCGCCGAGATGTTCGGGAGCCGCTGGAGCCGCGCCGGGCGTGGCGACACACCCGCTGCCCGCTGCCTGCTGCCTGCCTACCCGACTCGATCAGCTGGCCACGAGGCGGGCCCGCTTCCGTCATTGATGCGGATGTTCACCGCGTGTCTCGCCCTCTCGCCCCGGCGGCCCTGCTGCTGCTGGGTGAATTTTGTTTCCGGTCATCCATCTCTTTCGTGGTGTGTGTTCTTCTCTTCCAGGATTACGAGGGCATTCTCTTCGCGTTTCAGCAGTATCGCCTAGCGTGAGGAGTCGAGTGGAACAAGCTGCCGGGGCGGGGTGGGGCACCCCTCACGGCAGTACCGTGGTGCCCCCGGGCCCCGGGCTCCAGGAGGTCCGCGCCGCGCTGCCGCGCCGGTGGCCGCGGCCCCGGCCCCGGCCCCGCGCGGACGCCCCGGCCCACCGCTTGTTTTCTCTTTCTCTTAGAAATGGCCATAATTGTCGGCGACCGCGCGGTATGGCGCGGGCCGGGACGGGTCGGGACGGCACGGCTCGACAGGACAGGACACTCCGCGGCGCCGCGCGCGGCAGGACGCCTGTCGTCGCGACGTCGCGTCCCGTCCGATGCGACTCTCAAATCACTCGGGCCGGGCCGGCCCCGCGCGGCCCCGCGGCCGTCAGGCAGGCAGGTGCCGCGCCGGCGCGCCGCGGTCGTCTGATTCCGAAGATCGCTCTCGTATACCTCCGTCCTTGTCGCACTTTTGCACGTGTCCAATGTTGGGGATGGCAGGACCCCGCAGAGTGCGACAAGGACGGCGGCACGAGAGCACCACGGATCTTCGGAATCAGACGGCAGGCCGGCCGCTACGGTGCGGACATATTTACGCGCGCGTGGCGTCCGGAGCGGTCAGGCCCGGCCCCGGCCGCCTTGCTTTGCTTTTGCCTCGCCTTTTCGCGGCGGCGGCGGGAACAGGGGAAAAGGAATTCGAGAAGCCGTAAGGAAAACAAACACATCCCTCAGCGCCGCGCCGCGCCGCGCCGCCGCCGTCATGCGGCGTCCTGGTGGTGTGGATGTGCGCGCCGCGCGCCACCTGGGCCCCTCACCCCCCTCCCCTCCGGGAATACGCGCAATGTGTGATGTGTGTCCTACCCGCGCTGGAACACATCTTTCAGCGGCTATACGTATACTCTTTTCAATAATCAATGGCGATGTCTTGGGCACTGAGGCGAGGTGGCTGTCTATTGGAGGACGCCGAGGGGGAAACAACTCTGAATTTTTTGTATATCTCGTATTTCGGCAAATTTAAGGAAAATTCAGAGAAATTAATAGATATTGTGGAAAATTAATAAAAAATCATAAAAAATTTACAACAAAAAAATAGGTAAAAGTCAATCAAAAATTAAAAAAAAAAAAAATTGCACACAACAATTCAGAGTTGTTTGTCGTTTCCTCTTCGAGGACGCGGACTAAACGCCCATCACTTTCTTTTCGACTCGTTTCGGCTGATGCTGATGCGAGGTGCCATGCCATGGCGCGACGCGTGGACCTGGCCGCGGAGCGGTATGGCACGGGATGGGATGGGATGGGACGGGCCGGACCTGGTGTCACTCGCGTTCACCGCGTCGATGCCATGCGTCCTTCCACTTTCCCACTCAAACTTGCTCCCGGCTGCTGCGTCTTTCTGGTAGAGAGAGAGAGAGAGAGAGAGAGAGAGAGAGAGAGAGAGAGAGAGAGAGAGAGAGAGAGAGAGAGAGAGAGAAGGAGGGAGGGGGAGGGGGGCGTCCTGCGGTAGCGCTGACCACCACGAGGCACACAAAAACAACAACAAGAACGCCAACCCAGTGACCCAGCAGGAGGGAGGAGCGGCCCACGGCTCTCTCTCTCTCTCTCTCTCTCTCTCTCTCTCTCTCTCTCTCTCTCTCTCTCTCTCTCTCTCTCTCTCTCTCTCTCTCTCTCTCTCATCTCACGTCGTCGCGCTCCTGGCTGGTGGCCTGGCTCAGCGCGACGGGGATAGATCGGGTGACAGGTCCGGCGACTCGTTCAGCCCCGGCCCGGCCAGGTGCTTATAGGCCTATAGGCGGTGCGGAGGAGGAGGTGGTCTGGCAGGGGTAGGGGCAGCCCGCTGTTCCGGATGTTCGCGCGCGCGCCCGCGTGAGTGTGTGTGAGTCAAAGGGAAAGGGTAAAGGAGAGGGGGGGGGGGCGACCCCGCGGGGCACAACTCACCTCTCCACGACCCGTCCCGTCCCGTGCGTCCCTCGCTCGGTCGCGCCGAATCGCCGCAGCTCAGCCCAGCTCCGCGGCAGGCCGGCCCAGCCCAGCCTCTCAGTCCAGTCGGTCCAGGCCGGTCAGTCGGGTCGGGTCGGGTCCAGGCAGGTCCAGCCCAGCCCAGCGCGGCGAGTGCGAGCGAGCGGAGAGTGCGAGAGGGCGGGGGCGTGCGTGCGCGGGACATGCGCGGCGGCTGACGACGCGCGGGTGACGGGCCGCCGAGAGGGGGGGTTACACGACGTCGCGGGAGTCGTGTCGTCGCGTCGCGGACGTGCGCGGGGAGATGCGTCCCTGAGAGGAGGAGGAGGCCATGTGGTTCGTGTCGGCCAACAACGGGTCGTACGACCCGCAGCTCATGACGAGGATCCACGACAGCGTGGCCAGCAGGACTGCCGCTGCCGCAGCAAGACGCCAGCAGGAGAGTCAGGCCGGCGTGTGCCCCAGCAGGATGCAGCAGTACGACCACAACTGCTTCAAGAGCGCGCTGCACCACAACAAGCGTCCGCACCGCTCGCGGAGGTCGCCGTCGGCCAGCTCCCCGGAGCAGGGCAGCCAGCAGGGCGGCCAGCAGGGCGGCCAGCAGGGCGGCGGCAGCAGGACCGGCAGGCAGAAGTGTAAGGTCGGCGCCGGGACCGGCAGGACCGGCAGGACGGCTGAGCCCTGCGTGCACCAGGCCCTCCCGCCGCCGTGCGTGCACCGGGCGGCCGCCCACAGGAAGGACAAGGAGTGCTGCCGGCGCCGCCCCCAGCACCACCAGTCCAAGGAACCCAAGCGCGTGTACCACGAGTACCGCAGCGTGAGCGCGGACCGCGCCCGCGAGGTGCATCTGCACGAGGACTCTGGTGCCGCTCGGGCCCGGGGGAGGCAGCAGGAGGCGGCCCCGGCCCCGGGCGCCTGGCGGTCCTACGAGAAGCTCAGCCTGGGCCGGCCCGACGTGGCGCACGTGAAGCAGGCCCTGGAGCATGCGCTGGCCAGGAGCTTCCAGCCGCACGGCAACGGCGCGCCCCTCTACGAAAACATGGCGCTCAACAGGGCCAGGGTGGCGTCCGGCGCGCCTCCGCAGCCCGCCGGGCCCGGGCCCCAGCCCCAGGCCCAGCCCGCCAGCAGCCTCCGCGACGTGTCGCTGCCCTGCGGGGACGTGCTGCAGCGCAGCTTCCGCCGCGACGAGAACATCTACAGCAGCCTGCAGGACGTGCGGCGGGAGGCGCGGCGCCGGGACGCGACGTGCTGGCCGCCGGAGAACTCCCTCAAGCGCCAGTTCGCGCCGCAGAGCGTCAAGCCTTTCCGGCCCACCTCGGCGGAGAACGTCCTGCACCGCAGCCTCAAGGACCTGAGCGGCGGCACGCCGGCGGCCAGCAGGAGCTCGCTGGTGCAGCAGGAGCCGCCGCTGTGGAGCTTCAGGCCCGAGCCCGTGTACAGCAGCCTGGACAACGTGCGGCTGGGGCTGGGGCTGGGGGGCGTGTCGGCGGCGCCGCCCCCGGGCAGCACCCCGGGCAGGACCCCGGCGCTGGGCAGGGCGCCGCCCCCGCTCGCGCTGCGCCGCGACGACTCCTGGAACGCGTCCTGGCGCAGCCACCGCGGGGGCAGGACCGTCCACCTCGTGCCGGCGCCGCCCCCGGGCCGCTCCGCCTCCACGTCCGCCCTGGTGGCGGCGCCGACGCTGTCGCCGACGCCGGCGCCTCGGCCGGTGCAGCAGCGCGGACCGCCGCCGACGCCGCTCAAGCAGCAGACGCCGCTGCCGCCGCCGCCGGACAAGACCGTCCCGCTCTGCCTCCGGCCGCATGCCTTCTCCCCCGCGGGGGCGGCGCCGCGCGCCCACAAGCGCCCCAAGCCCGACAAGAAGAGCAAGTACCAGCACCTGGTCGACGACAACAACAACAGCAACAGCAGCGACAGCTTCGTCCTGGTCAAGAAGGCCCCGTTCGCGGTGCAGGTGGAGGCCGCCGCCAATGTCGCCCCTACCGTCCTGTGCCCAGCGTGCGGCCAGCCTCCCGACGTGCACATCGCGCCCTGGGCGCTGGCCGCCGTTCGACCGGTGGGTACTCGCGAGGCGATAAAGCAGGATGCAGTACCACCGTTATGTCAGGAGTACCGAGCTCGAGCACTGTGCGGGCGTAGGCCAGGCCAGGGCCAACGTCCTGCCATTCCTAGGATAGCGAGCATTGCAGCTACTGCGCCGCGTGTGTGAGCAATGTGCCAGTTGGGGCGGTTCTTGCGGAAAAATAGTGTGGATCCTCGTGCAGATGGGGGCGGGGCCAGGCGTGGAGAAAGTATCGCTAATCGTCCGCCAGTTTAAGGCGCGGGTTATAATAATACGGACCGGGAGGAGGACTGGACTACGGTCCTGGCGGGACGCCACTCTCAACGTAAAGCGGACTGCGTGTTTTACTCATACTTTAATGAGGCCTGCCGCGGTGGCGTGGCGGCGCGCGGTGTGCGGCCTAGAAGCCCGCCGCCCGCGCCGCGCCCGCCACACCGCGCGCCCGCAAGTACTGTATCGCAGAGCAATCACCTCGCGCTTAATTTTTGCGAGTTATAACTGTTGTACTATATATGTTTCTGGGACACGCCGAAGGAGAGGGAGAGGAGGGCGAAGCGAGGGGGAAACAACTCTGAATTTTGGTGTTCACGTTAAGTGAATTTTTATAGCATATTTTTGAATTTTTACTTGAATTTTACCTCAATCCTCGTAAATTTTCCAGAATTTTTCTAATTTTTGTTTTTCTGAATTTTTCTATTTTTTATTGATTTTTCTGGATTTTTTTTTTTAAATTACGAGGTGTACAAAAATTTCAGACTTGTTTACCCCTCAGGTAGAAGTACACGCTAAATCTTATGAACTTTTTTAATACGCAGCTACCGATTTCTGTAAACATGCTCTATTTATGAATAATTTTGTGCCCAATTATGAACAAAATGAGCCGACTATGAACAATTTTCTTCATAATTACGCACAAAATTATGCGTAAATAGAGCATGTTTACAGAAATCGGTAGCTGCGTATAAAAAAAGTTCATAAGAATTTAGTGTGTAAGTACTTCCCTCGCGAGATAAGACTCCGCGGCAAAGTGTCCTCGCTCAGTAGTGTTCCGGGGTGTCATTAGCGTTGAGACGCACCCGCCGGGCGGGTTAGACAATGCGGCGTCCGCGCGGGGTGCTCTCGGCTGGTCCGGTCGCGACCTTGCGAGTCCCCCTCATAATGTGGACTGAACGTCCCTCCTTACCGGACCGCACCCGGGAGGAGGTCACCGATAGAGCGCGATGTAGACTGGGAGTCTGGCAGCAGGTTCGGTGCGTGGCCGGGCCGGGCCGGGCCGGGCGGACCCCATCACCGTCCTCGTCCAGGCTGTGCGGGCGGCGCCCGACTGCGAAGGCCTCCGAGCATGTAATGAGAGTCACGCTCGACCCCGTCCGGGATGCACTGTGCGCTGTGCCCGGTTATGAGATTGTGATATCCTTTTTCTTCGTGTTCTCGCTCTTCCTCCTCGCGCCTCTGACGGCTGTTGCTGCTGCTGGTAACTGACTGACACTCAGGCACAGCGGCACGCTATGCCACGGCAGGGCAGCAGGGCAGGGCGGCAGGCGCCTGTTGCACCTGCTCGATGCGCAGCGCTGTCCTGTTGCACTTCCTGCTGCTGCATTTGGCCTTTTCTTTATTCTCCATTCGCTGATGCCGTGCGCGTGCGCGCGGGGTGTATGGCGTGGCGTGTCGGGTATGTCCCGTCATTACCATCGCCACCCGCTGTCCTGTCCTGTCCTGGCCCGGGGCCCGGGGGTGGGGGGGGGGGGGGGCAGCGCGGGCCGAAAGAAGGAAAAGGAAGTGCATAAATCCTCGCTCGTCGTGTTGTCTCCGGCCTGGCGGCCTGGCGGGCGCAGCTGCAGCGGCTCCGGACTGGCTGGCTCGCAGGCTCCGCCGAGCACTCTCCGCGCGGCGCACCGCGCCCCCTGTCCGCACCGCACCCGCGCTATGCGCCAGCATCCAGGCCCCCACTCGACTGAAATAAAAAACAATATAATGTACAATAATAAATATAATAATGTAAACTTATTGCGAGTCGCGGAACCTGTTTCTGTTCGGGCTTAGCTGCACGCTTAATGTATTGTGATGTTGTCGACATATGTGCGAGGGTAGGCGGCTTAGCCCATTTGCCAACGTCTTGGCTGCGATTTAAAAAAAATATATATTTATTGATATTTTACTTTTTGGCGATTTCCCTCAAAATGACGCACGCGTTGTACACGGGAAAAAATCGCTCAGCTATGAAATTAGATGTGAAAAACTAGCACTACGGCTAAAAACCTTTATCAGTGGAAAAATAAATAACGGGATAGCTAGAAAATAAGCACGGTAGCTTAAAAATTAGCTGCGCGTATACAGCTAAAATATTAGTACACCTGCTATTTATGTATTTTTTGCTTACAAACGAGAATTATTTTTTTGCGTCTTGTGCTCTAATTTTGCTGTCATCAAGGCACTTCCAATCCACCTAGCCCCTCCCCCGCCCCCTTTCTAAATGTCGAAAAAAAAATACAACTGAATAAAATCGAATGAAGTGGGGGAGGGGGGTTGGTGGTGAAGGCGGTCCCCGTACGGAAGGGCGGCCGCACCGCAACGCACTGCACCTCACTGCACCGGTGCTGGAGAGCGCGGCCCCGAGGAGGTGGGGAGAGGAGGGAAGCGTAATTGGCACTCGTACATGAATAAATGATGGTTGCCCCGCGCTGCCGCCGGCCCGCGCGGGGCCAGACCGGCTTGTTGCTTTCTCGTGAAAAGTCGTCGCCCCCGATGCTGCCCGTTTTGCCGTTTAATTAATTCGCCCTGCTGGGGCGCCAAAAGGGAACATGATAAAATGATGTGCCGAGGTCGGGTCGGTCGGCCCTGCCTGGTCCTGGGCGGGCGGGGCGGTGAAATTGCGGCCGGAGCTGCGAGGCGGCCTCCGTGCGGTGCCGGGGGAGCCGGGGCCGGGCGCTGCCCCGTCCCCGTCCCCGTCCCCGTCCCCGTCCCCGTCCCCGTCCCCGTCCCCGTCCCCGTCCCCGTCCCCGTCCCCGTCCCCGTCCCCGTCCCCGTCCCCGTCCCCGTCCCTGTCCCTGTCCCGGGGCTTATGTGAAAATGAGAAACTACTAAGGCTTAGCCTAACCGTTTTTGGCGGTCCGTGCGTACCACCCAGCGAGCCCCTCCGTCTCCCCCGCCCCAGGCCTCCCTAGAGCGGCTACCGACTGTAATCCCTCTTGAATCTTGAAGGGTGGGTCTCCGCGAGGAGTCCTTCACTCAAAAAAAATCAGTCGAATCAGTGAAAACCCTCACACAGAATCATCAAAAATATCAGAAAAACTTTACACGAAATCAGGAACAAATCAGGAAAAAAAAATCTAGAAAAATTCAAGGAAAATCACGAAAATTTAGAAAAATTGTTGTACGCTTATATTTTTAGAGGAGGACCCGGACCCCTCGGGCTCGGGTCACCGCGCCACCCCAACCCACCCCGCCGCGCCCCCGCCCTGCTCTGCCTGGGGTGAGACCAGGTAGCCGTTAGCTTATCATTTCTCTGCTCCTCTCTCTCGCGCGAAGCTCCGCACTGTTCAGCAGAAAATAGGAAGTGTTGTTTTCTCCCTCCCTCCTCCTCTTTCTCGCGCCTCGACTCTCTGTGTCACGTGACAATGCGCGGCGGAGGCGACACGCCACGCGACACGCCGCGACGCCGAGGAGGTGGAGGAGGGCAGGACAATGGCTGTCGACCTGGCCGGGCCTGGCCGGGCCTGGCCGCCCCCGACAGTGACAATGAGGAAGAGTCGCGGCGCCGACATGAGCGGGCCGGGCCGGGCCGGGCCGGGCCGGGCTGACAAGAGCGAGCGAGATCGTTAAGCCCTCCCCTTGGCTCTCTCCAACCTCTCCAACCCCTCCTCCCCGCCACTATTCCATTATTGAGAAGGTGTGCGCGTTTGATTTTAGGGTTTACATACGAGGTTTCCTTCATTATAAATTCAAGAGTACCGGGTGTTTCTTTGAATGCGTAACAGTGTTGCGGGATTGCATATACTCGCCAGCGCTGCAGGGGCCATGGCGCCTTACGGGCGAATTGGGTAGGCAAACCCGTAACACCGTTACGCATTCACAGAAACACCCGGAACACGGATTTTTCTGATTTTCCGTAATTTTTCTTATTTTTTACTGATTTTTTTCTGATTTCTTTTCCTAACGTTTTCTCGATTTTTTCTGTTTTTTTCTGTATTTCGTTTTTATTGATATTTTGTTTTAGGGTGTATAATGAAGATCGGAATTATAGATGCAGATGGTTTTCTGTCTCTCTGGGAGTGCGCTTCACCTCTACACGCATGTGGTATACGCGACGACACGAGAGTCGAGCCGCTGGAGGTGTGATTAACGGTACAATAGTGCCGTGCGGGCCCAGAGAGCACCACCATTGTGCAGAGCAGGAGTAGGCGCATCTGCGCTCCCGGGCCCCACCGCAGAACTTTCATCCAGCGGTGAACCCAACAGTGTTGACCTCCCTGCTGGGCTGAGCCCACTTCATTTCAAGCTGTAATTGGATCGGCGACACCTCCTCCTGCTTACCGCGTTTCTTTCTGCTGCGGACGGACATGTCCCCCTCCAGGATGCAGATGCACCTGCATCACCCCCTCCCCCCCCTCTCTCTCTACCGCCGGAATTTCTCTCTTAGTCCTCTCATTCTCCTCGCCTCTCTCTCTCCTCGCCTCTCTCTCTCCTCTCCTCTCGCGCTCTTCCGCTCAGCCTGGCCCGGCGGGCCGGCTCGGCTCGGCTCCTTGGCTTGGCTAATTACCCCATGGCAGGTGGGACGGGCCATGCACTGCGGTGACTTTGATTGGCAGCCCCCCATATCCTACCCTTCCCCTTTCAATGCACCTCGTTCGAACTAAACCGTTGACCTAAACTGACATGCCGACTGTGTTTGCCCTGCCCCGCACTCGAAAAGAAAAATATTCACAACACTTTACCTTTAATCTTCCTTGAAAAACCGTATGAGGGAAATAAACCTTCTATGTCTACCGTTTTTCTTGATCCTATTTATTTTGTTGTAAGTGGGTCCGTTAACCTCTGGCGTGAGGCTATCCTCTGACGTCTTTCAGCACGCACCAGTGGGTATCACGACCGTATTAATTATTTTTTCCCCAAATATCTTTCGCTTCCAAGTTGAGCTTTGCGTTCTGGCGAGCCGTGAGGGCGGGGTATTGTTCTTCCCCTGCGCCGATACATCGAACGCTTCACTCTCGTAGAGTTGTGTTGTGATTGGAGGTCGGCACTCCGCGCGGCGCTCGCAGAGGATGGGGCGGCATTCTGATAGAGCACCCTCGTCCTTAGTCTGCATCACTCTGTACTCCTCGTCTCGTAACGCGCGGAGCTGAGCGCTCTTCAGGGACCGGGACGTGACGGGGTGGAGAAAAATAAAAGAAAAATTATACATCTCCGCTCGCTGGCGCAGCCTCGCAGCCCCGTTGTAAAGAAACGCCTCATTTTTTTCTTCCCCCAAACTTTTTTGAGCGGGAGAGGCTAATATTGGCGCGCCGGCGCGTGTGCGTGTTTGTTGCGCACCTCCTCGAAGGAATCGACTATCCTCTTTAGTCCGATGATTATATCAGACCGCAATATTCTATCCCGGCACGCCGCCGCGGCGCCGTCAAGAAAGAGCAAGGGAGATGGGAACATTGTGGTGGGAAGTCCGTGTCCTGTCTGATAGGCAAGGGCGCGCGGGCGGCGGGCGGCGGGCGGGCGGGCGCCAAAAACTTATTGGCCAAGAAAACGGGGATTGGTAATTGAAGCGCGTGATCAGGTCACGCGGGGCAGGGCAAGAGGAACCCAGTGCGCGCGCGCGCGTGTGTGTGTGTGCCTCGGCCTAGGCCTCTAGGACCAGCAGGCTGATCGGCTCGGCGCGATATGGGAACTGGTTGGAGTCCTGTAGCTCTTTGTATCGCCTGCGGGGTGCCGCGCCGCGCCGCGCCGGGTCCGAGACCGAGAGGAGGTCGCAAATGCAACTCGCTCACGCACGCCGTGCCGCCCATGATGAAGAACCTCGCCTCTCCCCTTCCACCGTAGCTATACATAAACGTGACTCGCTGTCGGTACATGTTTCATTTGCGATGAGCAGGGGAGATCGGGAGCAGCAGCAGGGGCAGAGTGCTCTCGGCCTGGTCCCGCCGCGCGAGTGATTGACAAGGCGTGCTGCCCGCGTCCTGGCCGGCTGCTGCTAGAGATGCGCCGCCCGCCGCGCTGCCTCTGCCTGCTCTGCCTCTAGTTTCTTTCCCGCTCTCGTTGTCTCTCTCGCACACACACTCACACTCACACGCATTGCCGAGATTCCCGCGCTGTGATATCCCGTGTGCAACACCCGAGCTCCGTGGGGCCCGGCGCGAGGGAAAGGGGAGGGGGGAGGGTCCTGCTACATCGCCTGCTGCAGGGACATATATGCGCGCTGCACCGCAGGACGGGACGCACCGGCCGGGCCCGGGCCGGGCACGGGCAAGGTCCGCCACACCCGCTTTCTTCCTCATTCTCGAATTAATGAGGCAGAGGCCCGGCCGGTCTGCTGATCGGCCTGCCCGGCCCCGGCCCCGGCCCCGGCCGGCCAATAACCATCAGCCAGCTCCCGGCCCCGGCCCCGGCCCGGCAGACTGATTCAGAGGGGCGCTCTCCTCGCTCCGTCCTTATCAAACCCGTAGGGTGCGCCGTACAGGTGGGAGAGAGACACATAGTGCACATAGCGAGGAGAGCGTCGAGGGGGATCACTCATACAAAATGTGTACTTTGATTTTGTTTTGATTTCTTTTACTTTTTTGATTCTTTCATTTTGTTTTGTTTAGATTTTTCTTTTGATTTTCCATTCCAGGAAAATTTCTGTCACTTTTTGATAAATTTTGAACTTTTCCCCCTATTTCTGACTTTGTTTATCTTTGTTCAGTTTTTTGTTAATTTGTTCTCGATTTTTTTAAGGGTTTTTCTGTACCTTTCCTCTTGATTTTATTTTGATTATTTTAAATTTTTCTATTAAATATTTGTCATTATTTTTGGGGGGCCGTACAGTGAACTTTCGAAGTGACTTCCCACACTCGGAGAGCGCTCTTTTGAATTAGACTGCCCTGTTGCCCGGGTGAGCGAGCGCCTGCCGGCTGCCGGGTAGGCAACCTGTGCCCGGCTGCGCGCTCCCGTGCGCCCGTGTTGCCTACCCGCCAGGCGCTCCCGTCCGGTTTGTCGCCGCGCGCCGCTCGGCCGGGGCGGCCGGGGCACAGGGCACAGGGCACGGCCGCCGCCACGCCGGGGCCGGGCCGGACACGCGGCGCGGCGCGGATCTGACCAGACCCCCGCGAGGAGGAGAGAAAGTGGTGTGTTGAAATATGAATTTGAGAGGAGAGGAGAGGTCGCGTGTTGTAGAGTGAGTGGCGCGGCGCGGCGCGGCTGAAAGGTCCGACCGACCGGACCGGACCGGAGCGGGACGCGTCGCCGGCGGTGAGGCTTTGTTTTTGTTTTTATTTGCGCTCATCGTGATGTTGTTGTTGTTGTTGCAGTGCGGCGGGCTGTGGGGCGTGGACGCCGCCCTGGCCGCCCTCTCGCTGGCCGCCTCCCTGGGCAACCTCATACGCCTGCCGCGGCTCGTACTGCAGTACGGTGGAGGTAAGCAGTACCATTTAGCCTTATTTAGCCTTATTTTTAGGCAACGGAGTTGCCTTCTAAAATCGCCGGAAAACGTGCGTGTTTTGTTTCATATGGCCCCTTACGACAGAAAAAAATCTGCTGAACGGAATTCGATGATATTAAGCATACATTTAGAATGTAATCTAGTACATTCGATTCTGAAGTCTAGTTGAAATCTGTATTGCAGAAATTTTGTAAATTTGAATTGAAATTCGAGTTTCTATGGTAATGCTCGACTCGTCAGGCAAAATGAACAGGGGAAGGGGATATTTTTTTTCGTGGAGGGGGTAGGCCGAGACGAGCCAACACGGAGCGAAAGAGAAACCTCTAAAGTCTGCGTTCAAACAAAGCCAGCCTTTAGTTTCGTGCGCAAGAATGAGATAGCACCACTGAAATTCGCACGTGACCACCGTACTGCCTTCTTTAAAACTACTTCAATTTTACTGAAACTTGCCCCGGTTCTGCCAACTAAATGTGTGCCTCAAAGAATCCAATCGTAACGTTATGAGAGCAGTGATTTTTTTCATTTTATTTGGTTGGCATGTTGTGTCAACAACGCGAAAGCAGGCCAAGCATGTCCGCCATTGCCGGTGGCTGATGTGCCCACCTCGCGACTTTAAATCATTTTTTAAAGTTATCGAAACGTTGACAAGGCGAACTGAATGCGTAAATAGTAGTTTTATACCTGCGGAAAACGGTTTGGTAAGTTTGACTTCGATCTGGTGAGCAGAATTCTTGAAATGATGTACATTTACGTGTACCATTTTGTGTAAACAACGCCTTAACTCCGCGTTTTCCCAATAGAGCGCACCCCCGCGTCGCGGCCGCGGCGCGCTTGCCCGCTGGTCCTTCGCGTACCAGCGGTATTAGGTAGGGCCCCGGTTCACCCCTTCCGTGCGCCCGGTGGAGGGGAGGTTATTGTTGACGTTCTCCTCCGGCCGTGACCTCGCCGCCCAATTTTTTGTTGTCAGAAGGAGAGCTTTCTATTCTCCTGCTCTTGTCGATTAAATGTCGGCCGAACTGTCGGAGAGTATTTATTACTTGAAACCCGCCTTATCAATTCTAACTTAAAATTATTTAGCCACTATCTTGACTATCGTAAACTAAACAAAACCAGTCGGTCTTCTTACAGTCTTATTCAACACTCACAATATTTTATTTTAGTTATAGAAACTCCGTTGTCTACCAGGATTTCGTGAAATCGTATTTTTTTTCCTCTACGTCCGTCAGCTGTCTTTTTTCTTCTTTTTTTCTTTCGTTTTTCCATGACACAAAAAATATGGAGTAAAACGCTCGGCTAGCGTGCTAATCACCTGGACGTCGACGTCGACCAGCTGTGAGATAGCGTGGAATGCGAGGCATGAGCCCCTTAGGCCCCCGGCGGTGTCCCCGGCCCGGGGACGCGTGATGCAACACGACATAGGGAGGGTCGCGAGCCTGGAGGCTGATACCCAACAGTGTTTAGTATAGGGTCCTCTCTCTTTCTCCTTATGGCTGTACTCCATGGGTGCAACGAGGGCAGAGAACAGACGAGTTCACTGTGCGCGGAATCAGCCTGCAAGCAGGCAGGGGGGCAGGCTCTGCTCAGAGTGTCCAGTCAGCCAGCCTGCCTGCCTGCCTGCCCGCCGTCCATCCCGACACGCGCCCTGCCCTGCAGGCCCTGCAGGCAGCGCTTATTGCTAACCGCGCTGCCTTTTAAAAACGCCTCGTTGTGCCGCCACAATGCGCCCCTCGCCCCGCCCCGCTCCGCGCTGGAGAGGAGAGATTTCTTAAGACAAATAATACAAACACAAGGCCGCGCGGAGCGGAGCGGCCGATGACTGGCCTGTGGCCCTGTGGCCTGGCCGGACCGGGGAGGGGGGCTGCAAGGCTCTAGCCCAGCGTGTCGTGTCGTATGGCTGTCCATTAACAACACGCCGGCTGCTGAGGCGGGGCGGGGGGGCGGTATGAGCTGAACCGGGTGGCATTGCAGTGCAGTCCTGCAGCACTACTTTGCTGGCCGCCCCAGCACCCCCCCCCCCTCGCGCCACGCCGCTGCGCCGGCAAGGCAACCCTATATCCCTGTATCCACCTGGGCTCGGGCTACCGTGGGGTCCTTCACTAAAATCAGTGTATACACCCTAAACAAAGTCAGGAAAAATAAGCAAAAATCAACAGCAAAAAAATCAAGAAAAAGTCAGAAAAAAATCAGAATTAAATCAGAAAAAAATAGTAAAAATTAAGTAAATTTAAGTCACGAAAATCTAGGAAAATCGGTGTACACTTGAATTTATATTGAACGGACCCCTCTGGGGCTACTGGTGATCGCTCCTGCACAGGCTCCAGCATCCCACTTAAGCTGCTGACCGTACCGGCGTTCAACAGTGCACCCGGCCACCACGGCGCCACCGCCACCTGCCCCTGTGCCGTGGTCCCCTCCGCCGTTTTTCATTCCATTCTCATTCCTCCAGTTCGGCACATTACACTCACTTATCGCGCCATTACTCAGCTCGCTCCCGCCGCGGGCCGCGCGGAGCCAGGGCGCGCACCTGCTCCACTAGGACCTGCAGCAGCAGCGGGACCAGCAGCATTGAGTAATCGGTGTCCTTTATGGAGTGCGAAAGTGAGTGAGAACACTGTGGGACACCAGGCGGCCGGGGCGGGGCGGGGCAAGGCGGGCGGTCCCCCGGAGGAGAAGAAGTAGGCCGTCAGCTATTAGAGGAGAGGCCCGGCCCGGCCCGGCCTGGCGCGTATTTATTGGCTGTCCCCGATAGGCTTCTGCGCCCTGCCGCCCTGGCCGGCAGAGCGGACCGGGGACAACTTTTAGTTTCCATCAAATCGGACATATGATTCAATCCGGCCCGGTCCTCGGCGTCCTCCGCCGCTGCTCATTATAGAGGGGGAAAAGTCGACCAGTTTTGGGGGCTCCTGGCTCCTGGCCCTCGTCTCGAAAGTGGTCCAGCAGCAGCTCCTCATGCATCCGCAGCATCCGATCCGATCCGGGACGGGTCGGGTCGGGTCGGGTCGTCGGGGGGTCGCGCGATGTTAAATGAAGGCCCTTTTCGCTGTGGCACGGTGTGCATGCGTGCTCACTGTAAGTAAAAGCTTCCGACGCACAGTTGAGCATCGTAATTACAAAGAAAGTAGTTCGTATAATTATTGCGAGGTACGTGGCTGCTTTGTGATTCAAAGCATTTGATTCA
This sequence comes from Frankliniella fusca, assembly GCA_029379305.1. Classification (NCBI taxonomy): domain Eukaryota; kingdom Metazoa; phylum Arthropoda; class Insecta; order Thysanoptera; family Thripidae; genus Frankliniella; species Frankliniella fusca. The sequence continues at coordinate 138,810 of JAHWGI010000492.1, read as the reverse complement.
CAATATACGGGGCATTCGCTCTGTAGCCTGCGCTAAAATGTACAAAGGTTCTTGAACTTGCGAGGAACATGCTTTGTATCGCTAAGCAATTGCTCTACATTACGAACCAAGTCAAATGCTTGTCAACGTTACGAATAAATTGCTTCGCAGGGTAATAACCTCGGTAAGAACAGTGCAATAACATGTTCCCTTTTTCTTGTGTGTGTCTGGTGAATGGTATACTCGTTTGCTGGAGCACGGGGGGCGCTGCTGGTGCTCGTCCGGTACACGAACAGGTACTTGCGTCCAACAGGCTGCTGCTGCCGAAGGAAGGGAGCGCGAGGCGAGACCGCAGGCAGCACAGGGGACTTTCTCGGCCCGGTCGCTCCTCGCCTGACCCCTGGCTGGCCCGGTGGCGCGGCGGCATCGGTCACTTCCACGTCAACCCCCCCCCTCCCCGCCCAATCCAACGGCAGGCTGTTTGAGCCGCTTGCGCGGGGTGGTGAGGTGTGCAAAGACCTGCCGTCTGATTCAGAAGGTCGCCCTCCAACCTCAGTCCGTCCTTGTCGCACCCACGGCGGTGCACTATGTTGGGGATGGCAGATGGCACGGCCCCGTGTGAGTGCAACAAGGACGGAAGTGCAAGAGTGCTCTTCGGAATCAGCCGCCTGACCTGCCCCTGCTGCTTCCTTTCGCGACCGTGTGCGCACTGCGCAGCGCACGTGTGACCATAAGGGCCCCTCTGAACCAGCGCCCCATATAGTCAGCCGGGCCGGGCCGGGCCGGGCGAGCGCGTGACAGACCAACACTCGCAGTGACCCGGATTATGAAGAGACTTCATGTGCCAATCGCGACTCTATGTACAGTAGTGTGCCGGGGTCGGCCCGCCTGTGAGCAGCGTGCCGCCGAAGCTACGAGAAGTTCACTGCGTCCAAAATTATACAACGGGAATTTCGACGGGATTGCCTGGTAACTTTTTAGCATGTCTGAACCGTTTTAAAATTTACGGGACGACCATGCCATACCATAAAAATACGGATTTCCGCCCGTAAATTAAAATTACGGACCGTAACGTACACCTAAATCCCGAATTTTGTGTTTTGGTGAAAACTGATGAAAACATATATGGACCCTTTGTATCTAATTAGGTAAGGAAACGCCCGTAATGTTATTCTGCGGGTTACCCGTATTTTATAAAGGTACGGATGGACGTCTCCGAAAAAAAAAGGAGAAGAAATCCGGTGCGCTTCGTAGTCACTTCCGTAATATGCTTGGGGATTCTTGTAACAGTGCTGACTGGCGCGTCCGGAAGGAGAAGAGAAAATTCGCTTGGACACACGATAGGCAGTGACCGTAAGAGCGTAGCAGACAAGATCTCCTTCACTCACAAAAAAAAAAAATCATTGTGCACCCTAATACAAAATCAGTAAAAATTCAGGGGAAAAAAATCAAGAAAAAATCAGGGAAAAAATAGTAAAAATCTAGGAAAATCACGAAAAACTTGAAAAATCAGAAAAACCGGTGCACGCTGGAATTTACAGTGAAGTAAAGGACCCCTTGTTGGTCGCAGCTCTTTAGGCCTAAAAGGTCAGAGCAAGAGTGCAAGAGGGAATAAGGGACTGTGCTTGCCTTCTGCCCACGCCAGCGGCGAGGCGTGGCGCGGCGTGGCTCGGCGTGGTCGCTGGCCGGCCGGGCGGAACAGTACGGGTTCATTGCCAGGGCGGGTGCGGGTGCAGGCCGGGCGCCGGGCCGGGCGCCTCCCCGCAGGCCGTCGGCCTCCTCTGCAGCCGGCCGGACCGCCTGGACTGGACAAGGTGCTTGGCCGCCACGCCACGGCGCGTCCGCCGCGTCGCGCTCGCTCGCGCGCAGCAAGCGGCAGCAGCAGACTGTAATAACAAACAATATCGCACCGGAGTGGGCAACGAGGAAGAACAACAATATCAGAAAGCGTCGCAGGAGAAAATGACAGTTTTCCTTATTTTCCCGCCCTGCTTTAGCTGGGCTGCCGTTACCGCGCGCGGTCCTTCCTTTTGCTGTCGTTACGTTATACTCCCTCCCGGCTCGGGCTCGCGGGTCTGCCTGTCTACTACAGTCCACCTGAGTGTCCCGTCCAGCTCGGCCGCGTCATTATGCGTCGATAAAAGTACCGCGCGAGGCGGGTGTGGCGGGGCGGGGCGGGGCGGGGCGGGGCGGGGCGGGGCGGGGCGGGGCGGGGCGGAAGGGATGGAGCGCCACCCGCGGGCGCCTCCAGAAGCGGGCACGGCGCCGCCCCGCCCCGCCCCGCCCGGATGCAGGACCAGACGGACCTATCGACGCGCAGTTTTACTGCACTTCCGGCCGGTATGCTGCACTGCGCTGGCGTGCTGTAAGCAGAGTTGTAAGACTTGGAGCGTGGCGGGGCGACCCGGGGTGGGGTGGGGTGGAGTGGGGCGAGCGCGGCATGGTAATAACCTGGCTGGACCTGGCTGCCGGGCGGGGCGGGCGGGCAGGAGAAGGAAGGACAGGACGGGCGCTGCACTCTGCACACCAGACTGATTCAGAAGAGCGCTCTCCTTGCACCGTCTCTCTCGCACTCATTGGGTGGGCAGTGGATGTGTGACTGAGACAGCGAGGAGAGCGCTCGAATTAGTCTAAAGGAGGCAGACTTCCGGGGGGGAAACAGCTCTGAATTGTAGTGTACAAATTTTGTGAATTTTTGTGAATTTTTTGTGAAATTTTCTTTGATTTTTATGTCAAATTCTTTAAGCTTTAGTGGAATTTTGTAAATTTTCAGGGTTTTTTCTTCTGAATTTTTCATATTTTTTCTGAATTTTTCCTGAATTTTTCTGAATTACGAGGTGTACAAAACTTTAAGAGTTGTTTCCCCCTCACAGCAGACTCCGCAGCCGCGGGCTCAACGACACCCTCCTGATGGATGGGAAAGGGCGGCGCGGTACAGGCTCACAAAGAGCAGCCCAACTGTTCGGCAGCCCCGCGGGGGAAGGGCCGCGAGAGCTTAGTGTGCTCATGGTGCTGCGGCTGCGCTCGACGCGGTCGGGACTGAACTGGCCATTCACTTTGGCTGATCGGGCCGGAGTGTTTGAAAGGGATTTGAGCGATTTGGGTCCTTGAGTTAACGAGGCGGGGCGGGGCAGGCTGAAGCGTGGCGAACGCGGGCGCGGCGACGGGACGGAGGGAGCCGCGCGGAGAGTACCGGGCGGGTAGTGTCTTATCGCAGTGCTGTGGGCCGCGATCACTTCCGCTCCGGCGCGTCAGGGGCGGTATAGACAGTGTGCAGAGCCGTAAAGCGGACTCATCCGGATCCAATCCGGACAATTGTCACAGTATTAGCAAAATACAGAAAGTCCCGGCTCAAACTGGATCTGGGTTGAGAATTTTCTCCGATACTTTTTCGACTTGTTTTCAAAGCCTTGCAGTTTCGCTATGACTCTGTCGTTGCGAAATGACAAATGTCCGGATTGGTCCGGATGGGTCCGCTTTAGACCAACACGGAAAAAAAGTAGATAAGTTATGACAACCATATGTAATCTACTATAGCTTACGTGTCATTAGCTGATACCGTGACGAGCAACATGTAAGCTGCTATAGCGGAAAGATTGTTTTGGTAATCACGCATCAGCTCTGTCGTGAGAGCTAATGTGGCGCTGCAGGAGATAATTCGACAAAGTCTATATCAACAAAAATGTCTTCGACAAATTCAGCTGGGCATTAGTTGTCATAGCTAAATTTTGACTTCCAAAAATAACTATCTGCTACGGTAGCTTTTAAATTGATAGTCACGAAAATCAGCCTATACGTAAATTATGGTGACATTAGATATTTTTTCCCCCGTGATTGATGGGACAGTGTTTCAAACGTAGGAAAATGATTAGCAGTCTATGGATAGCTAACTTTCGGAGCCATGTAGCTAAAGATAAGCTTATATTACCTATAGAGCAAAACGTGTTGCTGTGCAACGAAAAGTTTCAGTAGCGTAGGCTGCGTTGCCAGAAAGTTATGCAAAAAAAAAAAAAAAAAAAAAAAAAAACCGCCCAATACACCTGTGCGTAACGGGCCTGTATCTCCACCTGCCCACTAGGCAACATATATGCACGGGTGCATGCAGGAGAGTTGCCTAGTAGGCTGGCGGAGATACCGCCACCTGCACACAACTGAGTTGGGCGGTTTTTTGCCTAACTTTTCTGGCAACTCTGAGCTCAGCTAAGTTGAAGCTGGATAGCAAAAAAAAAAAAATAGCTACCCAGATATAGCTAACATTTTAGGTACGCAGCTAATTTTGTCCCTGCTCCTCGTCCTGTCCTGCCGCAGGCACCTTCCTGGCCGTGTACTGCGGGCTGTCGCTGCTGCTGGGCGTGCCGCTGGCGCTGCTCGAGGTTGGCCTCGGCCAGCTCTGCGAGCAGGGCGTGACGCGCGTCTGGCGCGCCGTGCCGCTCTTCACGGGCGTGGGCGTCGTCAAGGTGCTGCTGTCCGCGATGCTGGCCGTGTACTGGCCCGTCCTCATGGCCCTGTCGCTCTTCTTCGCCGTGTGGACGGCCAAGGGCCCGCTCCCCTTCAGCGAGTGCAAGTACAGCGACGGCGTGGTAAGTGAGCGCTTTTCAAAGGGGAAAACAACTCTGAATTTTGGTGTGCAAATTTTGTGAATTTTTGTGAATTTTGCTACAATTTTTCCGAAATTTTCCTGATTTTTTTCCAAATTTTTCTGTTTATTTTCTGAACTTTATTGAATTCTTCTGAATTACGAGGTGTTCAAAGAATTCCGAGTTGTTTCCCACTCGGTGCTTTGTTGCTTATTTGAGTTTGCGTGCCGTGGAGGTATAAGAAAGACTAACATGTTCGTCTCGTCCCTGGGGCAGGATGGCTACTCTTTTTCGCGGACGTCCGGAGAAGCGTGCCTCAAGTGAGTACTCGGATGACAATAATTGGTCCGTACGCCCGCCCCGCGCCTTGTGATGACTTTATCCTTATTCATTCTCCTTGTTCTTCGCAGACGGACGTTCCTGAAGAGTCCCGCCGAGGAGCCCATGTGGTTCAGCGTGACGGCCACGTTCCTGTTCCTCCTGTGGACCATCACGCTGCTCTGGTGAGGGTGACGCCACGTCCTTCCAGTGCCCATGCCATGAGGGCAACTCGAGGGGGAAACAAGTCTGAATTTTGGTGTACAGATTTGTGAATTTTTGTTGATTGTAGTTTGGCAATCTTTGCTGAAATTCTTCCTATTTATTGTGAAACTTTGTAAAATTTCCTGAATTTTCTTAAATTTTTCTGAAATTTTCAGAATATTTACAAATGTTTCTGCATCTATCTGTTTTCCCGCGTGTTGGTAATTCGCCCTCTCGTGTTGCAGCGTGTTTCGAGGCGCGCGCGCCTACCGCCGGGTGCTGGGCGTGCTGGTGGTGGCCCTGCTGGCCGGGCTGGTGACCGTGCTGGTTGACAGCGCCATGCTCCCCGGGGCGGAAGCGGGACTGCAGCAGCTGCTCAAGTTTGACTGGGACGCTCTGCTGAACGTGGAGGTGAGGCGTGCATTGCGTCCTGCTTTTGCGTTAAAGTGAACATTTTGTAGAATTTACTGACTTTCTAATTGGTACCCTTTTCAGACTTGGTATTTCGCCACAATACAAATATTTTTCTCAACTCACATTGGACTGGGTAGTATTGTGACTGGAGCCGGGCGGTTTTATTCTAAAAGCAATGCTGTTTGGTAAGTTTTTAAGGTTGGTTATAAAAGTGTTCGGAAATGAAATTGATTAATTTTTTTTTTTTTGTAAACAATATTCTTTGTGGTTTCAGGACTGCTTTAGCACTGGTTGTATGCAGTTTACTTGTAGGACTGTTGTGGGTAGTAATTATATATCTGAGACTTGGCCAGTTAGTTCAATCCAATCAGATACGTCAGCTGATATCTTCAGACATACCTGAAACAATGGTGTTAACATTGCTATATGACACTGCTGCCAAAGGACGTTCTGATCAAATTGTAACTGCTGTAGGTTTCCTTGTGATAGTGTGTGCTGGCTTTGCCTCAATGGTAAGCAAAGAACTTGTGAAATATCAATAGACAGCTTTATTTACCTTTTATGCATTTTCATTTTCTTTTTCCTCTCTCTTCAGGTCCCCCTGCTTGACACTGTACTTTCTGCAATATATGTGGAAGCTAAGCGCCGTTGGGAATGGTGGAAAGCTGCAGCTCTATGCTGTATCATTGGCTTTGTTCTAGGGGCACTCTGTATGCTACCGGTAAGTATCAACTGCTGAAATCTTAATCTTTATAAAACAATTATTGCTTGATTGTCTAAAAACAATTATTAAATCAATTTTGGATTTCTCTAATTTTTTCAGGAGGCCTTGTCACTGATCCATGTTCTGGATCATTATGTTGTTGGACGTTTGGCGCTAGCATGTACTGTCACTGAACTTGTTGCATTTGTGTGGATATACGGCTGTGGTCCTTTGTACACTGACTTGGAATTTGTTGTGGGGAGCAAATTGGGACCACTGTGGAAAATTTTATGGTGCCTAGCACCTTTGTATCTTCTGGTAAGAGCTAAAATATATCCGTTACAAGTATGAAAATCAATATGATCCACTTTACACAATTTTGGACTCATATTTGTTTCAGATTGTAGAGGCCTGGTCAGTAGCAGTAATTCCATGGGACGGGATTTCTGGTAGGCATGACCCACCATGGCAGGTATTGCTTGGATGGGGTTTATACTTTGCTGGATGGGCCATTATCTGTGTAACAGCTGTACGTCAGATTTGCATACAGGTTGACTACAATATTTGTCAGGTAAAGTGGATAAATGTACAATCTTTGAAAATTTTGTTGTTTTTCTTATGTTTTTGTTTCATTTTTCTATTCAACTACCATCTTCTACTCTTTACTCACAGAAATTTTTAAGTGCCGTGAAACCGTCTCGAAATTGGGGTCCTGCTGATCCTATCTATCGTCACTGTTGGATGCAATGGAGAGATGCCACACCTGCTAACAAAATGGATCACACTTTGAGAAGAAGAGGAACACGCGACTACACCCATTCAGTTAGAATGGCAACAGCTCCAGATCCCCTCTCACACTTTTCTCATCTATCGCCTTCTAGGGGATCTGGTCCATTTTTTATTGACAGCAAAGCTGAACTTGCCGAACATGTGTGCTGGCGTAAAGAAATGCTAGATAAGCCTCTTCACTAATAGGTAGTAACTAATAGGTAATTCTTTATGAACAATTTCCTATTACACCAGTTTAAATATTAGATAAAGATTTACATAGAACTTTACAGATTTGACAACCTTTTTTCATGTTAAAGAAGCAGAAAATTGTCAACATTATCTGTACTTCAACACTTTTCAAACCAAAGATTTTGATGTGAATAGAATACTGTATATACTTGTTTTTACTTATTTTACTCATAAGAAATATTCCCGATACAAGCCATGACATAGATAATTAATAAATTTATGAAATTTAAAGTTTTACTGCTATCATAATTCTGTTAAATGCAGATATTTGTTTGTTTCGTCGTTTTTTATTCTTTTTTTCTTTAAGGTAAGTCATACTTCAGTTTCAGATTGCTGAGGCTATCTATTGTTAGACTGATCTATTTCTTTATTTTTTACTATACTGCTAGTCTATTCTGTGTAATTTGAAATTTTGTTTGTTCTTTATGTCTGTGTAATGAACTTTTACTGAATTTTTATAAAGTTTTGTCATGCATCTGGAGCAAGCTCAGTTTTGTACTTCCATTGATTTTGTAACATTTGTGAAAATGACTGAGGAAACTTTGCCATTTTCAGATAAAATATAGAGGGACGCTTCACCTGCTCACAATATCTGAAATTCAAGAAGTGATACAGAAAAGGTACTTAAGACTGTTTTATTTGTTATGACTAGAATTATTGATGTTTGTGCTCAAGCCAAATATGTGCCATGTGCAGAAGTAGCAAAAGAAATAAACCTTGAATGGCTTTTAAGAAAGTCATACTAGGGCCTTAAAGTACCTACTATATGAAAGTTATTTGGCTTCAGCTGAGTAGTGAAATGTCAATACATAGTCAAATGAAAAAATTAAGGTGCTACTATGTTGATACAGCCTATTGTGTTATGTGCAGAGCAATATGAGTCTGTTGTAGTTTTACCATAATATGTACTTCATTATTATTTACGCCTTGTACTGTTAAAATACAAAAATTTGTTGTTTTAAGAATAAATTTCTGAGATGACCAGGTTGAACCTAATTAGATCATTCTCCCAAGCAAACCATGGTGCCCTGTCTTATTGTCCCAACATTTAAAAAAATTACATGTTTTGCTGATTTAAAAAATTTTCTTCCAGACAATAGAGGCAGAGAACTAGAAGTCTTATGCACATCATTTTTTTCCTCCATCATAATAAAGAGCCCTCTCCTGAATAAATTTGTCCAATAGCATCTGGAAATTAGGTAAGTATTTTTAAGGGGCTTCAAACAAACGAACTGGGACATTACATAATATTCAATCAATACTTACCAAAATGATTTTTCTTTTAAATTTACTCTCTTTGGATGTAGGTTTCTCATCATTTAGGATAGTGTCGTCTGAACAAAAGTGCACATTGCCCCAGTCATAGTGTGGTACTATGCATAAACCTATTCAGAAGTACATGGTAAACAGTAAGCTTATGTTGCTGCCAAATGTCCCAATTGTTAGCCTCCTTCCAAAAAAGTGAGTAAGTGAAGTCAACAACTTTTATCCAATAACAAAAAACAAGAATCACCAACACCTTGATCTGATTTAGTATAAATATTTTAGAATTCAATTTTATCAGGATGAAAAGACAATGTCAGCGAAGAATCTTGTGGAATTTTCGAATTAAGATATCTGTCCATTGCCTTTACCCATTGTGACACATGTATGAATTAATTAAACACAGTCAAGCATGGCCATCACACAGTGACCCTGGAGGGGAATATAAAAAAAATAGATTGAACAAAATAATCAATTGAAATTCTTCAAACATGTTCCGAAAATTGGAGGATTTTTCTTTCATTTCTATTGCAGATGATGACATCACCTCAGGGGTGTCAAATGCAGCTGCATTAATAAGTGACAACATTAAAGGCATAAAGTGCATTGTTTTCATAAGAACTCATCATTGTTTCTGTTGTTAATTGTGATTTTGAGCTGGTGCTCGGGTCCCGCCTAACCTCAGCGGAACTGTCGCACGAAACTCAACACCTCGCGGCAGATATTTGACAGGCTCATCTCTTGAAGAGAGTAAACAATAATGATAATAATAATAATTTAGAGGGGTACGTGCTTGACAGCAGGACAGCAGAATCGGGAAAAACAGGTAATCGTCGTATAACCGTGTCGTAGCAGAACACATGCCGGCATTTGTTTGTTTGTTTACAGCCAGCTGTCATTTGTTTAGGTCGATATTTGCAGTCACGATGGGGTGGGGTAGCGAGAGTTGGTAGCGTCTGCTTATCGTCTGTTTGTTATGATCGGAACCAAAACATCTTAAAGCATTGTATTTTGTGCTTAGAAAGTGGGTTTCGTTTGGATCACAAATTCATATTTAGATTTTGACCAACTATGCAGACCGTGGTGGATTCCCTTGAAAGATGTTCTAGCTGGTATTGCTATGTTCATGTTCATAGGGGATGCCTCTTCCCCACTGGAGTCCAGGTAAAATGAGTACCAAACTTCCTCTCCTCCCAACAGTTTATTCAAAGTTCTTGGCTCGCAGCCAACTGTCTATCATCTCTTATCTTATATTTGCAGTATTTTCATGTACGTCAACATACGGCTGTAAAACAAATTTTTAGAAGCCAGAGTAATTGAATACTATTGCCTGTTTTACTCTAGCTAAAAATGTTTTCTTTGTTTCAGAATGCAAATCATAGTTTGTGGCATTCAAACAGTCTCCTGCGCTTTTGAAAGGACTTATGATTGTCTACAGAGGCACAAATTACGGGTTTCAAACGCATCCACCTGATACTACGGACATGTTTTTCACATGGGAGGAAATTGTTGTATGGATTGGAATAACACTGTTTGAAGCATGGATTCATACTGTCTGCTTGACAGTCTTCTTGCTGTTTTTAACATTAAAATTGGATGGTATTCTTGACAGATCATGGTGGGTTATATTTTCACCTCTCTTTGTCGGTAACACACTCAGTGCTTACTTTTGTGTGATTGGATTTATCCGAATGTATCTTGAAGGGTTACGAAAACATGCGTTCATCAGAACAATTTGGAGCTTATCATTTTTATTTCTTATGACTGTATTTGAGGTGCTACTCATACGAAAAATAATGGGTAATAATAATCTAGAATACTCAGAAATATTGTCACCAGTATTCATTCTCTTGCAGCTGATAACTGCACGAACTTGCCGCCTTTATGGGTCCTAAGACACCAATAATGTACCTAACTTTAAAAAAAAATATTGTTTGTGAATGGAGGATTTTTCAACAAGGGTATTATCTGTTCTTATGGCAAGATAATAAATCTAATTTTAACAAATTTTTCTTACAACTTGACATGTAGCTTGTAAGGTGCTGCGTGGTTGGTACATGTGGTGAAAGTCAAGTCTTTAATTTAAGATCTTAGTAATTAGTGTCGAGCTTTGGTATGTACTGATAAATTAGTAAAAGACTGATTCACTTATGACCGAAAATTTTGTTGACTGTGATGTGTCATGTGTGTGTGTGTTTTTGTTTTGTGTTAATTTTTTATAGTCAAATTAGATGCCCCACAAGTTAAGTACATAGATCTCATTCATCACACACTGATGTATGAACTCTGGTTGTAAAATGAGAAATTCAAGAGATAATACATCTCAAATTAGTTTAATTAATGGTGCCAAACGTACCTCATATCTTACCACTTCTAGTCAAGATTTAAGTAACTGCTTTATTATTAAATACTGGTAAGTCTCTTGTACTCTTTTAACAAGCTAGAATTGAATTGGCTCAAAATGTTTGAATTGTTGACATACTTGAAATAAATAAGAAATGATGTTACGGTGAACTATTGTTATTTTGTACGCTTCATTTTCGTTATCCCATCAACTGTGGTACAGTTTATTAACAACTCATATCTTTCTTTAATCACAGGCACAACCCCCTCCCCCCTTCCCCTCCCTGGTCCCTTCCAGTGGTCCGATTCACAGCCGTTCACTGTCTGTATCCTCCACAGACTCATCCCTCCGGGTCGACTCGCTCATGGCCCTCCTCCTGAAGGAGGAGACGGGCGTGGACAGCGGGGAGGGCGCGGAGGGCCCCCTCCGCCCGGGCAGCGGGGCGGCCGCGGCAGGGTGGGGTAAGGGGCCCTGCTTGGCCACGCCACGGGCGGCGCCCGGGCCCGGGAGCCCCCCGACCCCGCCGGCGCCTGCACTGCCGATGGAGGCCCGCGGGTGCCGTGGCCGGGTAGAGCCACGTACTGAGCCGGCCGCGGCGGCGGCGGCCACAGGGGCCGTGGTGGGCAGGTTGCTGGTCAGCGCCATCCTGCGCAGCGCCTCCCTGGGGGCGGGGATCACGGGCGGCGGCACTGCCGGGGGAGGGACGTCGTCGATGTAGGTCACGGTGATCTGCGGCACCATGGGGCTACCGGCGCCGGCACAGGTCGCGACCATGTCGACGCCGCCGTTGCCGACGCCACCGTTGCCGACGCCGTCCTCCATGGCACTCAGGGTCCCGGACACGGGCGTGGACTTCTCATCCGCGTCGCCGGCGGCGCGCCCGGTCAGCCCCAGCGTCGGCCAAATGGAGAAGCGTCGCCTCTTCGTCACCTTGACCGCGATAGGGGCGGCGACCTCCTCGTCGTCCTGGTCCGGCGCGGGGTCCGTGCAGGTGCCGGCGCCGAAGAACGTGGACAGCCTCCTGGCGGTGGAGCTCCTGCGGGGAGCGGGCGCGGCGCCCGACTGCGTCTGGTCCGAGGACGGCGGCCCCGAGCCGAACGACGGCCAGAACGACATGCGCCGCTTGCCGGAGGCGGGCGCGCCCCCGGCCGCGGCGCCGAAACCCTGTCCGGGCGGCGGCGAGGCCGGCCGCAGCGAGAAGCGCCTCTTCTCCGGGGGGGCGGCGCCGGCGCCGTCCCTCAGCCCGGGGAAGACGTTGAAGATGGTGTTGGGCGAGCTCGGCTGCGCGTAGTAGCCAGCGGTCAGGCCCGCCGTGCCCAGCTTGCGGGTCTTGCCCGGCGTGGCCGGCACCACCGTGGCCGTCGGGGAGGTCGACTGGCCGCCCTGCTGCCGCTGCACCAGCTGCAGCACGTGCAGGAACTCGGCCAGCGACGTGTTCTCCAGCACGGGGTGCACCGTGGCGCTGTTCCGTCCTGGAACCAGACCAGACCAATAGGGCCCAATCAGGGCGGGGGTGGGATGATCCCCTCGAGCAGCCCGGGGGGCGGCCGTGGGGGCGGCTCGGGAGGTGGCCCTGGGGGCGGCCCGGGAGGCACCCTTGGGGGCGGCCCTGGGGGCGGCCCTGGGGGCGGCCCGGGAGGCACCCTTGGGGGCGGCCCGGGAGGCGGCCTTGGGGGCGGTCCGGGAGGCGGCCCGGGTGGCGGGGACGGGCTGCGGCTGCGAGCGATTGGAAGCGGCGCGAACGTGACGCGGGCCTCCTGACGCGCGGGGGTGGGGCCGGGACCGGGGTCGTCCGCGCGCGACGGAGGCTCGGGCTCCTCCAAGAGGACTGCGGGGAGAACCGGTGATAAGAATGCGAGGCCGGACAGAAAACATAGCCATTGATTGCGTCACGTTAAAGACTTTTTGTTATTGCGTTTTGTAAAAGTTATTTTTTTTTAAATCTATATATTTTTTTTAAATACTTGATAGGTAAAGTAATTAAGTTCGCTGTTTTCTGGGTCTTAAAGTGCAACAGACGTAAACGGTGGTTTTGCGTCAGTTTTGATTCCGGCTTCCGTAGGTAATTTGAGTCACCGTCAGAGCCTCGGGGACTCCTGACGGGTAGGCAGTCCCGCCGCGGCAAAGTGTAGCGCAGTGTGGCCTACGTCGAGCGCTGAAGGGGCTCTTGACGGGTCGGTGGCGGTGGCGTCGATCGCGTCGCAGTTCGCGGTCCGTTGCGCAATGTCGTGCGCCAGCACTCGGTTCGTACGTGGCGTTGGTGTTTATGGTATCGCCTGTAATACTTGCTCAACAGACGCGAGAGATACGTACGGAAAATGCTGTCGCGTCGGCCGTGGGCCGCGTCGAAGCCGGCGCCGCCGAGGCCGAGGCCGAGCGCGCTGCCGCCGACGGACTCGGTCCGAGAGCGCGCGCGCGCGTCCACCTGCGGCCAGGGCCAGGGTGAGGTGACGGGGTCGTAGCTGGGCGAGCGCCGCTTCTCGACGGGCGGCGGGCCGACGTCGTCCTGGTCCGCGTCCTGGTCCGGGTCTACGCCCGGGGGCTGCAGCGAGCGCCGCCGCCGCGCCAGGTCCTTGAGCCGCTGGGGTATGGCCAGACGCTGCATCAGGCTGCTCACCGAGGATCGAGGCACGGACGCGGTCCCCGCCGAGCCTGCAGAGAGAAACGTCACGCACGGGGTGAGTGCGGGCTGCGGCTAGAAGTATTGAATTTGAATTTGTTTTATTGACGACTTATACCATAGGGCTCTTGGCCCCGCTAGCGTACAAGCCGGCTCTCAAAATAAAAATGAAAATAAATGTTTTAAGTGGAAAAATATAAATAAAGAAAATAAAGTTAGTAAAGAACGTAGTGTAAAGAAAGAAAATCACAGTCTGCATCTTAAGTATCTCTTTAGAGAATAAATTGATGAGATATCGTAAAGTTCAATAGAATTACATAGCTTACAACTTTGAATGTAAAAAGACAATTTGAAGGCTTCAGTTCTAGGAGTGGGGTATTTTAATAACATATTATTTGACCAAGTTCACTTATGCAAGGACATAAACTCATACGGCTCCGCGGTCTCTGCGGCTGCCAGAGACCAGTCACCAGCCGTCTGATTCCGGAGATCGTTTTCGCGCCTCCGTTCCCTGTCATACTGCCAACCCCAACATAGGGCACCGCGAGGGTGCGACAGGATGGAGGCACGAGAGCGATCTCCTGATTCAGCTCACCTGTCTCGGCCGCGCCGGTCGACATGGTCCTGGCCCGCAGGCGCTTCTCCTTCTGCCGGGCCTCCTTGGCGATCTGCCGCATCTCCTCCAGCGCCCGCAGGCGCTCGAAGTCCTGCAGCTCCTGGAGGCGGCGGTCATGCCGCAGATACCTGCGGTTCACGGCCTCCGACTTCCTCCTGCAAAATGAGCAGTAAAGCGAATGGGTTAAATTGGCGAAAATAATTTTCTTGGTCGCAGCAGTATCTATAGCGGCGCAATGTGCTGGACGTGAGCGAAGCAAAAACAGTTCATTTCGTGCGGAACGATTATATAGCTTGTATACGGCAGTAGAGGGATAGATTTCGGTCGAGGTTGGCGTAAAGTGGCGTTTCGCGTGAAATTCGCCCCGAAGCGGGCATTCATAAATAACTAATGCGCGTGGTTTGTGCCCTCCTGCTTCCCGTCTCATGTGAGCGAGCGTGAGGGGGCCGGGCGAAGCCTGTGGCACCTTGGTGCCGCTTGACCAGCTATGTGAAGCCCGCCACCTCTTCCGTGCTCCGTGCCGTGAATTCGGATTTCCCCCTTTTTTCGGGTGGAGCAGAGTCCTACCTATAAATGAAATGCTTGTAAAAGGGTAAACTGCGTCCGATAACCACGCCAGACTCTCTACACGCGCGTTCTTGTAGTACAAGTTATTTGAGAATAATTTAAATCCATTAATTTCAGACTGATTAAGCATGAAAGTGAAAAAAGTAATTCTGTAGGATTTGCAATTTTCTTCTTTTTGTTTTAGTTTTTGGAAAAGCGGACGGTTTTTGCGTTGTTATCATTTGCGAATCACGACAGTTGGCATTTCGATGGCTTGCCTCATCTGCTGGTTAACCCTCCTGGAACGGAAAGGAATGTGTCTTTTTACAGGGCCTTCCCTTCGGACGGAAGGCGCGGCCGCGGCTTAGCCAGCAGTTGTAGGAAAAACATTTTCTCATTTCCCTTGAAGACCGTCATGATGGTGCTGCTGCCGCTCACCGCACCCACCTGTTCTGGCGCGCGCGGATTAGCTCGTGCACGCGCTTGGAGGCGCCCGTCCCGGACCACGTCCACTCGGCGTTGTTGGCGGCGTCCTGGTCGTGGCCCGCCTCGTCGGCCGGCAGCGTCGAGCTGTCGTCCTGGTCCCAGTCCTCGTCGCCGCCCCGGCCGCCGCCGTAGCCCTGCTGCACGCCGTAGCCGTAGTGCGCCTCGGCCAGCGCGTCCGTGGCGGCCGTGAAGGGCGCCAGGCTCTTGGCGCGCTGCCTCGTCAGCCGGTGCTGCTGCGACCACTCGCTGCTCAGGATGTCGGCATCCGCGAAGCCCTGGTAGCCGCCGTTGGGCAGCGCCGTGCCGGGTGCCTTGTGCTGCAACCGTGACATATAGACAGTTGCTTTTTAAAACAAACCTCTTTTTTTAGGGTGGGAGTTGCTCCTTTTTGTTTACGAATTTGGAGGATCTATGGTCGTTTCCAGAGCACGCCAACTCGGGGAATCTCTCATACAAAATGTGTACAATTTTTTTTTAATTTGTTTTGATTTTTCCTTTGATTTTTTAAGGAAAATTTTTGTCACCGTTAGATAAACTTAGATCTTTTCCCCCTATTTCTGACTTTTTTAAAACAAAAAACATTGTTCATTTTTCTCTATTTTTTGCACTTTTCTGTATCTTTTTTCCTGATTTTTTATTATTTTTATTTTTATATGATTTGTTTCGTGGGCCGTACAATGAATTTTCGAAGTGACTCCCCCCCACGCGCCAACCACACCACTCACCATGGTATTGTACACCTCGTCGTTGCTCACGCCGCCGCCGCCGCCGCCCCAGTTGACGAGGGCGTTCATGAACTCGTGCAGCAGCTCGGCCGGGTCGAGGGCGCTGTCGGTGGGCGGCGCCTTGTCGGCGAAGGTGGCGCGCCGGTCGATCCTGGCGAGCTCGGTCTCGGAGCGGCGGCGCGCCAGCAGGCGGCCGGGCACCACCTCTGAGAGCGCGCGCGGCCGGGAGCCCGCCGCGGCCCGCGAGGCGCGGCGGTTGCCCGCGCCCGGGAGGCCGACCACCACGGCGAACGGGTGCGCCGGCGTCCTCGCGTAGCCCTCGTCCAGCCAGAAGAGGTCCGGGCACGACGAGCACCGCTCGCCCATGTTCAGCGAGCACAGGCTGTCGTCGTCGTCGTGGTACACGGGCTGTGCGGAATGGAGCGGAGCACAGCGGAGCGGTTAGTCGGGCACCGAGGGGGAAACAACTCTGAATTTTGGTGT
This sequence comes from Frankliniella fusca, assembly GCA_029379305.1. NCBI lineage: Eukaryota > Metazoa > Arthropoda > Insecta > Thysanoptera > Thripidae > Frankliniella > Frankliniella fusca. Next base: position 122,512 of record JAHWGI010000492.1, on the reverse strand, counting down.
ACACATTTTGTGATTTTTTTCGGGTGAATTTTCGTGATTTTTTAAAAAAGTTTTGTAGGATTTTTATGAATTTTTACTAGAATTTTACACATTTTTTGTGTGAATTTTCCTGCAATTAACTGAATTTTTCTGCATTACGACGTTTACCAAAATTTCTGAGTTGTTTTCCCCTTGGGCGAGCCATCCCCATCCCCTCACTGGGGTACGCCCAGCCCGCAGCACACCTACCTTGACCTTCAGGAGGTACAGCTCGTTGAGCACCCGCCGCATGAGGTGCGGCATCTCGTGAACCATACCGTTCCAGAGCTTGGACTGCGTCAGCTTGACAGCCTTGGACAGCTTGGCCATGCGCTTGGAGCGCATCGCGTCCGTGATGAAGCCCAGCACCATGAAGAGGTAGCCGAGGCCGAACACGAGCCATACGATGAGAAAGACCTTGTACAGCGTGTACGAGACGTCGGTCTTGTACGGGTTCTGGCCTGCGATAAAGATGGTCCCGTGAAAATTCTTGAAAATCCCACAAATGCACTGATGCTGTCGTCACGACCTTCTTACCAGCCACGAGGTCACCAAAGCCGATGGTGGTGAGACTGACGAAGGCGTAATAAATGGCCATGTCAAACTGCCAGCCCTCGAAGTACATGAAGATAAAGGACGGGCTGATGATGAAGACGAAGAACCCGAGGCAGAAGTACATGAGGATGCTGCCCGCCAGGCTCATACCGTCGTGCTGGTGCATGCGGTACTTCTTGCGCGCCCGGAGGAACTGCAGGTCAGAGAGGACGCCGGTCAGGACACCGGCTGCTTGCCGCCGCGGCACCTGGGAGCAACGTACTCACGAAATGTCCGAAGTAGTCTGCGAGGCTCTTGAGCAGGATACCGTTCATCGGGATACCCACTAGCGCGTACAGGATCATGAGTAGTCTGGAGAGCATGGTCGTCGGTGCCAGGTTACCGTAACCTATGGAGCGGTGGCGGACAGAGAGGATGGTCAGGCGCGGATGCGTGGATGATGGGGAAATTTGCGAAGACAAGTACTGCCGTCAGTCACCCGGTCCCCCTGCATTTCCTCCAACATTTTTCACCTTACCTCTTTAGTCCTTTCTCATGACCAATGGAGTGGCAGCGTGGGCACAGAAACATCACTGCCGTTACTCTAATCTCTGAGAAGTTCTAATGGCTACAGTTGATGCAAAGATATCAGTAGGGTTATATACCTATGGTGCTAACCACTGTAATGACGAAGAAGACCGCGTTGTAGAAATGCCATTTGTAAGGGTCGGCTCTGTTGGGGTCCCGGTTGAACGACTTCCCACAGTAGTCTGTCAGCAAGATGATCACATCGTCGTAGGTCCTGTTGTCCAGGTTGTCGTGAAGTTTGGCTGTAAATAGAAGGCGAAATGACGAAATGCATCGTCAGTGAATCCGCGACGCCGAAGACGAAATAGCGAAAGGCGACAGCGAGGGGAAAACAACTCTAAATTTTGGTGAACACACTTATTGAATTTTTGTGAATTTTCGAGAAATTTAAAATTTTCACTTGAATTTTTCCGAAATTTTTGTGAATTTCCCCGAAATTTTCCTGAATTCTCCCGAATTTTTCTTCATTTTTCTGAATTACGAGGTGTCCAAAAAATTCAGAGTTGTTTTCCCTTCGGGTGACAGCCAACGTCGCGTCGGATCCGAAGGCATTGAGGCTCCGCGCTGACCTCTCCCCGGCCCGCCCCGCCTCGCCCCGCCTCGCCCCGCCCCGCTCCCCCTTCGTCCTCGCCCTCCTCCCCCGCGCCACCGTCGCGCCGGTCATCGCGTTGTGCAAATGAACACGCCTGGCAACTTATTAGTCCGCCACAACACGGGGCTCGCCGCCGCGCCGGGCCAGGGGGGCCACCAGGGGCCCAGGCCGCGCAGGCAAGCAGCAGCAGCGCCGGGCATGGCGAGTGTTAGCGTCGCTGTCACATAGCGCCAAGGCGAGTTAGGGGCTCTGGTGCTGTGCGCTCCTCGCAAGGGTCTACCACTTGGAAAAATCGCGTACGAGGACTATAATCAGTCACGATTACGGTGATTAACCAATTATTATTTGTGTTTATCTTTTTATATTATATTTTCTGAATATTGGCCAGTAATCAGGCAACGTTTCGTCAATTTCTCCATATTTGTCAAACTTTGTCAATATTTGGAAATTTTACATGATAATGATTATGTGATTATCAATAATCATCTTGGAGGGGTGTACGAGGATTATGGAAGTGCTAGACCCTTGGCTCCTCGCACATCGCCGCGCCCCACCCCGCCCCGCCCCACCACGCCCCACCACGCCCCGCCCCACGGCCACCTCGTTGGATTCTGTCCATAATGCGCTCTTTGGCACGAGCCAGAGCTTAGCGGGAAAGCGGTGCGCGTGTGCGCGGCGGCGGCGTCGCGCTGCCTCGCGGGGCGAAAGTGTGACTGTTTTACCCCGGCGCTGCGCTGCGCGGCGCGGCGCGGAGAGACAGAGACGCCTCCGCCGGACCGGAAGCTGCGCGCGTGTACTTGTTCCGCCCGGAAGAGGCAATGAATTGAAGACCGGCACGGAAATGCGTCACGCGTTGCAGAGCGAGACCGCTGCTTCAGCCGTCTGATTCAGAAGATCGCACCTCGTACCTCCGTCTTTGTCGCACCTATGACGCCCTCTGTTGGGGATGGCAGGGCAGGACCACAAGTGTGCGACAAGGACGGAGGCGCGAGAGCGATCCCCGGAATCAGGCGGCAGATGAATGTGTTCCCCAGGAGGACGCGGAGCGCAAGGGAAGGTCGAGGTTGGGGCGGTGCGTTGCGTTCAGGTCTCTCCTCTCTCCGTGCAGTTCAGTCCAGTCCAGTCCAGTCCGGCGGAGGCGGCGGCGACCTTTCGGCACCAGAGGGGACGTAGGCAGGCATCAGGCGACTGACTGCAACTTACAGACGATCTCCTCCTCAACCCGGCGCTGTTGCCGATGGAACTCGATCTCCTTGGCCTGCTCGATGTAGTGGAAGACGGCGGCGCCCAGCATGAGGTAGGCGAGGAACAGCATCAGCAGCACGAGGAACTGCTTGCCGGACATGATGGCGGCGGTGGCGGCGGCGCGCTGTCATCGGCTGCAATCACAAGGAGAGGAGCAACAGTGAAGAAGCGTGAGGGTCCGCCCCGCCCGGCTTTATCGCATCACGCCGTCATCCTCGCAACCTTCAGAGCGCCCGAGTGCCCTCTGACCCGCGCATGGCGCGGCCCTCCGAAACCAAACACCCTAACGCACCGCAGGACACACAGGCCCGCAGGCCCAGGCCCGCCACCGCGGCGGCGCGGTCGGGCCATAGGCGACCGCAGGACAGGAGCGCAATGCTGCCCGCGCCACGCCCCGCGCCTTGCGGTGGCCGGTGGCGGCCGGGCCCACGGGCCGGGCCGGGGAGACAGGAGACAGGACAGACGTACGACCCATCCTCTCCCGTCCCGTCAACAGGGTGACAACCACGCGCCGCAGTGCGGCTATTGGCGTCGACATCGCGGGTGCTACAACGCGCGCAAACTCAAAGGAAAAGAAAGGAAAGGAAAGGAAGGAAAAGAAAAGAAAAGAAGAAGAGAAGAGAAATAGGAAAAGAAAATGCTGAAAATGATAGAGGGAAAGCCGAGGGGACGGCAGCTTTGGGAATCATGTGTACACAAGCCTGGGAATCATCATCTTAAAAATTTAGGGAAATCAATGAAAAGCACTACAACAAAGCAGGAAAACACCTGGAATCAGTTATAAATAGCCGAAACTAGCGTTTTATGTCGCTGGAAACAGAAATGATAGACATGGATGGGAATCATTAGGAATCAATCACTCCGGGAATCATGTGTACACATTTAGAGGGGAGTGGTCGCCCCCTCGCTGCCATACGCTTATGAGCAGGACCTGGTAATTTCAACAGGAAGTGTGATATCCGATTCGACCCGGCGGCCGGCCCGGCGGCACCTCGGCGTGTGTCTCGCAGTGTACAGCGCGCGCGCGCACGTGCATCTCTGCGGCCATGGCGCTGCGGACGTGGACAGGTCAGTTGAGCTGGCACGCTGGCGAGCTATACGCGAGGAGAGGATGCCACTGGGAATAATACATGACGCTGCTGCTGGTGGTGGTGGTGGAGGAGGAGGAGGAGGTGGCGGTGGTGGTTCCGAGTAGCGGGTGATGAAAAGTTGCGTAGAGCACGCAGCACTGCAGCGGCTGTGTGTCTGCGCGCGCCCGCGCTGCCCGCGCACACCACCAGTTCCGCACCCCCGCCCCGGACCGCCCGCGCCGCGCCGCGGCTCGCGACCCTGAGGAGGGTCGCATAACGCGATATTAGTAAATCGCGCACGGCCGGCTGTTCTATAGTCGGGGGCCAACCTAAGGGTCCTTCACCAGAGATAAGAATGGGTTACGGACTTAAAATGAAAACATACAAAATTTGTTAAGTGTTCTCAAAATAATACCATTAAACTTGAAAGAAAATTATGAAGCGCGAAGTCAAAAACTGGTAACTCCAGAGAGCGAACGTCCTCTGACCGATATTGGAAAATGCTTTCTTCCTCATCTTTTATTTTCGAGTCGGAACTCTTGCTGCTATCTGCTGGATTAAAACACACCGGTCTGCTGATAGCCGTGAGCGTAAACGGCCGATGCGAAAGTGCAAGCTCGCAAAACAAAGCAAAAGGAAAAGAAACAAACACGATCGATTTCCTCATATCACAATTCCTTTCATTTCGTTTTTGCAATTTTCAACCAGGCAATCGTAAGAATCGTTGTTACTGTTCCTTACTTTTTCTGCATGCGACTTTTTTTTTCGCAGCTACAGGCCTGGCGCGCGCGGGCGCGGGCGCGGGCCGGGTGGCGTGTGGCTTAGCGGAGTGATAACGGCAAGTAGCCTCGGCTGCATCGGACCTCACCGCTCCGCTCCGTGCGTGGCGAGGTGGGCTAGGCGCGCGGGATTACAGGATTTGCCAGTGAGTGGACCACTTGGACTAATTATTCTATGTACTCGTACACATCGAATATTCCATGAAACTAAAATTTCACCTTATCAAAAAAAATTTCAGCTAATACAAGGTAGACGCACGTTAAAACCGTGAAAAGCTGAGCTAAAAGTGCGTCTACCTTGGCCTGCGGCGCGCTAAGGTTAACAGTTAATGATACAGATTTCGATTAGTCGATTATCACTAAGTTGTTTGCTCGAACCAAGTTACGATGGCAACACTGATGTTTCCACATCTCACGTCTCACATCTCACATCACGGCTCGCCCCGGCCGCCCCATGGCGCATGCTGACAGGGCTGAGCATTTAAATTTAAATTTGAATTTGAGTTTAAATTTAGCTCAGCCAATGAAAAAAAAAAATACTGGAAAATACATTCCGTTCACCGAGTAGGCCTACTACTTATTCTGGCCAAGTGGCGACCGCTTTGCCGCTCCAGGACTTAGAGATTAAAAGTAACAATATCTTGGGTCCGCCGCGCCGAGACCGCCCCGCCCCGCCCCCCGCGCCGTGCTGCTACTCGCTCCGCCAGCTGAAGCAGGCGCGGTAGCCGGGGGCCGGCGCGCTAAGAGTTGGTCCTTGGCAGTGACCGCGAAATCTGAGTTGCAAGCATGCATATACCTCAAACAGCCAAAGGGTAACTGTGATTTTCAACGGTATCCATGCTATTCTACGTTGTAAATTATGTTGGAATATACCTCTCACTTATTTATTATAACATATTATATGTAATCGTAATTAACATATAACATAACATATAACATAACGTTAACATATAATTTTCGCTAAGCGAAGCGAAGCTTACTCCTGCAGGGGATCGGAAGTGTTCTCGGTCGTGAGTCCGTCTGTCTGTGTTATAGCGCCCCCACAATGGCGGCCGTTACCGAGGCGGAGCGCCTGCGACACACTGGATAGGCCAACACGCCGGGCACTCGTGTGAAGTTGGAGGCCTACCCGGAGAGCACAAGCGCAGGGGGAAGCAGGAATTAAATTCCTGGAACCCAAAATTTCGTACCGCAATCTACTAATTACAGCGTTTTAATGTTCACCCAAACTGTCCAAATTAAAGGAGTTTGAAATATTTAAAAGTTTAATTTGAAATTCACTTCTGGAAGGCTGGCTGGCAGAGAAAGTACTTTATAGACATTGAGAGATTGCGCCACCTAGCGGCTGCGCGGGAACTACTTCGCGTCATCCACAGCCATGCTCAGCGAAAGGCAAACTCGGCGCGCCCGGCGTCATCTCGACTGTTTACACTATCAAAATTAAATAATTAATAGTATTTTTCACGTAAATATGTTGTCTGAAGTCGCTTTTAAGTTTGCGGACGTCGCTGCACGAAGTTTCAAGTGTCGTCATTTTGTAGAAGTGTGGGTTCGAGTGATTTGTTGTTTGTTGAGGGGAGGAGTGAGATGTGTAGTGCCTCAAAACACTTTTTATTGCGTTGGATTTGTGAAATGAACGTCACAGACTTCTGAAATGACAGCCAGTATCGACGATGTAACTTGGTTGTGTTCTTCCTAGGTGAGTGACATAACCTAATAACATATAGAATGTTGTTTACATTGAAGCTGTGAAACTGTTCGGTGAACATTAGAGTATTGTCTGAGTATTGAAATCATGTTACCCCATGGGCTGACAAGTGCAAGTTACTAACAGCAGTATGATTTCCTCATATTTCGTTTTATTTAGTTATCAATCCCTGCTTGGTTTCCCAGCGTATTTGATTTTTATCGTGCCATCAAGTTAACCCCAGCTGAATGATTTCTTTAGTGCGGTGTGGATATTTAATCATTTTAGTGGAAGTGTACCCATTTTTGACATACGACAATAGGCATTTGTAATAAAATAGAATAAGAAGTTTGTAAGTCGTAAACTGAATATTTGGTGTCACATTTTTCTACTAAAGATAATATATTAAAGTGTGGTTTGAGTATGTAAATCTTACGACTCTTAAACCTAACAAAAAAAGAAAAGAGTTTGGGACTGTCAGCATGTGCATGTGATGCAGGTGCATTCTTTCTAAATATGTAAACGATACTTACCCCCTGATCTCAGATGGGTGGGGGTAAAATGGAGGGGGTGGGGGGGGGGCACCATTCGAATTGCGGGCTACCTGGCTAGCGCCTACCTGCAGGGCGGGGTGGGGGGGGGGGGGGGCAGCAACTGCCGTTGCTGGAATTGTGGCACGCGAGGAGGATGTCCCTGCCCTCCACCTCTACCCTCTACCCCTTCCTCCGTAATTGACTGATTGACTGACTTGTGGGTGGCCTACCAAAACGGCGGTTGGGTCGGGTACATTTCTTTTAACTCTCAATTCGCTCAGCAACTACGTGCATGCCGCACGAACTCCTATTAAAAAGTCCATTGTAATAGTTTGGAATATAACACATGTATTCATTCAAGTGCTCCACTATTGGCTCAGATTTAAAAAAAAAATATAGAAGGAAAAAAACACGATTTTTCTGTCTCCCTTTTTGACAGTGTCCATGCAGGACGGGTATAGCTCAGCACCGTTCTAATAGCGGTCACTCCCCCCCCCCACCTCTGCCACCTCTGCCCTGCCTCTGTCCGGCCGCATCTCCCATCGAACTAAACTCGATTCGGTCATTTTGGGCGTGGCGCGAGGGCGGAACTGGGTGTAACCAACAGTACACTACACTGTGCCCTAGGCCTAGAGGCGATCCGTGTGGCGGGGCGGGGCGGGGCGGGGCGGGGCCGGCCTGGGCGCGGCGCTGGCCCCGCGGCGGCGGTGGGGCCACGCCACGGCGGCGACCCTGGCAGGGAGGCGGCAAAAAGGTGTAGATGGACCGGGCCGCGCCCGGCCGCGCCGCCGGCCCCCTCGCCCTGCCCTGCCCTGCCCTTCACCTCCCCCGCCTGTGCGCCTCCGCCCCGACCCGCACTTTCCCCGCCGCCGTCTCCTATGCCGACCGATTCCGAAGATCGCTTTCATACCTCTGTCCTCGTCGCACTCATAGGAGCACTACCATGGCCAGCATAGGGCACCGCTGAGGGTGCAACAAGGACGAAGAGAGGAGAGCGATCTTCTGAATCAGTCGGGATGGCTGGGCTGGCCAGCTGAGCGTCCCGATTGTCCCGATGATACCCACGCGCCGATTACGGCGCCGGCCCGTCGTCTGGTCGACGTCGTTTCGGCGGGCAAGTCATGTTGATAGAGTGAGACCAGCCTAAGGTCGCACTTTTCGAAGCACGGGCAGCGTAGGAGTTTACAGGCGAGAGGGCGGTGAGGAAATGTGGGACCTTAGTCTGGTCTGCATATATCCCGTATGATGAGGTAAGCCGTCGAGAGGTTCATGGCGCGTGGAGGGCGCGAGGTCCGAACTGGCACTCGTTGATAATTGTACGGAAAGGAAAGTTACGCTCTGATTTTCCCTTTGGTGAAAGACAGATGATAGATGAGTGGAATCTCGTGAGATGACCCATTGTTGGATTGTGACACTTTCTAGAAGCGTTGCAACACTACCGCTGACGAATATGTGACAATTGCGAACCATGTTGTCCGTCCCGCCCCTGAAGTGTGTCGCTAGCCCAGCACTTCTAGGCCCCACCTGTGCGCAGGGCGAGGCCTCGAAGTGACGGTCAGTCGCGAAGCTCGTTAGATGCAGTTTGGACGTCGCGGTGGCAGCACGGCAGCCAGAAAGGGCGTAACCCGGCGTAACCCGGAGGGTAAGAGAGAGCCAAGAATTGTAGCGAAAGAACCACCGTTTGTAATACAGTGCAATATCTTAATGAGCCTGAATCTTGAATACTCGAAAGAGAATCCCCTTTATCTAACTCCATCACGTCGCAGGCGACGCCTTGATGGACGGCCACAGGCCCGGCCCGGCCCGACTCGGCCGGGCGACGTCTCAGAGTGGTAACGCCCCGATAACGGACCCATTAGCCGGCGATAGTGGTGAGGACCTGGGCTACGAGGAAGCGCGATACATTAATGGAGTTTTACGCCCTCGTGTGCCCCCTTCACAAAATTACACCAAAAAGAGAGAAGAGGGATGCGGTGTCATTGCGCAGGTGTGGCCCGCGCCATTGACCCGCCCGGCGCCGCGCGGCGCGAAAATCGGGGCGCAAAGTACTTCGGTCCTCGCGGTGTTACCTGGCCGGCCTGGCCCGGACACAAGGGCGGCCGTGGCCAGGCGCCGGCCTCGGGGAGCAAAGTCCTTCGGTCCTCGCGGTGTTACCTGGCCGGCCTGGCCCGGACACAAGGGCGGCCGTGGCCAGGCGCCGGCCTCAGGGAGCAAAGTCCTTCGGTCCTCGCGGTGTTACCTGGCCGGCCTGGCCCGGACACAGGGCGGTGGCCAGGCGCCGGCCTCGGGCTCGGACTCGGGGTGCAAAGTCCTGCACGGCGTCCTATCCGACGACGGCGGGCGTCACATACCTGAGCACAAGAGCAGGAGGTTGGCGGCGTCGTCGGCGACCTCGACGTCAGGCGGTGGTGGCACGGGGGGTGTGGGAGTGGGCGGTCACTGCAGCAGGAGCCGCACCCGGAGCAGTGCGGTGGTGGTGGTGGTGTTGTTGTTGTTGGTGAGGGCGGGCAGCGCGGGCAGCGCGGGCGCTGCACGGCGGCGACCAGACTGTCACCTGCGGCGCACGGCGTGGGCGAGTCTGCCATGGTGCCTCTCCATTCCTTGTAGTGCGGTAGGATCTGCGCGGAGGAAAAGGAAAGACATCTCACACATGTTGTGACCGAGGTCGTGATATCTCTGCCACAGGTCTATTATACAGTGGGAAATGAGCATGCGATACATTGCATCCTAACGTTTTCGAAAAATAGAAAATCCAAATTATCAAAATATAACGGTAATATTTAGTCGAGGGGCGGCCAACTCGAAAAAATCGTGTACACAGAAATACCTGTGTATTTCTAGGAATACACTAAAAATACAAGGAAATACTCTACAATACACAGAAATACATAGAAATACTCAACAAAAATACGAGAAAAATGCCGAAAAATACATTAGAAATACAAGAAATACAAGGCAAGTGTACACAGAAATACATGAGTTGGCCGCCCCTTGTATTTAGTGTCATTATTTCAGACAGAAAGTGTTGCGTGTGAACACGTGTGCTGGGTAGAAGCGAAGAGCTGGCCCACCGACCCGACCGCGCTGAAAGTGCAACGCGTGCGTACGCTTGCGTTCTGCATGCTCAGCAGGTGCAGCCCGACCCGCACCCGCGGGCCTAGGTAATTGGTCGATAAGAAACCGACAGCAAATACATGTGTAAATCAATGTGAGGCAGCCCTGCTCGACTACTACTTTATTGATAAGAAAAACAGCTGATAAAGTGCGCGTGAGCCGCGTGGCGCGCTGCGCGGGCAGACTTACCCTGTAGTGCCCGGCCGCAGACCGGGCCGGCCCGGCCGCCTAATCTACGGGGCGGCTCGGGCTCACGGATCGGCCCCGGCCGGCAAGGCGCACAAGTACCTTTTATTAACGTCAACGGCAGTAAAATCTTTAAAGGATACTGTACTAGTGGCTTTCAGATCAAGGAGGTAAACAGAAACATGACTTCCAACTCTCTACGTATACTCCTTGCCAAAAAAAAAACCTAACATTCCCTATTCATAATTCCTGCTCTCCCGAAAATTTTGCTCAACGTAAAATATCCAATGCTTTCAGGTTGTCCGTCCGAGACGGTGCGGCGCGGTGCGGCGGGGGGAACAACAGTTTAGACATTACTCTGGTGCACAAGCACGGCGCCAGGGGCCTTCAGTAATGCGTTGCCACACAAGTCATTCATCGCTGACCAACAATTATGTGCGCGGCGTGGGCAGCAGGTGTTTTGTCTGGCGGACGCGACACGGCAGCAGACTGCTCCCGTGTCAGCAGACGGAGGCGGCGCCAGTTTCGGGGACTGCTGCTGCTGACCTCTTGACCAAAGCCTATACCCGCGGAGTGCGTGTGTGTGTGTGTGTGAGTCTGTGTGACGCGAAGGGGAAACAATTCTGAAATTTTTTTTGTACACCTCGTAACGCCAAATAGTAGCTGCATGTGTGACTTCTTAATTCCTCATATACGACTCTACGTAGCCTCACACGAGGTCTCTTGGACAGTGTTTCTAGGGCAAACAATTTCTCGTATCGCGCGAATAGCCTCGACTCTATCCTCTTCGACGAACAGAACACAGCTTATTATGGCGGCTATGTATGAACACGCAGCCTCCTAAGCTGACCTCAACTTGACCGTCGCGCCAACCCTTATAATTAAATTAATTTTTTTTAAAAAAAGAAATTATTGATGTAATTGTGATTATTTTGCATCAATCCAAGTTAGTTTTCAAAAATTTGGAATAAATCGAAATAATGCACAGTCATTAACTAAAAATCCTGTTTAATCAAGTAATTGAGAGAATAATTTGGATCAGGCGTGCGTGTATTTTCTGGGGTATCCCAAGTTCAGGAAAATTCACGTACATGCAGGTAAAATTCCAGTAAAAATTCACGAAAATTATTCACAAATTCTCAAATCTCTACAAAAATTCACGAAAATTTACACAAAACTCACAAAATGTGCACACCAAAATTCAGAGTTGTTTCCACCTCGGCGTGATGACGCTTATGCGGCCGGCAGCTGCTGCTCATACCTCGCACTTCAAGAGGAGAAGCAGCGCCGAGGAGAAGGGCACGTTCCAGGAGAGGCACCCGACCCGTAACCCGAGGGGTGCTGGTCTGGTGCGGGCCGCGCGCAGCGGCGGCGCGCCCGAGGGGCTTGAGGTTGGTCAGGGTGTCCCGCGCACGCAGGGTCGGGTTGGGCCGCGGGCCGGGAGGAGCAGCGACGGCGGAGACGTCCTCCTGAGGCTCACTGCTCACTCTTCACTTCACGTACGGTTTCTGAAAATATATTCCTCCTCGACGCGATGGTGCGGGCGCCGTGAATAAGGTGGACGCGCTGCTCAACCCTTGGAGATCTCGCGTGTCATATACTGCGTCAGTTGGACGCGGTTATCCGTGCGGTCGGCCTCACGGGGTGCCTTCTTCTTGTTCTCGTCGTGACGGGCGTGCGAGCAGCGTGCCTGCCGAGCCCTGCCACTGTTCACGACGAGGCGCGACGCGCCAAAAAGCAGCGTCAACTGACCGGCGTGGCGGTGTGGCCGCAGGAGTACCCACATGCCGACGCCCCGCCCCGCCCCGCCCCGCCCCGCCCCGCGCCGTGGAACGCCTCCTCGGACGCACTGCTGCACGGTGGGGCCGGAGAGCTGCTGCAGGGCAGGGCGAGCGAGAGAGAGGGGGATGGCGGTGGACAAAGATGGAGAGAGTGAGATAGAGGAAAGAGCGTTCGATTTCTCTATCTATCTTATACTCGAGGCGATGCGATGCGAGGCGCGCGGTTGGTCGCGGCGGCGGATGTTGCAGTGGACACTTCGCTTGTGTTTGCTTAAAGGGGTGCTGGGGGTCGCTGAGCTGTCGGGAAAGGTTTTTCCCCCTTATACTTTGCATGGGTTTCTAAGGCGTTGAGGCTTAGCGACCCACAGCACCCTTTTAAGTGAACGCAAGCATACTCGTATTGGCTTATCTGAGATCCCGGCGCGATGAGGTGCCAGTGGCGAGGACACCACAGGTACATTAGCTGCTTTCCTGGGGATCGAGACTCCTCTGGGTATAATTTTGTTTTCTTCCAGCTGCTCTGAAATACGAAAACAAAGGAGCGGCAGACGCGTCTCAGGTAGGCCAAACGTCATAATTAAATTAAATATAATGAATGATTAGACTTCCCAACCTACCCTATGTCCCTCCATCGTTCAGGGCCATACACTGTTAAAAATTCCGTACCCCCATGTCCCAGATACTACGGTACAACCCGTTTTGTTTGGTGACGGGACGACCGTATCTGAAAAATACGGTGTTTTCCGTGACCGATTCCGTAGTTTCAGTTTCTTGAAACTTCGAAACAAGTTGAAATATAGGTCCATGTGAAATATACGGTCATATGTAGTACGGGCGGACCGTACCCAATAAAAACGGTCCGGACCTGGTAAAAAATTAACGGGGGAAAACCGTACTAATTACCGTGGAAATTTCTGGCAGTGTATTCCCGCCACCAGCAGTCCTTTCGAGAAACCCGTGAAATGTCCCGCTCTAAAAAGAGCAGCACAACTCCGTGACTTCATTTTTAGGCAACGGAGTTGCCTTCTAATATCAGTCGAAACGTCAGTCAGTTGTTTTATATTGCCCCTATGGCCCAAAAAAATCTGGCTTAAGGGATTTTGATAAAATTTATCTCAGTTATACAATTAATTGTGTTTGCAAATTCGAAGTTTTATCAAAATCGCTCTTACAGAAGTTTTGTTAATTTGATTTAAAGTCCTGGTTTCTATGGTAATGCTCATGGGCAGTACCGAATACTGGCCTCGTGTGTATTGATTTAGATAAATATCGGTGCTGTTAGAACAAAAATGTGAAAGCAGTTGTTCGAATATTCGTTGCGCAACGCTCCCTTAGTTCAAAAATCAAGCTGATCGGACAAAATTTTTCTGAGAAACTAACTTCTAAATCGTTTGAGCTAGAGAGCTTAACTTTTGCATGTGATCCGCTACACTAGTGACGCTGATCAAACGGTGAGATAAAAAAAATTCAATAACATAATGCAAAAGTCTGGGAATTTTTAAGTCAATATTTGTTCATAAACCATTCGCCTTAGTATTTTGTGAAACTAAAACATTAACGTACTTCGTGCCTACCAGGATTTTGTGAAATCGTTTTTTTTTTTCTTTTCTTTTATTTGTTATGTTTTTTATAATTTCTTTTTGAAGTAGGGCCAGGCTGAGTGGACCTGGGTGGGGCGGGGCGGGCAGGGCAGGGCGGTCCCCAACGACAGGCGGCAGAAAGGTCGGCGCGGATCACCGCACTGTGCACTGTGCATGCACCGCCCAACAAAGCAGCACCACCATAGTGATGTTCGGTGCACCGCCTGCAAATACTAGCTGCAGGGCAATGGCGAACTCTCCTGTTTGATCAGCCATGTGCGACGGCAGATAGGCGATGTGTAAATTCCACGGTAAAAGCAATGTCTGATTTTTTGAGGAAGAAGGGAAAACTTTTAGGAACTTCCGTAATTTGAGGGAAACCCCTCATTTTGAGGACAGCTCCTCATAAAATGAGGGAGATCACCTCAAATTTTGAGGAGACTTCCTCAAAATCTAAGGAGTTTTCCTCGAAGTATCCAAGGTCCTCAAAGTTTTCCCCTTTTCCTCAAAAAATCAGACATCGTTTTTACCGTCTCGGAGATACTCTGCAAATCCAAGTGACGAACTGTCCGACAGTTATAAGTGTCGAACTAAAAAGTTCTGCAGTTGCAAGTGCACCTTTCTGACTAAGATGGAAAATATTTTTTCCGAGGACACCATCATCTTCGTCTTGAAATTCTCTTTCAAACGAGTATATGGTTGATAGGGTTGCGGCTTAAATTGAAACGGCTACTAGTCCTTAAATGAAATTTTGGGAATTCGTATTCTTTTGCGTACCCGTTTCAATTTAAGCCGCAACCATATCAACCATATACTCGTTTGAAAGAGAATTTCAAGACGAAGATGATGGTGTCCTCGGAAAAAATATTTTCCATCTTAGTCAGAAAGGTGCACTTGCAACTGCAGAACTTTTTAGTTCGACACTTATAACTGTCGAACAGTTCGTCACTTGGATTTGCAGAGTAGGCGGCGGGCGGGTGGGAGAGGGGAAAAAACTAGGGGGTGGGAGGGAGGGACGTCAATCGACACAAGAGATGAAAAACTAATTTTCTTCCATTAAGTGTTTAAGACGGCGACAGTGATCGGCATCATGCTGCGCCTCATGTGCAAAGCGCAGTGCCGCGAGTGTATCGTGTTCAAATTCGTTCACGAACACAGTGCACAGCCGGGACCGGGGCGGGGCGGGGCGGGCCCAGACGCAGGAGGATCAAGCTTAACGATACGGAGCCCCAGGCGCCCCGCCCTGCCCCGCCCCGCCCCACCCCACCCTACCCCGCGCCCGACCGTCTCTTCACTTCCCATCGCAATAAATGGCTAATCCCTGATGCGAATGCAGGTCAGCGGGCCGCGCAGGGGCCGCGCTTCCCTCAGCCTTACGGGCCCCTGACCTGACCTTATCAATGTCAGCTTCACATTTTCTCAAAATCTTTCTGAGGAACTTTTTTTTTTTACCAAAGATAACCACTTTCCACGAATGTGATCTAATACATATGATGTTCTTTCATAATTTGCCGCGCACAGTATAACACGCCCGTTCCGCCCTGCCGAGTCGGTGAGATGTGAGGAGGAAAATCATTGATTACCGCCCTGCCTCGCGAGCCTCTATGGCTCTGTTTTCTTTCATGTCGCCCGTGACTGATGCCCCCAGCCCCCACCCCACCCCCACCCCGCGCCCGCTCGGGTCTAGGGTTGTTTCCAGGCCAGGGGATGACCGTCTATGCTAAATCTTCACCCCTCCTGCCTGCACCCGCTTCCCCGGTGCCCCGGGCCCCGCCCCGGCAGCGGGGTCCCAGTCCAGGCCGGGGCCGTCTGGGCCGATCAATGCCGAGACAGCACGGTGTGGTGTGGCGCGCTTGGGCCCCCGGGCCCTTTCAGGCCTGCCCCGCTATCTGCTCGCCACCTTGCTCCATTCGGCAGACCACTTCGTGGAGGACGATATTTTACTGAATATTATACGTCCTGCGTTCGTGCGAGATCATTTTTATTCTAGGTAAATTCTCAAGGGTTCATTTTGTAGTTGCATTTCGCTCAAGCGCCTAACATAAATGTATATTCATTCCCACATTTTATAAAAATTTGTGGTTTACTTTTAAAAACAAAACAAAATAAAAAATGGAAAGTGTAAAATGTGTTTTACCTGCAATCAAATGTTTTCAACGAAGGGGAAAAAATTGTATTCCTTCCCGTTACTCGAGGTTGTGACTGGGTGCTCCGCTCTGCTCCCACCCGTGGATAGGCATGTGGCTGCCACGGCGGCTCCTTAGCACCCCTGCGATAACTACCCTGCGATTCCGAAGATCGCTCTCGTGCCTCCGTCCTTGTCGCACCTGTGGCGGCGCCCTATGTCGGGGGTGGCAGAGCCCCATGAGTGCGCCAAGGATGGAGGTACGACAGCGATCTTCTGAATCAGTCGGCCGCCCCAGCCGCAGACACCCGGCCCCCGGCCCGGTGGCCTGACGGGCCACCCGCGCGGGCTACACTCATCTGACTCGGACATCGCAAAGTGCCGGCCCGGCCAGCTGGCAGGTGAGACACGGCAGGACAGCCCATCAGCAGGGCACTGCCAGACGCCCGCGGGAGCGCGCGGCTCTATTTGCAGCTTGAAGCACTCTTGAAGAACAAACTTCATCACTCTCTTAAATTTTGGGCGAAACCGCATGCGTAGGATTGGAGACATCTTTTCCTGAGATGATAGCATATTGATGCCCTTTGACCAGAATCAATCCAAGACGCGTAATGCGAGGTAATTTTCATATTTTTTACCAAAAAAAAAGAAGAAGAAGAAGAAGAAGAAGAAGAAGAAGGAGGACGTCGGAAGGATCCCCTCGCCACAGTGAAAATATTTATAGCAAACATTTTAAGACTTATTTATTTTTTGGGGAGTTGCGTATTGAAATCTTGCAGTATTCGTCGGGTCGTAAAAGACTGGCGGTCAGAGACAGAGAAGGCAGGGAGGGAGTGATGTCGATGACACCGATATGACAGGGCGGGGCGAGGTGGGGCGGGCCGGGGACTGTCTGCGCTGTTATTGTGCTGGGACAGGAGCGCGCCGCCGCCTTCGCCTTCGCGCTGAGGACCACGTTGACGTCAGCGAGGTGTTGCGGAAGTTGCATCCGCCATGAGCATCCCGTCTTCGTCCGTCATCGTGTCCCCTTTCGCGCGACGATCTCGTGTCTCCGAGGGGGAACAACGCGCTAATGGTACCGGCCAGTACATGCATTACTGGCAGCCGCTGACAATTCATATGATAAAATATTCGATCCCAACGCGTGTGCGCACGGTGGGGGAGCAATTTCGCTGTTTCACCTTATTCGAGCAAGAAGAGGGGTGCGCTGCGCTCTAGCTGTGACGTGAGCGAGCTCGCGCGCAGGCCAGGCACCGCCAGGCACTGACCTCTTGTCGTCACTTTATGTGGCAGCAGTGCCAGTGCGCTAGCAGAGCCTGCTGCCAGCTCCAGACAAAGTCAGTTGGTGCCCGTGACGCGTGTGCGCGCAGCGGCGCTCAGCGCTTTGGCTCCGGCGCTTGAACTTGAACATGAACTCTGTCCAGGGAGAGCCCGTGCGGCTGCGGCTGCCTGTAGACTGCTCTTCTTCACCGAGAAGAGCCATTTCCAAGGATATATACAATGCCACGGGGGAGGTATGTCGCTAGCGGGCATCAGAGGAGAAAAGGGGGATTCCGCGGGGGAAAAGGGACATTGTCGCAAGTCGACATCTCCGGTCAGGCGCGAAGTGTTGCCTACCTTAAGGGCGATGGTGCCACAAGCCCGAGTGAGAGGCCAGGACCTCGGCCTCCATGATCGCCCCCCGGCTCGCCGCCCCCCGGGGGATGACTGACCTCCGCGATCGTTTCACAACTTTCCATCTCTGTCCCACGCGGCGCGGAGGCTGTAGTGTGGTTTCCCCTCTGTATCCTCGTCGCACCCATGGGGTGAGAGCCGAAGGAGCAAGAGAGAGGGCACTAATAAACGCTGTTCCTTATCCTTCTCCTGTGCCGCACCGACCACGGCAGACGTGGGGCGAGAAGGCGTGTGTGCGGCGAGCGAGCGGGATCCGGTTTGGATCCGCATCGGCCGATAATCCGGTTCGCCAATAAGCGGCGGACGTTATCGCGAATTATGAGACTCGCAGTGGGCGAGGTGGGGTGGGGCAAGTCGGTGCGAGGCGGGGCAGGCGCGGCGTGGCAAGGTGACTCCCTGGAACCCAGACGAGTGCCTCGTGCGCCGATAGTCGGGGATAACGGAACGGTCCCAGCCTGCACGGCGCGGTTCGGCCAGGACCTCACAGGCCCGAACGGGTCTGGCTGAGCTTCCTCATTGCAGAGCGCCCCGGCCCGGCCGGGCCCAGCGGGGGGCGGGGGGTCCGTAACGAGCAATAACATTGTTATATTTACGGCCCACCCCGCCCTACCCCGTCCTGCCCCTCCCCGCCCGCTGATCCGAAAGAGTCGGATATGTGACGTACTTCCAAACCTTGGCTGCTCCTCGCTCATCAAGAAGAACGGGCAGAGATGTAATTGGAGGCGTCGTGTTGCAGGCCTGCCCCGCCCCATATACCCACCCCCCACCCGCCAGCTACTGATCCGAAGGAGTCGAATATGTGACGCACTTCCAAACCTTGGCTGCTCCTCGTTCATCAAGAAGAACGGGGGCAAGAGATTCGCGTCGTTTAGCAGGCCTGCCCGGCCCGAGCGGGAAACAACTCTGAAATTTGGTATAGAAATTTAGTAAATTTTCGGGAGTTTTGTGAATTTTCCTGATTTTTTTTCTGAATAACTCTGAATTACAAGATGTACCTGGTGTTTCTTTGAATGCGTAACAGTGTTGCTGTATTACATACTCGCCAGGGCTTCAGGGTCTTTGGCGCCTTACGGGCGAATGGGGTAGGCAGACCCGCAATACTGTTATGCATTCAAAGAAACACCCGGTACAAACGTTTCAGAGTTGTTTCCCCCTCGGGTCGGCCCAGTGTTCTCGCGCGTTTTCCTCGGACCTGCTCTTAAGTAAGTTGAGCACGTCGTCCAGTGCAGCAAGACGCGACCGTCCGCCGTCCGGCCGTCGGGCCTGCGCGGCCGCTCGCTCCATCGCGTTTCTCCGCGTGCGGGCCGCCGCGGAGGTAGGCAACTCATCCGACACGCACGCTCGGCGGGAGAGGCGATGCACCCGTTGCCAGGCGCCTCTCGCTCGCTGAGCGGAGCAGGCCCGGGCGGCGCTGCGTTGCGCTGCGCTGCTTGACTTGACATGCAGAGAAGTCTTGCCAGAAAAGAAGGAAAAAAACCCGCCCAAAACACTGCCGTGTGGAGCAATCTGCATTCACGCCTGTCCATCAGGCAGGCAATGTGTGAACACCTGTGCTGTGCACAGGGATGCAGAGGCAGGCCTGAATACCGACCTCTCCGCATAGCTGTGTCCTGGGCGGGTTTTCTCTACTTTTCTGGCAATATTGGTGTAGAGTGAAGTGAAGGTAGCGAATATACCGTTTCGGATCTCAGCATTTAGAGAAAATGATGACACGGAAATGTAAAATTCAACCAGCTGTCCAATGCATCACTTTTATCATATTTGCATGCCTGTCTGTGGAGATTTTGTAATCACTGGTATTTGAAAGAAAATCACTTGTAATCCCCAAACTCGGGAGGGACTTCCAAAAGGACAAATTTGTTTGCAGGTAAAGAGACGCTCATTGCAGCATCCGAAACAAATTTATGGTAATTTTTCGAAGAAATGTCGAAATTGAACAGTTCAGAAGGTGGGAAAACTCTGTCGAACGTTGCTGGCATGAGCAACTTCTCCTCGCGTACTTCGCTGCGGCGGGCCTGGAGCCGGTCTGAGAGGGGCGTGACTTGCGCAATCACGCGTGAACCCAATCCGGGCTATCTCTGCAATCAAACTAGGAAAAAGTGCATATTTGTTAAAAAAGGCACTTCTTTCCGGTACGTATACTGAACGCACCAATAGCCTTAAAACCTTGAAGACATAATACGTAATTCGGATTAATGAAGATATCAAGTTGCGCAATCTATCATCATGCTATCTGTGCACACTCTTTGGTTGTGTCGCTGACGCTAACAGTACAGTGTCTCATATTGTTTATTTTGTTAGGAAAGAGGGAAAACCTCGAGTGAATTCCGTGGGGCTGAGGAAAGCTCCTCCGAGTACCAAAAAGTCTTCTCAAAAAATATGGGAATTTATCCTTTATTTTTGGAGAAATTACCTTTGGCGTCAGAAAGTTTTTCTTAAATGAATGACAAAAAAATCACTCATTTTTATAGCGACGGTAGTCATTCTAGAATAATATGGTAATTAGACGATATAAAATCACTTCTCTACGACATAGTCGTATTTTTTTTTTCACAATGAACACCCCAAAAAACGTGACGATTTTATTTGTTTATATAGTATGTTACTCTGATAATAAAAGAGTGTACAATGTACACTGATTAATCAGTGTACATGGATGCTTGCTGATTTATCAGTGTGCATTGGAATGCTTGCTGATTAATCAGTGTACATTGGAATGCTTGCTGATTAATCAGTGTACATGCCATGTACACTGATATATCAGTGTACATTGATGTACACGTTTTGGCCTTCTGCTTCCCATTCTTCCCAGCACCAAATTGATTCAAAATGGGTTACATTTCCAAATTCCGCGTTAAAAGAGCTTTAAAACGAGCTACCATGTGATGGGGTTCGTAGCAAAGTAATTCTGTACAGATGGGTTAAAGTAGAAATAAACCAAAACGTGAGCACGTGCTCACGTGAGCAGTACCCTGATTAATCAGCAAGCATTCCAATGTACACTGATAAATCAGCAAGCATCCATGTACACTGATTAATCAGTGTACATTGTACACTCTTTTATTATCACAGTAGTGTTGTAACTCTGTACGGCCAAAGTCGTGGGTTAACGACCAAAGTCGTTCATTTACGATTACGTCGTTAACATACTACTGAAGTCGTAAAATTACGAATAAAGGTGTCACTGTTTGGCATCCTGCGCCGAATATTAACGATCGGTCGTAAATTTAGGATCGAAGCCGTTAGTTACTTTTTGCTTTTAAAACAAACTGTCTCAAAGAAGCGAAAAATTCGTTGTCAACGGACGACAAAAGTCGTAACAGAACGAGGGGCCCGCAAGTACGGTCTGCCGGTGTACACATGCTGTGGGCCTCCTGGTTTTCCTAGGTTTTCCTTTTGCTTTTCCTGGTCTTCCCAACTTTTTCTTGGTTTTCCCAACTTTTTTTTAAAATGATCTTCTGAAGGCTTCCTCCCGTTTTCTGTGGGTTTCCCTCATCTTCATTGGTCTTCCCTCATATTTTCCAGGTTTCCTTCAAATTTCTCGGTTTTCCCTTTAGGTTTTCCGGTCTTCCCTCACATTTTTCCATTCTCCCTTACCATTGTGGCCTACGATCACTGAAAATCTACGAGTCATAATTCTCGCCCCCATACGAGTGAGAATTTGAAGGCAATTTTATTACTCTCTGGAGAGTGAGAATTTTTTTCCTCGCTCTTTATGAGAAAGAATTTTTAGACCTCACCCTAATAAAGTGAGAATTCGTGCTCAAATTAAGTGAGGTTAAAAAATCCGTACTCAAATAGGGCGAGGCTAAAAAATATCTCGCTCGAAAAGAGTGAGGTGAAAAATTCTAACTCCAATCTAGCATGGAGAAGTGTCCTCTTCCCATTTTGGGCGAGAAATTGGATTCCAGGGTTTGCAGTGATTTTAATTGTTTTTTTGGAATTCCTTTGTTCTTCCTGGTGGGTGGTCTTCCCGGTCTTTCCAGTTTTCCGGGCGGCCGGTGTACGCGCTCAAACCTAGTTGCGGACCCCTCGTAATAGATGGAGTTTTTGAAAACCGGCAGGACTGTTAAAACGTCGTAAATTTATAACTATTTCAAGCAGGCTCATTATGAGCATCCTCATAATCTGGTCCTTTTTTTTTTTTCCTAAGTGAAAAGAGTTTGTCAAAGTTTCCCCTTTTTCCTCAAAAAGATAGAGACTTGCTCTCACCATTCGCATTGGTCCGGGCGGGGCCGGGCGGGGCGCGGGGCCGGGCGGGGTCGGGCGGGGCCGGGCGGGGCCCCTGGCGCTCTCCACCGCTGCAGTCCCGCGCGGCACGCCCGCTGCGCCTGCGGCCTACCTCTGAGGGGCGACCAGCAGCAGCGCAGCGCGCGGCAGGGCGGCAGCAGGCCGCAGGCAGCAGTCCGCAGGCAGCAGGCAGCAGGCCGCAGGCCGCAGGCAGCAGGCAGCAGGCCGCAGGCCGCAGGCAGCAGGCAGCAGGGCGGCAGCAGGCAGCAGGCAGCAGGCCGCAGGCCGCAGGCAGCAGGCAGCGGCAGCAGGCAGCAGGCAGCAGGGCGGCAGCAGGCAGCAGGCAGCAGGCAGCAGGCAGCAGGCCGCAGGCCGCAGGCAGCAGGCAGCAGGGCGGCAGCAGGCAGCAGGCAGCAGGCAGCAGGGCGGCAGCAGGCAGCAGGCCGCAGGCCGCAGGCCGCAGGCAGCAGGCCCTCTCGCCTCCGCGCCGCTCCGCCTCGCCTGTAAGCCTGGCCGACCTCGCCGACCTCGCCGACCTCGCCTCGCGTCACTTCGCGTCACCTCGTCCCCCTTAGCTTGCAGAGAATTGGCGCGCGCGCATCAGACTAAAGTGAAAAATAAACAGAAACAACACTGCAGTGCGGATGCCTTGTCCGCGTATTTTGCGCTCAATCAGCAGATACACGCTAAATGTATTTGTATGTTTTTGTGCAAACGTTTGTACAAAGTTGTGCATACGTTTCAATTTGCACAAATTTGTGGGCAAAAATGAACGAATTTGTGAATATGTTAGTACAAAAACATGCACTCCTACGCACAAATTTGTGCGAATCGAAACGCGTACACAACTTTGTACAAACGTTTGCACAAAAACATACAAATACATTTAGCGTGTAGACAGTGAAAAACAAACGAGAAGGGCGCGAATTGAAGTACAGCGCTTCAGTACAGAGGGTCGTTGGTGAGAGGTCTGAATGGCGCCGCTAGAATCAAAAGATAGCAAGTCTCCGTTGCGTTGAACGCAAAGAACTCGTAACAACGTGAACAAGCAGAGTCGCTCTTCACCCCACGTATTTATTACGTCAGCAGTACTTTTTTCTCGTCATCACCATCGGGAATATTATTTTCGCTGCAGCAGGAACCCGTCGGACTCCTCACAGACGTCACACGTTGGCGCGTCATCGCGATGTTTACATTTTACTCTCTCTCTCTCTCTCTCTCTCTCTCTCTCTCTCTCTCTCTCTCTCTCTCTCTCTCTCTCTCTCTCTCTCTCTCTCTCTCTCTCTCTCTCTCTCTCTCTCTCTCTCTCTCTCTCTCTCTCTCCCGGTGACGTCGCTCGTTGCAACAAAAAAACAGATGCGACCTATCGACAGTCACGAGAGAAAGACATCGCAACAAGCTGACGTGGGTGGGTAGTATCAGCATTGATGGAACCCCCTCGCTATAGGCGCTCTAACCTTTAGGAGTCGAGCGACCGGGTTTTGCATTACCCAACGGCGGTGTGTATTGCGTCGCGCTTTGCGCAGCGCTGCGCAGCGAGCGGCAGCGAGGCCACCGGCGGGCGCGCAGGCAGGCCCGCCGCGGACCGCAGAGTGACTGGTGGCCTACCTGCGAGGCGCGCCCAGAGGAGACAGACCGTCCGCTCCGCGGTCCTCGGACGAGCACAGCTGGACAGCTGGAGGCGGAGCCCGCGGGGGAAAAGTAGGGGGGGGGGTCAGGAAAAAAGGGGGTTCACGGTAAGAACTATGTCTGATTTTTTGAGGAAAAAGGGAAAACTTTGAGGACCTTGTATACTTAGAGGAAAATTCCTTAGATTTTGAGGAAGTCTCCTCCAAATTTGTGGAGATTTCCCTTATTTTTTTGATGAGTTTTCCTTAAAATCTGAGGGGTTTCCCTCAAATTACGGAAGTTTCCCCCAAGTTTCCCCGTTTTCCTCAAAAAATCAGACATTGTTTTTACCGTGTTGACGCCGCGACTAAACCGTCACTGCACACAACGAATGGCTGTGGATATTTTTGTAGTCGAATTTGGAAACAGAAGTGAGCGTTTCTACACTGGTAACATATTTGTCGACGATTATCGACAATTTGTTTATAATTTTGGACAGACTGTGTGTGTACAGTTGGGCACTTATAAAATTTGTCCATAGGTTTGGAAACGCACAAAAATATTGACAGTCTGTTTGAAAAATTGCTTCCTAAAGTAGCAAAAAGAAGTCCATACGATGATTTTGTTGTCAACTATGAACATATTAGGTGATATTATTGGCAACAATAGACTTCTGTTGAAACCGTCGGATCGTTATGTGAAGAGAATCAAGCGGGCTCATTGTTAAGTTTCAACTAGCTTTGTCGGCTTAGTTCGTTCGCAGCAATCAAACTTCACGCCGCTGAACTGAGAAACGGCTCGCATTATCAAACCTCTAGTGCCCGCAATCAGCTGTGTGCAGAAAACTTAGTTGGTCACTTCGAGAGGAGATTCCCAAAATCTATCAGCCAATTTCGTCGCGGTAACTGGAATCTGACCGTCATGACCAACTTTTTTTTTCCGTGGGATGGAGCGTTCTTGGAACCTACGGGAGAGCGTTGTCTGACTTTCACACGAAGCTATTGCTTCATTTAGTAATTCGTCCGTACACTTCGCATCTTCGCAACTTGAGTCAGACAGTTAAATGCCAGTTAGTCAATTTGGAATAGTTGTAATTAATAGAAAATAAGGGATTGGTTATTTATTATGGAGAGTCCCTTGTCTTTCTGGAATGATAATATTGAATCGGGGCATGATTCATCATTTTTGAACAGACTTTGAAAGAATAACGATGGTTAGATTATACAACTGTGTGCTCCTAGAAAAAAGAATGCTTGGACCGACCGTCTGAAGCGTGGATCTCACATACGTGATATACCTGTCCCACCAACGCTAGTCCAAGCACTGTGAAAAATGTCCACGAAGATGTACAATAGATTTTGTAAATTATGATCTGAGATATTTTGTAAATTTATGACAACTTCTTGGTCGTGATTCGTAATTGAATTTTAAGCCGATGCGAAGTGCTTGTAATTTTCAGATTTTTAATGGTAACTTGACAACTCCAGTCGTTGGGAAATTTTCATGTAAGCCTAGATATATTTTTCACTGTGAGTAGGCCCAGCATACTAACCTCGATGCAAATAGTGCAACTGTAACCAGTGATGCTCAAATCTCTCATCAGATGTCGGATTCAAAGTTACTTTTTTCAGACACAATTCGGGAAAACGAAGTGTGCACAAGTGTTCATTATTTCCCTCATACTTCGAAATATCCAGCAAAAAGAGTGTACATGGATATGTATGCAGTAAATAGTGTTTACACGCCCTTGTATGTACAAACTGTTTACTGCATACCTTGGTATGTGCCGGGCACGTAATGTTGACCACCCCCTCTGTCGGATCCTAGATCCGCCTGAATGTAGGCAATTTAAGCTACAAACCCCCTGTGCACTGAAAATGGAGGAGTCGCCTTTTTCGATTTTTGGAGAGCGACTTTTCTGTACCAAATTTGGATTCTCCTGGGAGAGTGACATGGTTGAACATCACTCTATTAGAGTCACTTTGATGACTCTTTTTGAGTCAAATCATCAAATGTCACTCTTTTGGAGCGATTTAAAAAACTCCAGAAAAGACTCGATTCGGTCGTGTCGTTGGTTTCCGGCAATACTTGTTTCAATTGTCAAGCTGACAAAATACTTTTTATTTCAACCGTAATCGTCTATACTGGAATGAGTTCTTATCAGCATGTTGTAACTTTACAACAAAATTTTAGTTAAGCTTGTTAACAACACAAACGGTTTTAATACAACCAGCATTGTTATATTGGTTGGGAACACGCCTTTTTCCAACTGAAAAACGTGTTTTAAGAATATTGTTAGATTACAACATGCTCGTAAATTTACGACACACTTTGCTTTGCAGTGGACATGCGTTGGTGCGCACTGTTAAAAGCTGACTTTTATTTTCACTGTTCGCTATAGTGAACCCTGCATCACTGCAGCTTACGGTAATTTTCACCGTGAGCTACGGTGAAAATATCAGCATAGGCTCCAGTGAATATCAGGGTAAGTTCCCGTTATGAATCGTCGATCACTGCAGCTTACAGTGAAATTCACTGTAGCTTACAGTGAAATTCGCCGTAGCTTACGGTAAAAGTAACCATTACTGTGCTGCAGGGTTCACTGTAGCTTAAGGTAGAAATCACCTAAAACTTTTCAGAGCAGTGTGATTGCGAGTTCGCCTTTTGGATTATCCTTGAATCAGGGATACTTCTCTCTGAGTCTGAGCCCGCGGCAGGGGTGCGCTGCAGAGCGCCAACGGTGAGGTCCATTTGGTTCGCTTCTAAATTTACTCGAATGGCGAACTGATGCCACCGACGTGACGCCCGGCGCCCTGCTCGCCGTACAGACCGTGGAGGTGGGCCTAGCGGCCTAGCGGCCGCGGGCCCACCCGGCCAGGTTCCCTGCAGGCTACGACGTTAGGCGTCTTTACGCTGCTGGCAAATGAAAACTTTGATATACCCAACAACTGTGACGGAAACACCCCTAGCGCCAATTTTGTAATGCGCATTAAAATGCGCATAAAATAAGGTAACACATTTAAGACGCATTAAAAGCACATTCTGTACATTAAATGCGCCGAAAATGTGTTTCCTTTCATGCATATTGCACATTTTTATGGGCATTATTGCATTCAAAGCTTATTTAAGATCATTGGCGCTACTTGGGAAGGTGCAGAGCAAACCTGAAAAAAAATGTATATGCCTCCATGCACTTCAAACTGGCATGCCAATTTGT
Source organism: Frankliniella fusca (assembly GCA_029379305.1). Lineage (NCBI taxonomy): Eukaryota > Metazoa > Arthropoda > Insecta > Thysanoptera > Thripidae > Frankliniella > Frankliniella fusca. The sequence continues at coordinate 95,951 of JAHWGI010000492.1, read as the reverse complement.
GCACAAACTGCTTTGGAAATAGCGTAGTGCGTTCTGATATCTCTCAAGTGTCTTTTAAGAAAAAAAAACCATAAATTGTGGGCTGCTGTTCAGTTTAAAGTCAATATTTTAGTGCAGACCTTAGTTCTTCGGGATCTAATTGCTAAAAAATCTTTATTGTATTGGAAGAGGCCTTCGGGGAAATCCCCGCTTGAGAGTAATATAATTTAATTTCGTCCCTCGTCTTATGATGACGTCACCATAGAATGAGATATCCCATGACTCAACATGACTCAGAACCCTCGCGCTCGGAAGGGACCGCGCGATTGCGTAAGTGAGTCAAAATGAGTCATACCTGTGACCTGAAAACCATGTTTCAATATTTACCAGTGCGGAATTTACTATAGTACATTTATACAAGCAATGTAATGCACCGTAAAATAGAGAATACACACTTACTGGCCATGGACATTTTTGAAGACAAAGCGGAAACATAGCTGAGCGTGTCCAGCCAGGCTGGTGACAAAGTTTCGACAGTTATCGACAATTTGTCCATACTTTTGAACTTATTATGTTCAGTCGGACACAAATAGAATTTGTCCAGAAGTGTGGTAATGCGCAGAATTATTGACAGCCTGTCTGCAAAATTGAGTCTTGAATGTTCGCAAAAACACAAAAAGGACTATGGGGCGATCTGACGGCAACTGTTAACAATTTTGTTAATAGCTGTCCACTGTTGGTAACATACCCAAAAAACTCAAGTGTGTGCGTGGTGCGCTTATTTTGGAGTCAACCACAAAGCACACTCTAAAATGTAGTGTGCTTGCCAGGCATGCTCTAAAATGGAGTGTACTTGCCAGGCATGCTTTAAATGAAAGCATGCAAAGCATGCCTGCCGTCGGTTTCGTCCTCGTCTATCTGTCCTAGTCGCACTCATGGGACGAAGCCACCAGGAGCAAGAGAGAGGACATTATTAACCGTTTTCCGGAAACAGACGGCTGGCAAGCACACTTCATTTTAGAGCATGCCTGGCAGGCACACTCCATTTTAGAGTGCGCTTTGTGGTTGACTCCAAAACAAGCGTGCCATGCACACACTTGAGTTACTAGAGTAGACTTATCACTGAATCTGTGGACCAGTGTTGCCAGAAAAGTAGGCAAAACCCGCTCAACATACAGCTGTGTGGAGCGGGCGGTATTCGAGCCTGCCTGCCTACTAGGCAACATCTACACACGTGTGCAGGGGAATGGCCTAGTAAGCAGGCGTGAATACCGCCCGCTCCACACAGCTGTGTGTTGGGCGGGTTTTGCCTACTTTTCTGGCAACACTGCTGTGGACAAAAAAGACCATGGAGATATAGACTGTACGTAGACCCACAGTGTACGCGTCATTTACTGAATATCTCCATATCCACGCAGCAAATAGTTTACACATGTCTATTTATGCGGTAGGTAATGAATACGATGACACAATAACCCTTCGCAAACAGTCATCTGCCGAAGTCTCTAAAAATGACATCGACGCCTGTTATGGGGGTGGAAGTATGGAATGCGTGGCTTTCTAGAAGATACTTTCTCCATGCGCCCTACATTTCTTAAGGTTTCACTTGTTTCTTAACATTTGCCCTGGGTTCTAATTGGTGCTAGTGAAGATCGTGGCAGGTCTATCCTCTAGGGGTGGTGGTCAGAGTGTCTGGGTGAGCTCGCGGGACAAACGGAGAAGCGGGCAGACATCACACTTTGAGGACCGATGAAACTCGACATCATGTGGTGACTTTTAGTCGAGATGCCGCGCATATCGCAGATCTGCCAGATCGTTGCGGTGTCGACCGGCTCGGCCCAAGCGACCTCTGCAGAGAAGCGCGCCAAGCACCAGCAGCAGCAGCAGCCGGCTGGCACTGGCACGGGGCGGAGCGGGGCGGGGCGGAGCGGCACGGCAACACCGCTGCATCACGACACTGCCAAGCATGATGATGGTTCCACCACGGACCACGGCGCGCTACGGCCGCCACGCCCCGCCGCGCCACGGGCAGCGAGCGCCGCGCCACGGGCAGCGAGCGCCGCGCCAACCAGGCGGCGACACGGCTCGCCTCGCCTAACCGCGCTCATGGTTCAACCAACCATGCCGGCCCGGGCTGGGCCGCTAGGCCTGCGGGTGCAGAGCGCCGCGCCGCGTGCCGCGGAGAGGAAGCTGCTCCACGGCGAGGCGAGGGGCTCCGCGGGGTGGACCGGGACCGGGCCGGGCCGGGGCCGGGGGCGCTGCTTGGGGGGCGGCGATGAGGGTGGGGGTGGCGGGGCCAGCCGCCTGCGTGCTGTGTGCACACTGCGCGCGGGGGAGGCCCGCGCCTGGGCCGGGGCCTCATGGGCCTCCTGTGAGAGGGACGCGAGTGCCGCTGGAGCGCACTGCGGCCAAAACCTGCCATGTAATTACCCCACCCGAGGCTAGGTAGACTGGAGCAGCCTGGCACGGCGGCGGCTCCTGGCTGGCAGGTGGTAGTCATACCTAGCCTCGCGCACGGTGATTTCTTAGCTGCGGGTTTTGCCTGCCCAGTGCACTTCAACGCGCTCTGATAGACCTTTTCGCCCACGAATTGGCAACAGCGCAAGTCGTATGTTATTCATGTCGTAAGGGATTTTGAAGCACCACACCTGGACATAATAAATTTTCCAAGTATAAGGGTGGCGATGAGAAATGTTATTGGCAGTCACTCTACAGGCTACAAATCTCAAAGATAAAAGCCGACTTGCGGTGTTGCCGCGTTCTGGGCGCAGTGGTCTATTGGCTGCCGTCCCTCTCAGAGGAGGCCCGCTACTCGCGCCGTGCTGGCCGTGCTGCTCTAGGCCGTCAGGCAGGACACCCGCCGGGCCGCCGGGCCCCGCCGGGCCGCGCCTGCATTAGAAAGAAGGCAGACGTCAGACATCCGCGATGATGACGAGGCGCGGTCGGTCGCCGCATGAATACATTCAAAGGTTTGTGGCGAGGTGAGGCCGCCGGCGTGCTGGGCAGAAACAGGCTGCCCCCGGGGCGGGGCGGGGCGGGGCGGGGCGGGGCGGGGCGGGGCGGGGCGGGGCGGGGCGGGGCGGGGCGGGGCGGGGCGGGGCGGGGCGGGGCGGGGCGGGGCGGGACAGTCGAGGAGCACTGCCGGTGGCACTGCTCCACTCCCGAGGGACGGCATGGGCACGACCGTGTCTCTGCTGCAATAGCGTGTTTGCGAGGCCCGAGGCCCGAGGCCCCCGCGATAAGAGTGGCCGGGGGGCAGCAACCCGCCGGGTGCCCTCTCCTCGCCGAGCCGCCCCGGACCCGCATCCGTGCTGCTGGCCTGGCGTGGTGGCCTCGCGCCTCGGCGGGGCAGAACGTACTTCAGCCAGCCGTCGCCATCCGGCTGACTGACCTTCGGCCCCGCGGGGAGGGCGAGGCGGGGCGCGGCGCGGGGACGCCTCAACGGGCTGCTCTTCCCGCGGGGGAGGTGTTCTCTGCCCCGTAAGGCCCCCCGCCATGCTGCGTTGGTGAGGTCTGTCTGCCCAGCCGGGCCAGGCTATAGGCTTGCTAGGCTGCAGCCGAGGGTTGCGAGCTGCGGACCCGCGAGAGGCGGATGTGTCGCACACGGCATCATGGTACAGCATCGGGGCCCCGCCCGGCCCCGCCCGGCCCCACCCGGCCCCGCCATGGCAGTTACCACGAGCGCCGCCCCACCCGGCCCCGCCCCGCCCCGCCGCGGCGCTGTTGCCGAGGCCGCCGGTGTTGCCATGTTGTGCGCGGCACTGAAACGGCTGACGTCATCACTCGGCATCCTTCTTGTGCTTCACGCCCGTGTCGGGCAGCCGGGGCCTGGCTGAGGGGGGCCCCCGGGGCCCTGCTCGCTGCCGCCCCGCCCCGGTCGGTCCCCCCCGAGGGGCGCCCCTCCGCGCGGGGTGGCTCCCCTCGGCAACAGCACGGCACGGCCCGGCGCGGCGCGGTGACATGTGTGGGGCCCGGGCCCGGGGCCGGGGCCCCCTTGAGGCCGCAGCTCAACCCAGCCCGGCCCGGCCCGGCTCTCTGCCCGTCGGAAGGGACGGGACGGGACGCACGGACATTGACTGGCAAACACCTTTATCGCGGCGGAGATTAACCAGGAGAGGCGGTGTTTGATCATGTCTGCGCGCTCCTCTCCCCCGTCAGGCTCCGCCGGGCTCTGCCGCTCCGTACGAGGCGCTGCTGACGCACCCAGCGCACGACAACGGTTCTGAGAAAAACGTCGCCAGCACCGCAGGGCTGCGCGTCAAGTCATGCAAAAACAGTGCAAAGTCACTGAAAATAACAGGAACCCATGTGAAAACACCAAATTTCCTGTCGAGTAACAATGTTTTTTCATGTACCTCTTTCTGGCCGGAATGAAATTCGAGAAAAGAAAAGAGGAAAAAAACAGTGGAAAATCGGAAATCGTTGGTAACCGAAAAGTCAGCAGGGAAATGGAACCTTAGTTTTCATGCAATCCTGCACCGACTCTCTGTAGCCTTCCGTGGCCTTCTCCGACAACTTTGGCGCGTGTTTCAGCCCTCTGCAAATGTGTGCTGTAGAAAAGGGTAGTCCGACCGCGAAATACGCGTGTCAGGGGAATCCCTGTAAATTATCTTGTCTTGGATGTTGCTCTAGCATCAGCAGGAATCAGTTTCAACCTTCCACCCCTCCACATTGGGTGTGTGAAGGATTTATCCATTCCAAACGAATTCCGCTTCCTCTCTAGGGAAAAAAGTGTGTGAGATGTACGACGTCGTTCTAAAAGAGTTGTGTCGATGTCCCTGTATACCTGAAACGGTAGTTGTTCCGTTCCGCCCTGCGCTGCGCTGAGCCGCGCCGCAAGCGTCCGGCCCGGCCAGGCGGTCCAGCCGAGGCCGGTTTCCCGTTCTCGCGGGGCGCGACCCCGTTACTCGCCAGCTACTTGCCCAGCCCACCTCTCTCTCTATCTCCTTCTCCTTCCCAGTCTTTTTGTGCCTCCCGTGTCTCTCTCTGTATTCTCCAGCGGGTCCAGCGAGAGAGAGAGAGAGAGAGAGAGAGAGAGAGAGAGAGAGAGAGAGAGAGAGAGAGAGAGAGAGAGAGAGAGAGAGAGAGAGAGAGAGAGAGAGAGAGAGAGAGAGCGGTGTTCGTGTCGGGGCGCGGCTCGAGCCGCTCCACATCGTCACGTAGGCCCGCTGCGCTGCTGCGCCGCGGCCGCCCTCGCTCCTCGCCAGTCACGCTCCGCCGCTCCCCCCCCCCCCCGCCCCCCGCCGCGCCCCTGCGCGATACTCGCCTCTCCGCAGGCGCGTTGGCCGGGTTGCCTACTCGCAAGGATTCTACCGGGACGCGGAAGGATGCAGCAGGCAGGCAGCGCTCAGCTCCGCTCCGCCCCGCACCCTGGCTTTCTTCTACCGCGGCCGCGGCCTGGTGCGTGCGGGGAGAGCGGAGCGGTGGGTACCTAGGGGAAACTTACTCTTGAAATCTGTGACCCGACTATGACGTCCGTTTTGCTGCATTGGGCTCCAAAACTTTATGGATTTGGCGATTTGGCCCAACAGACAAAAAAAGTCTAAAAGGACCAAAAAAGGAGAAAACTATGGATACTTCACGGTAAAAACAATGTCTGATTTTTTGAGGAAAAAAGGAAAACTTTGAGGACTTGGGATACTTCGAGGAAAACGCCTTAGATTTTGAGGACACCCTTTCAAAAAATAAGGGAAATCTCCACAAATTTTGAGGTGACTTCCTCAAAATCTAAGGCGTTTTCCTCAAAGTATCCAAGGCCCTGAAAGTTTTCCCTTTTTTCTCAAAAAATCAGACATCGTTTTTACCGTGTTTCGGCTATATCGCTCCTATTAACCTTCTATTACGCATACTATTACGTCTTTATACGGATAGAGTGACTATTACGCTGGTCCATTCCAGGGGCGTTATTAGGCGCGTCGAAAAGCGATGTTGGACAAATTGCAATTTGTCCAAGGCATGCTTACCTTCAGGGGTAAATGTTCAATTTTGGGGGGCTTTTGCTTTGTTTTTCTCCCCAACCCGTAGATTTTCCAGCCGATTGTCAGTTTCTATAACCGAAAACTGACTTTGGAGTCGCTTTAAAAGTTCGTTTTCAAAAAATTTTAGGAATTGACTAACAAATGCTGCATTACAGCGTGTCACGTCGGGTGCTTCGAGAGATCTGTTCGATGATAAGCACGGTCTACAATAGACCTCGATTGTGCACATCCGCGAGCGAAGCGAGCGCGAAAAAAAAAAAAAAAAGGACTTTATTTCTCAGAAGTCCTCCTATGACAGCGCATCTCTGCTTCGCACCTGTACGTGCGCTTAAAGCTCTACCAGCGAAAAAAATAATCTGGTTCGTGGAGGCAACGAAACTTCATCCTTAATACTGAAGAGGGTGACATAGGTCGGAGTTCCCCTGCATATTTTGACTTTTTTCTGTTGTTTTGCGTGGTTTTCCTTACATTTTTATGATCCTGTACGGTATGAACTCTGACAGTATGTTTCGGAGCAGAAAGAGAAATCGCCAGTGCAGCATAGGGTCAGACACAATAGTCTCAGGCAGATTTCCCGGGAATACTCTGACCACCCTGAATTTTGGCTGCCACACAGGCGTTCAATGCAAAATTTGGTCCCCTTCGGAGACCCGAGGGGGGGGGGAGGGGCGATCGCCCCCATCGCCCCCCCCCCACCTAATTATTCATTGTGAGGTCATAGGGCAGTTGAGTTTGCGCTTGCTGCCATGGAGAGTTTGAGTTCTCTCGTGGACGAACTGCATGGTTTTAAGGCGTGCTGAGCTTATTCTTCGTCTTGTCAGTCTAGAATACCCATTTGAAGCATGCGTCAGAAGATAACCCCCCACCCACCGGAGTCCAGGTGCAGCAAATGCTGCACCAAAGTCCTGAAGAAAAGAGTAGCTTGAAGAATAAAAGAGTGGTGAAGGGAGGGAGAAAGAGCAATGAACTGTGGGAAAAAGGGAAAGGAAGAGAGGAAATTAAATAAGGAGGTGACAGAGAGAGTGAGAGAAAAGGAAGGAGAGAGAGAGAGAGAGAGAGAGAGAGAGAGAGAGAGAGAGAGAGAGAGGGGGGGGGGGGAGAGGGTAAGGAGAAGAAAAATTAAGGAAGTAACAGCAAACAAAACAAACGACGTACTTCTCTTCAAAACTAAAATGGATCTGGGTGCCAGGCCAGGGCTCAACTGAACCATCGCAGCACGGCCAGGTTTGATGCAGGGCCGAGGGGTACCTCACCTTCTCCAATCAGTGTACACCCTGCGTTCCAATCATTTTCTAACCATTATCCAGTCACATAATTTTTCGAGAAAAAATCTATTTTAAGCACCTGAAAGTTGCAAAATACCGAATTGGTGCCAAAAATGTTTGGCTTTCTTCAAGAATTGGTCAAATTTTCCTTCCAATCATGATACAACCCTCCAATCAGTGTACACCCATTTAAAGAGTGAGGTACCCCTCGTGCAGGGCCGTAAATGTTTATCAAAAATTGATTCCGACACCAAAATCGAGATCTGCGTCGAAAACCGCGTCCGATTATGTATGGCACACACGTGTGTACAATGTAGAACCGAAAAACTAAATCCCAGATTTTAGCCAAAATTGGCCAAAATTAAGAAATTTATTTTGGAATCTAGAGTGAAACCAATGACTTGCGATACGTTTCCAAACTCGGGTTTCGACGTAGATCACGATTCTAAAGCCGTTTTTTAAATTTGGTAAAAATTTACATCCCTGCACCAAATATTCAGGTCTTCAGCCAAAACCCCATAAGAAACCAGTGTTAACTTTAAGCCTCTGGCGCGACCCCTAAATTTGGTTCTAAAAATCTGAAAAAATTCTAGTAGTTTAGTAGAGAGTATTGGAACGTTTTGCCGAGCGGTCCCGAATTTTATCAAACACTTTTGGCATTTTGGATCACCCTACCAGTCGTACGGTGGTTAACCTGTATTGCCCTGTCCCCAGGGCACGTGTCTCCTCGGACCCAGGATGCAAGGTCTTACAAGTTCTACCGCGCCATGCCGTGCCCGCGGAGAAACAGGTTCGACTCAGTTAAGATTTGAACCCATACCGAAGTGCCTTTTTGACGGCCCTGACGAAGTGAAGAGCCCACTACGCCACGGAGACAAGGGGTGGAAGGTGAGTTAAGCCAAAGGAATGAAGCTTCAGAAAAATGTTACAGCAGGCGCGAGTCGAACAACAGCCCCCGACTGTTCGCACACAGTCGCTTAGTGTGCGAAGCGTTTGTGTTCAACGCTGTTCAGCGCTGTTCTCTGAAATGTTTTCGCCAGCTTTCGATATGCTGTTCATCAAACTCAAGACGCCCCCAAAAAAGTTCATGTAGCTTGGAAAAAAAAGAGAAAAAAATAGTCGAGACTTAGATATATTCCGGGGACCGTGTGAAGTCTTTTGTGTAAGTCCCAGCCAATGTGAGCACCTTGATGGGTCCAAAGGTCTACCACTTCGAAAAATTACGTACGAGGATCAGTCACGATTATGGTGATTATCAATGATTATTTGAGTTTATCTTTAACATATTGACTGATTATTGGCCAGTAATCACGCAACTTTTGGTCAAATTTAATATTTTTCTATATTTGTCAAAATTTGCCAAAATGTGGAAATTTTACGTGATTATGATTATGTGATTATCAATAATCATCTAGAGGAGTGTGCGAGGATTATGGAAGTGGTAGACCCTTGGATGGGTCCTCGAAAAACTCTTTACGAGCTTTCGATATGTTGTTCATCAGGCTTCAAATTGCCTGAAAAAGTGTTTCTTTCGTGAAAATTTTTGAGATTTGAAAGTTAGAAATATTTCATGCGCCAAGTTGTCTGTTTTGCCAAAGTCCCAAAGGCAGTGCCCCTCAACTGGACCCCAAAAAACTTGTCACCCGCTTTTGATGTGTTGTTTGTCAGCCCTAGTTGTCAGCGTAGTTGTACGCCTTTCTTGAAGCGTCCGAGTCCTTCCTTTTCTCCTATCTAAATGCATGGGGAAATTGCCTTGGAGCTTAGTTATATGCGCTTCAAGAAAGGAGTTAGGTTTTGTACCCTTGAAAAAGGCGTACAACTACGCTTTACTTTTACCAGTAATCCTTATAACGCTCTCAAAAGTGGGCCTTGAGATATGGGTGCGCGCTGCTCTGCTCGTAATTTCAAATTTAAGTGGCTCTGCTTGCCAGTGCCCTTTTGGTTGCTGCCCCTCCGCGGGGGGCCGGGCTGTGCCGGGCCGGGGCCTCTCTCCCCGTGCAGCGAGCTCCGCGCTGACCTCTCCTCTCCTCCCCGCCCGGCCCGGCCCGGCCCGGAGCCAGCCGCTGAGCCAGCCGCTGAGCCTCACCGCGAGGTATGCGGCGAGGCGTGGCGGAGCGGAGCGATGCGCTGCGAACAAACTCTCTCTTTGCGAGAAGACCGCGAGCCGCTGTTCCCCGCCCCGCCCCGCCCCACTCCGCCCCACCCCGCCCCTGTCTTTAATTACCTCCGCCTGATAGGTCCACCTCCACCGTCCGGGGGCTCGTGGCGACGGCAGCGGCGTTAGAGGAGAGCGCTCGGTGCAGCGACGAGCCCCTTGGCCCGGGTGGGGCTATTTTCACTCTACTTCGTTTGTCATCTGCTCACATCTGCTGGATGGAGTGTTATTTCGAGCTCCATATGTTTCTTTAATTAATTTTATCGTGTAGACATTGCTCTGCTGATTTGCGCCTCGGCCGCCGCTGCCGCGGTTATGCCCTCAGCATTCCACTCTTCGTTCCGTGTGGATGGACGGAGCACGAAAGAGGTGACTTGCCCTGCTCGACTTCGCCTCCTGCGCAACTGGCCGCCCGCTGCGCCGCACGCCGCAGGGCGCCGTGTTCACCAGAGGGTAGGCAGCGGCCTCGTCCCGCTCCGCAGCCCCGAGTGGCGGATTGCCTACCCCTCGCGGCGCTCTTCACCAGAGGGTAGGCAGCGGTCTCGTCCCACTTCGCAGCACCGTGCGGCATATTGCCTACCCCTCGCGGCGCTCTTCACCAGAGGGTAGGCAGCGGTCTCGTCCCACTTCGCAGCACCGTGCGGCATATTGCCTACCCCTCGCGGCGCTCTTCACCAGAGGGTAGGCAGTAGGCAGCGGTATCAATCTCGTCCCGCTTCGTAGCCCGGTGCGGCGGATTGCCTACCCCTCACGGCGTTCTTCACCAGAGGGTAGGCAGCGGCCTCGGCCCGCTTCGCAGCCCCGAGCGGCGGATTGCTGACTCCTCGCAGGGCTCTTCACCAGACCCGCCTACCTAGCTGCTTGGCACCTGTTTTACCAGAGCTGATCAAAGTACCAAATGCACTCGGATCCAAGAGCTTTCGATACTCTTGCGGATCAAGTGTACCTAGCATTTGGATTCGAGTGCATTTAGTAAGTTTGATCACGTGTATTTGTTCCACTGCAAGAGAAATTGTTATCAACTTGATTACATTTTGAGTGCATTTTACTCTTGAACCGAGAAACCATTTGTATGGCTGTATCAGGGGAAGAGGCGTAGACCACGTCTGGAATGCGCAAATTCATTTCTCAAGAAATGCCTCCAGTGCCAGCTCCGCCCATTATTCAAAAAGCGTTGCTAAGCTCATCGCGGACAGAGTGCCCGGGTAACGTCCCAGTAATAGCCGTCTGATAAGCAGCTGGTGTGTACAGTGTTCTCGCATTAAAAGCAAAAATGTCTGTCGGTCGGAATTGAAAACAATAGCGGGAAGAGTTGCCGCGCCAAATCGCGTCGCTACACCAGGTACGTTATTGGGCTGGTCACTCCCTCAGCACCGTGCAGTTATGTTCTCGAAGGGGCGCATCGCGACCAATACCGGCAGCCACGGGGTCGGGGAGGGAGAAGAAAGGAGAAAACGGGGTCCGCTCAGCCGCGGCGCGGAGCACGCGGAGACCCGAGTCGCAATCTGCTGCCTTATCTGCACGCCGAGTATCAACCAACGATCTTGAGACCCATGATGGCGTGGTGCGGGCCGTTGCACGAGCTCTGCAATAATAAAATCTATGTTGCGTTTCGGCGCAGGGAATATACGTGCTCACACCCAGAAAAAGTTTGTTCTTGATTTCTCTGTGGACTTAAATTTTTGAGCCTATTTTTGTTCTTGATGTAAGCCCAATTAATTTTTATCAGGATAAATTCATCATTATGCAATTATGCAAGGAAGGCAGTAAACCGAGCAAACTTTTGCATACTGAAGTTAAAAAGTATCAGTATTAATAATTGCGAAACCAATTTTATGTATGTGTTGGGATTTAAGCAGGCTATGAATGAAAACGCATTTAAAAACTTAAGTTTATTGTAAGCTATGATGGCTGGCTGCCCCGCCCATTTAGTTTAAAAAAAAGAAAGAAAGAAAAAAAAAATTTCAATCAAGATTGGTATTGATAGCAGATGATACCGCACCGCAAGAGAAATTGCTATGGGGTGCGACAATTTGAACGCACACGATGTAAACGACGAACGACGCCAGCAGCGCCGCGCCGCGTGCCTGCGGGGTTGGGAGGGAAAGGGGTGGGAGGGGTCCGCCGGCGGCGTGGCGGACCGAAGCGGTCGCTGGCAGGGAGGAGCTGTTATAGTGTTACACGCTGCGCGCGAGGAGGAGGTGCCATTGTTCCGCGCAGACTGCGCGTCAGGCGGCCATTGGGGCCCCCCCTACCAGCGCCACCCTATATTATTGTATAGTTGCAATTGGTTTCTGGACTCGAGAGTACAAGCTAGCTGACACCTTAGTGTCTTGTACTGTTCTATAGTAAAGAAAGTAAAGGTATCATCTGCTAAAAAATGACAAGATCAAGGGTTCCACCACTCTGGTAATCTTGTGCATACTTTCCCCGATAATTACTGGTGATCACATCCCAAAAATTCATAATTTTTGTCGTTTTGGGGTTTTCCCTCGCTAGCACGTACATAGAATGTCATAAATTTCAAAGTTTATTCGGAAATTTTACGGAAAACTGTCGGTAATCACTAGTAATCGGTAATCAGGTGTACGCTCCCCAGCTGAGTGATGGACCCCTCGGACAAGAAGTGACCAAACAATTTACCCAATTACTGTACTGCGAAAGAAAATACCTGTTTGGTTTCGGAGAGGCTCTCACTCTTTTTTTTTTTTTTTTTTTTTTTTTTTTTTAATTTTTTTATTCCTATTCAATCCTTATCTTGACATAGTATTGCAAAATCCTGAACGCCCTGTTTTCTTGCAGGCCCCCCGCAAACCCCTTGTCTGGAGTTGGAGTAGAGATGCCCCCGACTTGAGGAGGAATTTCAAGCTCAGCTATGGGTGATGGATTCAGAAGTCAGAGTCGAATTCTGCAGTCTGGACAGTAAAATGAAAAAAGAAAAAAAAATGAAGAAAAGGAAATTTGCTGAAGTGAATTGCCGGTGAGGTGAGGTTCAGTCATCACGCATGCCTGCTTGCACCAAAACAAAAAAGGTGAGCGAATGAGAACGCAATAAAAAAGCCGTAATGGGAACGAAGAGGAAAGCCAGACGGCAGTGACGACCAAAACAAAATTGTTAGGAAACGCGACTACACGGGTTCAAACAATAAAAATAAATCGGCGTTTTAGCTTTTTCTTACCGACTTTCCGTAGCAACGAAAGCAGACGTGTCCCCTAAGTAGGTTACCTTACGCTCGACGCCACTGAATGTACGTTTTACGGCCTCTTCCTCGTGTCTTTCCGCCCCCTCCGCCCCTGCCCCTCGCCCCTCAGCTCGGCCGGACGTCAGAATACAGTCGCCGTACACTCGCGACTAAATTTCCATCGAGTGAGGCAGCTGTCGGGCGATGTCGCCTACTGCCGGAATACGCCGGCGTGGTCCTAATTTGATCACTGCAAGAGTGTTTTCGTGAAAAGATAAGAAAGTGAACCAAACTAATTTTTTAAATGTATGATTTCCCTGTTAGAGAGTAATATATATTTTGAACGCTTTGGGTTTGAGCTTCAGAACATCAATTTTTATTCTTCTATCCTTTTTTTTACTCTGCTTGCCACGCGAGTGGACTGTAATCAGATCGGCGCAGTGTCGTTTCGATGGAAACGCTGAACACGCGTGTGGCATAGCATGGGAGAATGTCGATGAGACAGCAAAGGTGAGCAGAGCGAGGCAGTTGGCGAGACCTCCCCACACCCCACCCCACCCCGCCCCGCCCCACCTCACCCCACCCCGGTGGGTCCTCCTGCCCCCGGCGGCGGCGGCATGGCCCGGGCTGGGCTGTGCTGTGCTGGCGAGACACCGAACCGAACCGCTTGGCTTGGGCCGACCTCTTCTTTGTGCCATTGTGAGGAAGCGGCGGTGCGGCGGTCGGAGAGCACGACGGAGAGAAGGAGGAAGAAGGAGAATCAGAGGAGAGCGAGCAGGGGAGAGACGGAGGGAGAGAAGGAAGGAGAATGACGAGCGAGGTGTGCGGGATAGAGAGGTGAGAGAGGAGAGAGTAGTATAGTGTTGGGAATGGGAGCGCGGCGCGGGGCACCAGGCAGGCGTGCTCCCCGCCACGTAGCGCGAGCCCGAGCCCGAGCCCGAGCCCTTCACTCAGGACGAGTTTCCTAGAGTGGTGGTGGAGGACAGACAGACAGGCAGCTCCGGCTCCGGCCGTCAAGCCTTCTGCAGGCCGCCCCGCCCCGCCCCGCCCCACCCCTTCGTCGCGCCGGACGCGGGCCGCGGCCGCACCCCTCGGCCTCGACGCTGCTGCTGGGGATGCAGCGGCGAGAGGGTGCGCCGTGCGCCGTCGCGCAGCGTGGCCAGCAAGCGCGGGGTAAGGCGCGGCGGGTTGGGGCGGGGCGGGGCGGGCTGGGGTGGAGGGAGGTCGCGGCGCGGGGGCGGAAGTGGAGGGCTGGGGGTGGATGGCGAGGACGCAGGCGGGCCGTGGTGGACGCGCTCCGCGGGAGGGAAGGTCCGGCGGGTGCAGACCGACCTTGGCGACATCCTTCTCGTGCATGCCCAGGACGCCGAGCGTGGAGCGTTCCCCTCTGCTCCTGACCTAAATGCGGCCGAGACATTTGCAGGCAAATCTGATGCGCAAAAGCAGCAGGGCCGAGTATAGTAGAGGCTCAGCCGGTGGCGCCGCGGCCGCGCCCCGCCCCGCCCCGGCCACGCCGCACAACGACGCAACAACTTGGACGGATGGCAGAGGCGGAGGCAGGCGAGTCGCCCGTGCCCATGCCCATGCCGTGCGCCGTGCCAGAGGCGGCGGCGGACCGAGGCCATGATGCCGGTCGGGGCGGGGCGGGGCGGGGCGGGGGCGTGCCGCCGCCGGGGCCGGGGGCGGCGAGCGGTGGGCGGCGGCGGCTCGGCGGCGGCGCGGTTGCCAGCGCTACGCTGTGCTACGCTCGCGCTGCGCTACGCCGCTACGCCGCCGTGGGGTGGGGATAGGGCGGAGAGCGGAGCGGCTGCTGCTGCTGCTGCCCTGACAGCCAGCTGGGCCGCCCGGCCCGGCCCGGCCCGGCCCGGCTCGGCTCGGCTCTCGGGCCCCGCGCGCGTGGCGCGGCTGGGCTCCGCTCCGTGCAGCTCGGCTCGTCTTGGCGCGACTCGCCTACCCGCCGCCGCACCGCGCCAAGACCAAGACCCACAGGCTGGCGAGGCGAGGCGAGGCGACTTGCATTGCGGCCGAGCCAAGAAATAAGACGACCACGATGAGAGGCAAAACGTGCAGAGCGGAGCTGCGCGGCGTGGGTCCTGCGCGGGGCGGGGCGGGGCGGGGCGGGGCGGGGCGGGGCGGGGCGGGGCGGGGCGGGGGCGGGGCGGGGCGGGGCGGGGCGGGGCGGGGCGGGGCGGGGCGGCCTTTCGTCCATCCACTCCCTCTCCCCCTCCCCACCCACACCACGCCTGTCCAACTTGCCGCGGAGCCGTGGTCGCGAAAACAGCACCCCTTTCCTCGGCCGCACACAAAACAAGAACTCAAACACGGTCGCGGGCGGGGTTGTGTGGTGGGGTCGGGCCGGCCGGGGTGGTCTCCCCTGCAGCCCCCGCCGCGGCCGCGGTCGCACCCCCTCACCCCGCTCACAGGGGCGCCGCACACAGCAGTCGCGCGAGCATGTTTACGTGTCTTCGATCTGACGCCGCATCGAATTCCGATCAAGTTCAATTATTGGTCGAGTGCTGCAAGAGTTGGGCGCAGCTGGTCACGTCGCCAGGCCTCAGAGCTCTCGAACGGAGCGGCGTGGTGCACAGTAGCTCTCCCCGCCCCCACCCCCGCGAACACGGACTGAGTATTCTCAGCAGGGGTGCGCCGGGCAGGGGGAGTAGGAGCGGAGCTGGAGGGGCCCAAGTTAGATTATCCAGCGCTCTGCTGAACTATAGCGAATAAGGCAAATGTCTGGCAAGGTGAGCAGCGCAGAGCAGCTTGCTTGCATCTGGAGTCCGCCCTGACCTCGCCTGGAAGCCGCGCGGGGCGGGGCGGGGTGGGGCGGGGTGGGGCGCGGGCGGGACCTCGTCCTGCTGCGGACTGGTCTATCGGCTGCGCGCTGTGTAAGGTCGAGTAGGAGAGAGAGGGGGGAGGGGGGAGTGCGGGGCAGCGAATAGGTATATTGTCTGTCGTGTAAGGTCCTCCGCTCCGCCCCGCCCCCCTCCCTGCCCCCCTCCCCCAGCTGTGTGCTCTACCAACAGCCCCTTCGTCCTTTACCCGGTGAAAGCCTTCGAACTTCCCTTGCCAGTGCTGGTGGGGGGTTCGCTGTGTGTTTTTTCCCTTTTCTTTTAAGATTGTTAAACTATTGACGCAGCGAAGATGTGCGTGTTGTTTATTTAAACCTCCACTCCAGTTTGCCACAACACTTCCACTTCAGCTCAGCTGCTGTACGCGTGGTTGACAGCCCGACTGGAGTTACGGCTGGCACGGCACGCCTTCGCACTGCGCCATGCCTTTCCCATTTCTCCTCTATCTCCATGACTCCAGCGGAGCGGCGGATCGCAAACCAGACTGTGGCTGCCAGTGCGAGGGGGGAGGGGGAGGGGGGGGGGTCCGGCGGCGTGCCGTGCACCGTCTGCTGGCTGGGCCTAGCGCGGCAACAGCGCTCGGCCGGCCGCGGGGGGGAGGGCGCGGGGCGGGACGAGGCGGGGCCGGGCCGGGCCGCAGAGGGGCACGGCACTCAGCTCTGTGCCCCGCTCGCCGAGAGGAAAGAGACGGAGAGCGAGCGAGAGAGAGAGAGAGAGAGAGAGCTGAGCGCAAACTGGCATAGCGTGGGGATGGCGAAGTTTCAAGCGGCTGCCGCAACCTATCCCGCCGCGCGAAGTGACCTCCAACAAGGGGCGCGAGGAGAAGCGGGCTCCAGGAGAAGCGGGGCGGGGTGGGTAGGTCGGGTTTTTGTTCCTTTTTATTATTTTTTTGAAAACCTTGCGAGACTGTATTTTCATCGCTGAGTAAACAATACAAGGGGGGAGGGGGGTCGTATTTTTAAGGCAAGAAAAACGTGAACTTCCACCTCTTTCCAGCCGTTCTCATTGTGTTTACGAGAGAGTAAAATAATCCGTCCTCTTTTCACGCCTCGCCTCTCCATCTCGCACGCGAGGATATGTGAAGCAGCGTTCGATCGGCTCGCTAAAAATATGACGACTGTCCTGTCTGTCCGGCGCCGCCCCCGCCGCATCTCTGGACACCTCTCTGGAGTGGCATTCTGTTTCACCCTGCTCCCCTGCTGACGATGGCCCGGCCCGGCCCAGCCTGCCCCCGAAACCACGAGCACGAGAACCAATAGAAAATTCGAGAAACACGAGGATAGCTTCGAGAACAAACGATATCTCTACGGCCATTCCGTGTCCAGCGGACCACGCGTCTAAACGGCGTCCGCCGCCATCTGAAGCGGAAAGACAAAAAGTAAAAAGGAAAAGAGATGAAATGCACAGCCGGTCTAAGTACACAGGCCCTTCCGGCCCGGGCTCAGGCCCCTCGACCCTATCCAGCAATTTCATGCAGGACGGGTGGTTTCCCCTCTCTCCCTCCTCCTCATCCTCCTCCTCCTCCTCTTCACCCTCTGGTACGTGGAGCAGCCGCTGGCCGTGGCGTGGGCCGCCGAGGCGAGCAGGCAGAGAGGAGAAGAGATGAGAGGAGAGCCGGCTCCCTGCTCGGCTGGGCTCGGCTGGGCTCGGCTCGGCTCGGCGCGGGGCAGCGGCAGCAGCAGCAGGCGCGCGCGCCCGCTGCCAGCCGGCGGTCCGGGGTAGACAACCCGCGCACACGGCTGTCCCGCGGACCTGCCTACCGTCCAGGGGCGCCCGCCCGCCACGCCGCGCTCCCGGCCCGGCCGCCACCCAGCAAACCGGCTGCTCCTCTCTTCCTCTCTCTTTCTCCGGCCTTTCTCATCCCCTCTTTCTCTCCCCCCCCCCTCTCTCTCTCACTCTCTGTCAGACGAGCGTATCCGGGCGCAAATCCCAAATACGCCAGGGAACTGTGGCGTGGCCGAGTGCGAACAGCGAAATGCTCTTTCCGTTTTCTGTGATGGAAGGTTGTGGTGATTTTGACGGTGCGGGAGAGCTGGGCGGGGGTGTGGGTCGCCGGCCTGCTCGTAGGATGCGCAGCCTGCGCAGCACACACGTTGGTGGCGAGAGCACAAAACAAGAGCCAGAGGGCTGGACCGGGGGCGGCGGGGCGAGGTCTTCCTTCAATTTTGCGAGCCACACGCTATTACTCGAGGAAGGGGGCACGCAGCACGCAGCACGCGCACTAGGGGGAGAAATCTTCCCGCCAGGTGCAATTCATATGTGCTCCTAATTCCTAACAAGGTAGACGCACGTTAAAACCGTGTGAAGCTGAGCTAAATGTGCGTCTACCTTGGCCTGCGGCGCGCTAAAATTAAAATATCTTCGCGATTTTGGTTGGCATGCCTGTCCACCTCACATCCCACGCCTCACGCCTGCCTTTTCACTTCACGCCACCCCATCTTCCAGGCGGTCTCACCTTGCGCTTTCTGACAGGGCTGAGCATTTAAAGTTATAGTTAAATTTAAATTTAGCTCAGTCAATAATTCTGCAAGTTTTTTTTTTTTGAAGCGGGGCCACAGACTTTTACTTGTTACTGCCCGGAGTGGTATTTGGAACATTTAACAAATGTAATTTACCTGGAGGTAAAATAATTTTCCATCGCATAGACACAACCACTCTGTGAAGAGCACCTCACATTCTTCTCCGCGCGTGCGAGGGCGCGACTATTTTTACCAAATTCACGATTAGAAGGTGGTAAAATTAAACTGCGTTTTAAATACAGTAGAGAACTAGTTAGTTGAAAGGACCAAATCGCGGTTGTAGGGAACAATATTTTGCTCCTGATATTTTTCACAAAATATTGTTGAACAAATAAAAACTGAAGTCAATTTTTATCAAATTTTAGGGTCAAATCAGTTAAAATTTAGTTCATGAAGCTGTCCTCAGGATGGCCTTACTACAGAAACGGATGTACGGTGACTGGAAGTCCAAAAGACTGGAATATGAATGGATATGGCTGGAACTGATTGAAAAATGACTGATTTGGATCAGAGATGTGACTGGATGGGAGGTAGATTTTTTCCAATGACGCAAGCACGGACTAATAGAGTATTCCGCCAGAGGGGAACAGGAACCTAAAGAAGAAGAGCATGACCGCCGGTTCTGTTTCCTCTCGAAATCTGATCGGTCAACGCTGATGTCACTTTCGCCGTCAGCCAATGAGCGCACAGGAGGAAACAGACACAGCGGGCGTGGTTTTCTTCACAAGGTTCCGGTTTCAGTTGAACGGAATACCCTATTCGTAGTCTCCGCGCCCGTGCTATATCTAATTGTTTCAAGGCAATTTGTGACTATTTTGAATTATTTTTTGTTGACTGGATCACTGGAAAAACTAATGTGACATGAGTCACACCAATTGATGTGACCAGTTTATGTCACATTTCAAAACGTTACCAAATTCTCGGTCACGTTTGGTAATGTGACATCCGGTGCCACGTGTTATGTCTGCCTATACACTGTTAAAAAAATTTCATTACATTTTAATAACATTTATATGAAGCTATTTTCATTACAATTTCATTACAATGTTATTAAATCTTCATTACAATTTTGTAATGAAATTTCATAACACATGTCATTAAAATAATTGAAACTTTTAAAAACAAATTTCTTTGACTTTAACTCTTTCATATGTGACTCCTCAACGCACTAACGGGTTTTTAGGACGGAATCCTTCCAAGTTTACCGTTCCTTACCGGGAGTTGAACCCGTACCGTTGGGTTGGGAACCCCTCGCCTTAGACCACTCGGCCACGAGGACTACCGGAGAGGAGCCGAGCTGTAACGTGGTATCATGCCGCCGCTGGGGGGAGAGCGTTCCCCATTTGTTTAATAAACATGTAATGAAAATTTCATAACATGGTTTATGAAAATGGGCGTGTAATGAAATTTCAATGACGTGTAATGAAATTGCCGTTAAAGTTAATAACATTGTTCTTAAATTAAGAGTGTCATTAAATTTCATGACAACTTTATTAAAATTAATGTTGATTGCGTAATGAAATTTCAAACGTTTTTAACAGTGTAGTTATAACATGGAGGATGTCACATTACAAACGTTACCGAAAATATGGTAACATTACGTGATGTTACCTAAACTGGTCACATGTGCACATGTGACATATGTCACATTAGTTTTTCCAGTGATGTGACTATGGAAAAGTGACTGTTCGGTGACGGGGACACACACTGACTGAGTAGAGGTGAGTCCCGCTCTGGGAGTGGAACTCTTTGGCAGTGGTTATTGGAGAGGCAGCAGCAGCGCGAGAGGAGCAGTGTCTCACAAAGGATGTGAGGGGATGGGGTGAGAGACAACCTGCCTAATGGTTAAAAGGGTCGGGTCGGGTCGGGTCGGGTCGGGTCGGGTCGGGAGGGGCCGGGCCGGGGCCGGGCGGGTCGAAGGGTTGAGGAGCTCCGGCGGCAGAAGGATCAGGCAACAGGGCAGCAGGTGGCCGGCGCTGCGGCCTGCGGCCTCCCTGCGCAGGCTGAAGAGCACCGTGCGTGTGGACGGGTCGAGGGGGAATCAACTCGGAAAGTTTTGTTCACCTTGTAATTCAGGAAAATTCACATAAAAACTGGAAAATTCACAATCAATTGGAAAATTTCGGAAAATTCATACAAAAATGGGTAAATAAACTCCAGTAAAAATTGACAAAAATTCACAAAAATTCTCGGAACTTCACAAAAATTCTCATTATGTGGACACTAAAATTCAGTGTTGTTTCCCCCTCGGGCCGGGCCGGGTCGAGCCAGGCTTTCTGCTGAAGGAAGGTGCTGCTGCCGTTGGATGCCACGAAGCGATCCTCCGGGCATCAGCGCGTCAGCACCTCGCCCATACTGACACCGAGAGGCTCTTTCCCGCTTATCTGCACTGGAAAAACAAAGGTAGGACTTAATGCCTTTCTATGGGCATGAAATTTTTATGCCTTTGCAAAGGCACGAAATTGTCCAAAGGCATTAAAATTTAACACTTTTGGGACAGTTTTAATGCCTTTGCAGGGGTGCTAATTTTTAATGCCTTTGTAAAGGCATTAAACCCCTTCGAGTCCTACCTTTGTTCTTCCAGTGTGCGTCCTTGTCGCTCTCATGGGGCTCTAGTCACCCGTCCAACAGGAGGGGTTACTGACATAGAGCTCCCCAAGGCCAAGACACTTGTAAAAGCTAGATCTTAACCGGGACCCAAATGAAAGGGGCCTGGGGGAGGGGGAGGGGGGCAAAGCAGGGACCCGTAACTTAACGACATTTTGTGTTACAACGCTCATTTTCACGTTACGTTCCTCGTAACGTAACTTAAACAAAATTTTGATTTGTTACGTTACATAACACATAACCGTAACGTAACGAAAATACCGTTACAGCAAAGTAACTTATTTAATATTTCGATAGTCTTGCCTGATTTCTCCCAATATCCAACGAGATTGATTTCATGAGCGATATGCCGAGCCCCTTGCACCGAAAGACCGCTAAAATAATTTCTGAATCAAATAAGTTATTTTCAAAATAACTTGTAACGTAAACAGCTTTAATTAAGTTACGTTACAAATAACGTAACAAAACGACTGCAGGCATTTAAATTCGTCCCCGGAACTTGTCACGTAACGGCTTTACGTTACGTTCTGGGTCCCTGGGGCAAAGCTTTGCGTTTTCGCAGCCTCCAGGCGTCAAGTATCTCATTTTGCCTATCCACGAGGCGTTTTAAAAAGGCCTTCAAATCCACCCCTCCAGAGGGGTGGACCACTTCGACTTTTAAGGTGTACATGGGACATATACCAATACATTCCTTTAAAACATTTTTGAAATACATTCTGTAATATATGGAATATTTGAAATTAGTTATGTCAACGATATTCCAGCCATTTTAAATATTTCATTAACAGTACAAAATATCTTACTCAGCTCACAGAATTTGATTTAAGTCTCGGCTCGACAAATTTTGTAGACAAGATGTAATTTTTTGTACCCTTTGAAGCCTGGGATACAATTTATCGAAAGCCTGGGAAAAGTTTTTCTGAGGACCAATCGCGGTGCACTTCCCTTGGGAGATAAAATAGACTACTTGGCGCATGAAATTTTTAAAAGGTTCTACTCAAAAAAAATTTTCACGAAAGACACTTTTTCAGGCGTTTTGAAGCCTGGTGAAAAAATGTCGAAAGCTGGCAAAAAGTTCATTTTTTTTTTAGAATTAGTCGAGGTGCACCACCTTTGGGGGACTATGACCAAAAAGGCTTCTTGGCGCATGAACTTTTTAAGTTTCGACTCCAAAAGTTTTTTTTGCGAAAGAAATACTTTTTTAGGCGTTTTGAAGCCTGGTGAACAACATCAAAAGCTGGCAAAGAGGTTTTCGAGGACCAGTCGAGGTGCCCAGTGCCCACTGTGTCTGGTACTTACACAAATCACTCTTAAAAGCTTACAGTGATTTTCACTGTATGCTACAGTGAGGCCTGCAGCGCTGTAGCTTACAGCAGTGACTTCCACTGTAAGCCACGGTGAATTTCATTGTCAGCTACAGTTAATTTCACTGTAAGCTGCAGTAATCCACCGTGCAGCACTGTAATTTTCACTGATATTCATTGAAGCCTACGGCGATATTCACCGTAACTTACGGTGATTTTCACCGTAACATACGGTGATTTTTACCGTAAGCTACAGTTGTGCTGAAGGGTTCAATGTAGCTTGCAGTGAAAATCACCGTAAGCTTTTAACGGTGATAAGAGTCCACACGGCCCCCGGAATATTTCTTAGTTTCGACTCAAAACCAACTTTTACGAAGGATGTACTTTTTGGGGGGCGTCTTAAAGTTTGGTGAACAGCGTATCGAAAGCTGGCGAAAACGTTTCGGAGAACAGCGCAGGCATGTTGAACACAAACGCTTCGCACACTAAGCGACTGTGAGGCACAGTCGGTAGAGCGTCGGCTTACGAATTGTGGGGCCGGGGCCGTGGTTCGACTCGCACCTGCTTTAACATTTTTCTGAAGCTCCATTCCTTGGGCTGAACTCGCCTTCCACCGCGTGTCTCCGTGGCGTAGTGGGCTTTTCACTTCGTCAGGGCTGTCTAAAAAGCACTTCGGAAGGATCAGCATGGGTTCAAATCTCAACTGATGCGTACCTGTTTCTCCGAGCATGGCATGGTCCGGTTGAAATAGTAAGGCCTTTGCATCCTGGGTCCGAGAGACCCGTGTCTTGGCGACAGGGCAATATGACTGGTATCTGACTTACCCGCCGCTGTTCCGAATCACGCGGACAGGCAGTTGCCCTGTACAGCTTGTACAGCGGGGAAACATCGGATCCCGGCCGATCTCCAAGGATAAGCCCGCGGGGCGCGGGGTCCCCATGTTAAGAATGAGTAAAGTATCCCGTTTTTTTTTAAACCCTGTTTTCATTTTTACGATTTTCTTAAATGTTGGCTCGGATGTTTGGGAAAATTTGGAATATTTTCTGTTGAATATCTGATGTGCACATGGAATAGTCGAAAGTGGTCCACCCCTCCACCCCTCGACCCCTCCCTCCTGAGTAGGGCTGTTTGCTGGGACAAAATCTATTCGAAACCCACACAAACTCGCAGCGGAGCCAGAGCCGCCACGCCACCAGCAGCAGCAGCCCTGGTCCGGCCCGGCCCGGCCGTAGGCATTCAGGTGTAATTCGACCCCCATGCCGCCCCGCCGCGCCCCACCCTGCCCCTCCCTGGCTCCAGCGTGCTGCAGCTGGCCGGGGTGGAGCAATAAAGGGAGATCGAAAAGGAGGTCTCCATGCAAGCTAGGCGCAGCCGTTAAATAATTCGAGCCTACCGCGTGAAGCGAAATCGCGTGCGGGACTTCATTTCGTGAGGTGCATTCACTCAAAACATTGGCCATTCCTCATGCGGCGTTTTGCGTATTTAGCTCATTGCAGCGGCGCCACGCCACGCTCCTGCCGACTGGTTCAGAACATCGCGCTCATGCCTCTATCCCTGTCGCACTCATGGAGCAGCCCCATACCCTGGATAACACACCCTCGTGAGTGCGACAAGGACAGAGGCATAGGAGCGATATTATGAATCAGTCGGCAGTAAGGATCTAGCACTTCCATAATCCTCGTAACCCCACTAGATGATTATTGATAATCACATAATCATAATCATGTAAAATTTCCAAATATTGACAAATTTTGACAAACATGGAGAAATAGTATCAAATTTATTGACCAAATAAGTTGCCTGATTACTGGCCAATAATCAGTAAATATGAAAAAGATAAACTCAAATAATCATTGATAATCACTATAATCGTGACTGATTATAGTCCTCGTACGCGATTTTTCTAAGTTGTAGACCCTTGGTCGGCAGTCCGCAGTCCGCGCCGCGGCGGCCGGCTTCCGCTCCGCGCCGTTAGGTATACCGCTGTGCTGTGCTGTGGCCGGGGCCGGGGCCGGGGCCGGGGCCGGGCAGGTCGGTGCCACGCCACGCCGCGGCCACGCGCGAGCCCCGGCCGTCACGGAGGCCAGTGCCCCCGCGGCCCCCGCGGCCCCCGAGCCGCGCGCAGCCTTGTGCGTGCACGGCCGGGGCGCGGGCGCGCGGGCGCACCCCGTAAGATGAGCAGCGGCGGGGTGGGGCGGCGCGGCGCGGAGCTGGCCTGTCACGGGGTTGGGGGTGGTTCCGCAGCCGCAGGGCGCGCGATAGCGGAGGGGAGAGAGGCGGCGGCGGCGTCGCATGAGCAGCGCGCTATCGGGAGCACGGCGGCGGGGCGCACGTCCGTCTGGGAGAGGGCAAGGGTCTGCTCCAGGGGTGCGGGGCGGGGGCGGGAGGGGAGCAGCAGCATGCATGCAGAGGGGCGCCTCTCCAAGAGGGTCAGTTCCGAGGTCAGTTCCCACGGATATTCGAGGTTCGCTCTCTCCACACACACACGCGCACACACACACACACAGATAGACTTTTCCCTCTCCGCCAGAAAGGTCTTCCTCTCAGGCGGGCAGGCACGTCCCACAGAGCCTCCTTTCATAGACTGGCACTCCCTCACAGGACCTCCCCATAGACGGGCTCATCCCTCAGAGTCTCCCCCCATGCATGGTTCCTCTCCACGGGGGCCTTCCTCCCATGGATGGTCACCTTCGACTGGGCCTCCTCCCTTGGACGGGCACCTCCCAACAGCGCCTCTTCCTACAGTCAATAAGCGCCTCCCTCTTCGATTCCTCTCACAGACGGATGCTCCCCAAGAGGCCCTTCATCGCTGACGAGCAACTCCCCACAAAGTCCTTTCACAGAAGAGCCTCCTGTTGGAGCGGGCCCCCTCGCCTCGAGGGGCGCCGGCGCCGCCGCGTTACAGTGCTCTCCCACACGAGGAGTTTGCCACGTCGCGGACTGCTCTCCCGGCCGCCCCGCTCCCCGGCGGTGCCCCGGGGGCCCCGGGGCGCCCGGCCCGGCTGCCTGTCACCGTCGCCCCGCTCGCCCGCCCGATGAGGTCGAAGTTCAAGTAAAGCATTCGCCATGAGAGCGCTGCTGCTGCGCTGCGCTGCGCTGCTGGGCCGGCGGCCCCGTTACACTTCCGCTTCTTTACGCCCGGGCTCAAGCCACCATGGCGCCACGCCGGCGCGGCCAGGCCGGCCGGCCGGAGAGGAGAGCCCCGGTACAGCAACCCGCGGCCGAGCCGAGCCGGGACGGGAGCAGACCGGAAGCTACAGCTCCGTGCGTCATGAACCGCACCCTGTCGCCGGCTGGGCTGGGCTGGGTTACCCTCGACTGGGAGGGAAACAGCTCTGAAATTCGACGGGGCCTATTAACGTTCACGGTAAAAGCTATGTCTGATTTTTTGAGGAAAAATGGAAAACTTTGAGGACCTCGTATACTTTGAGGAAAACTCCTTAGATTTTGAGGAAGTCTCCTCAAAATTTGTGGAGATTTGACTTATTGTTTGAGGAGTCTTCCTTAAAATCTGAGGCGGGTTTCCCTCAAATTACGGAAGTTCCTCAAAGTTTTCCCTTTTTCCTCAAAAAATCAGACATTGTTTTTACCGTGATTGTCCGATCTTCCAGCGACGCTTCAACGTTGTGCGATCTCCCAGCGACGCTTCAACGTTGTGCTGTCTCCCAGCGACGCTTCAACATTGTCCGATATGTCCTTTACAGCGCGCGGCGTAAACATGACGTTTCACATCATACCACGTCGCACGTCGCAGTGCTTCAAGTTTTGTAAAATAAAACTGATATCTTTATTCCTTGGTCTCTGACAAATCAAAAGCTACCAAAGCACGTCAAATTTTATCAAGATTTGCCTTCCGATATTAGTTTCTAGTAAACGGATGCACGCTCTGACCGAAAAGAAGATCGTACAACGTTGAAACGTCACTGGGAAATAGCAGAACCTTTTGGTACACCTCGTAATTCAGGAAAAATCAGAAAAATTCAGAAATATTCAGGAAAAATTCTGAAAATATCAGCAGTATTTTGAAAATTTAGAAGAAAATTCAGAAAAAAAGGAAAATTCACTGAAAGTCACAGAATCATACAGAAAAAATTCAACCAAAAATTTATAAAAATTCACAAAAATGTACAAAAAATCACCAAATTTGTACACCCAACTTCCAAGTTGTTTGCTCCTCGGTTGCCTAACATATACGCAGCTCCCCTTCGCCGGCCTCTACCTTTACCTCTACCGGGCCGGGCCGGGCCGCGCTAGGCCGCGGGGGGCGGGTAGGCTACGGCTGAGGCCCCCGAGGCCCCCGGCGCGGTAGTCCCCCACCCCCACCCCCGCCCCGCCCCGCCCCGCCCCGCGCCCGCGGCCCGCAGGGCGCTCACCGCGGGTCCGCTCACCGACTTGGCACCGCGGTGTTGCGCGACGTTGCGCCACGCTTCGCCGCGCCGCGGGGAATTCGTGAAGCAAGCCTTCTAGGACGGGGAGGAGAAAGCCTCTAGGAAAAGCTTTTCTAAATCAGGCCTCTCTTATTGCTATGGAAGAATCAGAGATCCAAAGGAAATGCGTCAAACCCTGTGAAATAATACTCGTAGAGTTACGACTTTTTCCATAAATTCTGATCACTACACGGAGTCGTAAATTTATGACAGCAGTCGTAAATCTAAGAGAGCAAATTCTTGCCCGTCGAAGAAAACTAAGTCGACTCATGGTGACATAAAATACTCGTGACTTAACAACTTTAAGTCGGAGATTTACGACGTTTGTCTAGGAAAATTTTTCCGTAACCCTCACAACTTTTTTTCAAAGTGAAATAATGTGATTTTGACATTCCTACTCTTGTCGCGGTGACGTTTTTCTTTTTGCCAAAGCGCTTTTACCGGGCCTATCTTGCTTCCAAGAGTGCCAAGTAGCAAAGATCAAGAAGTGATCAAAATAATGTGATTCTGACATTTCTATACTCTTGTCACGGCGTACGCTAAAATATTGAGGTCACATTGACGTCTAAGTGATGGCATTTCACTTTGACCTCACTATGACATCAGCTCTTAATTGAAACAGGTCTAAATGGCAAGTGTCTCTGTGACGAACCTTTGTTGGTTCTTGGTTACGACAGGAGTTTCAGAAAGTTTTTCTTTGTTATTGAATCGCGAGGGTCGGAAGCAGCAATGTTTTCCGAGCCACACGTGGCCGTATGGCCTGCAATCGGAGGGGGGGGGGGGACCCTTAGGCCTTTCAATATTTCCAGGACATACTGTTCCGTTCGTGGCCATAAGTACGCCTTAAAAACAGTCTGAAAAATCTCGTAGAAGCATTTGATGTTATTAGGCCGTCCTTACTCTCAGCGCTTTCGTCATGTCCGTTTCGCATTTTTTGACAATTTTGTTGTCACTCCAGTCCCAAAGGTTGTGTTGAAATGTACAGCTGTACATGTTTTCTCCACTATCAGACAAAATATCAACGAAAATCTGCAAACAGACAGAGGCGAATGCTTCGAAAATGTTGAGTGTAAGGGACCATCCATAAAGTGCGTCCGCTGTTATGGGGCCCAAAATGACCCATCCCCACCCCCATGTACGTCACCGTCCGTCTGCAGACTACCTCTTTCGGACGTCCGTTTTGGCATATGCCCCCCCCCCCCCCCTCGTAACTTACTCAATTTCTTTCTATTTGTGTTCTATTCCGGTTTTCCTATAGATTAAAAACGGACGTCCAATTCCGAACTGCTGCGACCCCCCGCCTCCCCCACGTTCGTCAACATCCGTTTTCGACGACCTCCCTCCCCCCTCGGCCAATGACGTACTTTATGGATGGCCCATTAAGCCACACTGCAAAACCAACAGTCAACTTAGTACACTGTTCCTAATGTGTACTTAGAGATAGGAAAATTACGCGTTTCAAGTTGCCCGATTATGCTTTAAAAATGCGAGTATTTATGCTCTAAATATGCTCTTTAAATGGGTCGATTATGCTTCGATTATGCTTCGTTTTGGACGATTTTATGCGATTTTATGCTTTTTGGTCGTAAAATCAGCAAATTTGCTAAAAACCAGGGTTTAGGTTTAAAATTCGTTTAAAAAATAAAATAGATTAAATAGATTGAACAGTTTAATTAAAAAACAAAAATAAAATGGCACAGAACATTGGACTACGCGGTGACCGCCGATTGGTGCCAAAATTCAAAATCGAGTCGTTGTTTGGCGTTTGAAGGCCAAAAACAGCCTAAAATAGCTATTCCGCGAAAATGAAAACGCGCCGCGGCCGATTTTGGGCCCAATTATGCTCTAATTATGCGATTATGCATTATGCTGCTTTTTGCGACCAATTATGCTTTTTTATGCTCTATATTTGTCATCTAGGGGGGGGTGCAAGGGTACCAAATATCTTGTCCCCGTTGTAATCGGACAACTTTTATTAAATTACGCGATTATGCTCAAGCATAATCTTCCTATCTCTATGTGTACTTCAAAGCATGCACTAGGAAATGCATGCCTTCCAAGGTATGCTCTAGGAAGTGCATGCCTGCCATGGTATGCACTTGGAAGTGCATGCCTGGTATGGCACAATGCTATGGTAAGTACACTCTTCCAATGCATACCATGGCAGGCATGCACTTCCTAGTAGTGCATACCTTGGCAGGCATGCATTTCCTAATGCGTGCTTTGAAGTACACATTAGGAACAGTGTACTTAGTTGACTGTTGGGTTTGTAGTGCATCTTTACGGCGGAGGTTGAAAGATATTATAATCAAATGAACCTTATTTGCACCAACACGAACGAGATTGCATCATCTAATGCAAGACAAACTAAAAAGCGAGAGGTCAAGAGAGTCGCTCCGATTTTGTTTAAAAGTGGCTTTTAAAAGTAAACTGTGGAAATGTATCTTCTTTGTTTCTGGAATGTAGACCTACAACACCAAATGGCCTTTAAAAAATTTAGGAAAACACCACTGGTTGGCAGTGCAGCCTGTTAATCTTCAACGAACTAAAATCGGGCGCGGGTTAAGGGAGGGAAGGGGGGGGGGATAGCCCCCCCCCCTTTCCCTCGATCTCTAGATAGTCGCCTGGAAAGTAGGCAAATAGCGCGACAGAACCCCTGTATGTAGACAACGTGGGGTACGCCCCCCCCCCAACCCCCACCCTCCGGTCGGACCTTAATCCGCGCATGACTAAAATAGGTGCTGCATGACCATCGAGCTTTGTGCTCTGAAAAGTTTTCATTGTTTCGACATTTCAGCGTTTCCAAATGTCTTTTCATCATACATTTTGAGTCCTGCGTGTGCGACGCGACACCTATGCGTGCTGTTTGCATCGAATATCGATAGCGATCGGCGGCTCATCTCTGTCCCTTGTCTTGCCCACGGTCTCTTGCTTCGTCGAACACTCCTTTCCGATGTAAATGTCAAATAATCTTTACTGAGTACAGGGATGACTAACAAAAGGCAACACGAGAAGCTTCAATAGAAATACTTTTATTTTACTTTAAACTATCGCATTACGCATAACATGACATCACTGGAATATTTACAACACAAACAGAAAAAAAAGACAGTGTGCAAAAAAGCCCACCCTTCCCTCCCTCGAAGGCCCTACCCCTGCCCCTACCCCCTACCTAGCTGTAGGCCCGTTAGTCCAAGGCACGACTGCCCAGCCTCCGCATGTCATTAGGGGCGAGGGCAGTGTGAGGGGGAGGGGCCCCGGCGAGGGCGAGGGCCACCCCGTGGGGCACTCCTCACCAGCCCTTGGACTCGAGGTACGCTTTGAGGACACTGACGTAGTCGCCCCGGAAGGTGATCTGTCCTGCGACCTCGTTGACCATGGTGTTGAAGATGTCTTTGGGGTAGGTCTTGCTGACGACGGCCCGGAGCTCCTCCTCCAACGCCCACACGTCGCCCTGGATGTAGCGGACCACGGTGCGCTTCCGCACTCCCCGCGGCGTATCGCGCTTCAGGTACACGGGCAGCATGTGGTTGGCGGTGCGCTGGATGAAGTACGGCGAGTCAGCGGGCGCTGCGCGGGGCGGGCAGAGGAGAAAATAGGGGGCGGATCAGTACGACAAACAAAGGTTGGGCTAGGGGCTGGAAGGAGGGGGCGGGGCGAGAAGATGAAGAAGGAAAAGACGAAGACGGAGGAGAAGGGAAGGGAGAAATAGGTAAAGGAGAAGGAGAAGAAGGAAAAGGAGAAGGAAAAGATGGAGAAGGAGGGCGAGGAGGGAGGGGAGGAAGAGGGGAAGGAAGAGGAGGAGGAAAAGGGGGGAAGAGGAGGAGGGGGCAGGAAGAGGAGGAGGGGGCAGGAAGAAGAGGAGGAGGAGGAGGAAAGGGAGAAATAAGTAAAGGAGAAGGAAAAAGAGAAGGAGAAGAAGGAAAAGGAGAAGGAAAAGATGGAGAAGGAGGGCGAGGAGGGAGGGGAGGAAGAGGGGAAGGAAGGGGAGGAAAAGGGGGGGAAGAGGAGGAGGGGGGAGTAGGAAGAGGAGGAGGGGGAGGAGGAAAAGGAGGAGGGGAAAGAGGAAGAGGAGGAGGAGGAAGAGGAGGGGGAGGGGGGTGGAAGAAGAGGAGGAGAAAGAGGAGGAGGGGGAGGAAGAGGAGGGGGAGGGGGGTGGAAGAAGAGGAGGAGAAAGAGGAGGAGGAGGGGGAGGAGGAGGGGGAGGAGGAGGAGGAGGGGGAGGAGGGGGGAGGAAGAGGAGGAGGAGGAGGGGGGGGAGGAAGAGGAGGGAGGAAGAAGGAGTAGTGGGGATGGTAAGTAACACTTAATGACAAAATGCATTTTAACAGAGAGTGAGAGAGAAAAGAAATGAACAATTTGTAGGTACATAATCTAAAAAGATTATTTTTTAGCCAGAGAGGGCAAATGAAAAGGTAAGTTAGTGACACTTCTTTAAAGATTACTGAGATATGATGACTATGTGGCCTATGAGGACAAGTTAGTGTGCTAGATCACAAGCTATTGAAAAAAGAGAAGGAAAAAGAAAAAACAAAAAAAAAGCACCTCTCTCTGAATGAGTTTACTGCTCTGAACCCCTATGTTTTCTGTGCCCTCAGGAGTCGAAAATTAAGCTGATTGAACTACGTCCCACAAAATCCCAACAATAAATGAAAATAATTGCACTTACGATTTTGAGGCTTCCAGCCGGAGGGGTACTCAGGCTTAGGTGATGGTTTTTTTATGACAGGCTGTGGCAATAAGTCTTGAACAAATTTCCATTCTTCTGGGTTTCGAGAGATTTCAAAGCCAGTATACTGGGTAGAATCATCACTAATTAAAGGACTCGACTTAAACCGAGCATACCTGACCTAGAAAGAAAAGTTTTTTAGCTTGGTTAAAACTTAAATTCAGATATCTGTGAGGCTGAAGGATAAACAATTTTAAATATATTGACTTTTGAAAAGAAATAACATGGACGCTGATCAAAGGAAACCTCCTACAGCATGCGGTTAAATCCGATACATGTTGGTTGCAAAATTGTGTTTATTTGAACTTTTCGGCAAAAAAATATGCCATGCATCTTATTCACTCAAAAAAAAAAAAGCTAAAAAATTACATGATCAAGGCTGAGAGATTGCATGAAACAACTGAATTTTTGCAAAATAAAAAATACATGATGCATGTTACTGACTGAATGGTAGGTTAGGTTTTCGGTAGTAGCATTTATGTGCGATGAGATTGGCACAAAGCTAAGATTATAAAGGGAGCTCTTATACAAATTTCCTCTTCACTCATGAAAATTCATTTAAAAACAAAGGAAAAGGTGAAAACTATTCAAAAGGACATGCGGCGTCTGCTGGGGGGTAGTAATATACACAAGTTCGGAAAATGACAGGTTCTCATCGTGTCTTGGAGAACAGAAATACTCACTGGTACAGAATGAATAGCTGGCAAGGTCCTTGGAATTAAATCAATTCCAAGTATTCTATTTAAACACTTAAATCCTGCGCCAGACACGAAACCCAATGTTTTCATAGTTGCCATTTTGGTAGCGCCTTCGCTCTCCCCACCGCCCCTCTCCACTACGAAGGCGACGGACGCGTTGTGATTCGTTCGTGCTTTCTGCGATAAAAGATGGTACGAAAGCGCAACATGTAGGACGTCCATGAGGATTTCCTCATTTAAAGACGATTTTCGCGTGTCTGTAGGCGTCTTTTACTTGATATGTGTATTGAATTTGGACCAATAACGCTTGCTCTGTCCAAATTTAGCTGCAAGAAGGCCAACATTGGCCGCCACAGTGCTGAAAAGAGGATTTTTCGACGATGGTTGTGAGGTCGACTCCTGGCACTAGGTAGCGGTACATTCTCGCTGCAGGATAAGGGTAGAAAGGTGAGTGTACTTTGAAAAATTGTTTCTCATCAGGTTTCTCGGGTTTATTTTGCTGAACTTAGAAACGCTTGGTTTGTGATGTCATTGTTATCAAATAAAACGGTGAGGTGTTATACAATTTAAAATAACGTCTGTAGGAATTTAAGACATGTCAAGCACATATCGTGATCCATTTTTTTTTTTTTTTGCTTTTATGACAGCATGTTTTTTAAGTCCTTTTGGAATATTTCTCCGACTGCTTTGGCTTTCGTTTACTCACGATGTTGGTGTCACTTATTATTTACTGTAAATTACTGTAAACCAGTGAATACAAATATTTCTGTTAGTGGTTAGGTCAGTTTCATGAAACTTTCAAAAGAATTGAATATTTTTCCAGTTTCTTAATTGGTGTGAGCCACTTGTGTTTTCAAACAAAAATCTCCTGTGTATTATTATTATTTTAACTCTCTAAATATATCAAAGTGTATGTATCAGTCTAATAAATCTAACCTTTGCTGTGTCACTTGACATAGTAAACAAAGATTATTATTATTTATTGGCCTGATTTTAAAGTCAACAAGGATTTACACAAGGCTTTATTTTTTCATAACAATTCTTGTGATTTCTGTTTCTTGTTCCTGTAGTTTTGACCTCTTCTTAACCACCTACTTCAAATAATCTAGAATTTTTGGATTCTTTAATTCAAGTGCCTCATTTTTCTCATTTTTTGAGAATTATTGATATTAATGGAACTAACTGTATATTTTAACTTTTTTGTAAACATTTGTATTATTTGACACCCATGAAAGTTGATCTATTAATTTTTTAAAATGTGTGTCTGATCATTTTTTGGTTAGTATTTGTTTTTTGAAGGAAATTGATAGTTGTCAAAAGAATCAACCTTCTATTCTTACCCCTAATGCCCTTTAAGATTTAAGCTCTCTTCAAGCCACAGTTTGGCGATTGCTTGTGAAGTGTTCAGTAACAAGCAGCTTTTGTAGACATGCAGCTTGTTTTTTAAATTATCCGTGTCCTTTAACATGTTTTCTCAAGCATTTTATCGTTTCCCCATGAAATGCCTATATCTTTATATCTTTTTTTTTTGTCAACAGGGCCTAGGCAAAGCAAATGCTCAAGCAATGCTATTCTATTATTTTATAAACTGCTGCACTTATAAAGAATAGCTCATCATGGTTAAAACAAATGCCCCAAAGAGAGGAAGAGCCACTGGAAAGTCAAGACCTCTACGCAGTGACAGCCAATCAAAAGGGATGCCCACAATTGTTTTAAACAAAGGAAAGTCGAAAAAGGTCAAGGTAGCTGCAAGTAAGAAGAAAGTTTTTCATGTTAGTTTAAAACCTCAAGTTAAGAAACCAAAGGCTAAAGCACTTGTTGAAACTGAAGACAGTGATACAGCCTCTGTGGCTTCAACTAGAGGTAGACGAAATGCTACTGACAGTGAGGCAGGTACTTCAAAATCTCCAAATGAACCAGAAAAGAAAGGAGCCAAGAAAACTCAGAAAACTGCAGAGAGATCTGAATCTCCTGCCACCACAAGACTTTCGAGAAGCTCCTCAGCAAACAGTGTTGTTGAAAAAAAGGCAGAAGCAAAAAAGGTGGTAAAGGGCGGTGCTGAAAAAGGAAAAGGCAAAAGCCCTGTCACAAATCCGAAACATGGGATTTTGAAATTTTTCTCCAAGAAAACTTTGCCAAGCAAGGGTTCCTCTGGAAGCAAGAGTGCAAACCAGGCTGCAAAGAAAGATGCTGGAAATGAAGAAGGTGAGTCACAAACTGAGCTTCCTGAAAATTCTTCCCCTGATAGCGTGAATTCAGGAAGTGTCAGGTCTAGCCAAATAGCTTGTGATCGTTTTGAAGTTAATAACGATGATTCAAGTGCAGTAGATGATGATGAATCATGTAGAGGATCCCATATAGAAGATAATGACACTCAAAATCCAGAACCAGATGAATCTTCGGCCAAATCAGTGAATGGAAATGATGTAGATGGCGAAAAGTTTATCCCAAAACTTACAAAGAAAAATATCAATGAGCTCTTTCCATCTGATGATTCATCTAGTAGACTTCGTTCTGGAAGCCCAGCATCCCAAAAATCAACAAGGTCATTAGTCTTACTAAGAAATTCACCGAAAGCAACTGCTAGCTCCAGTCTTAGTTTTACTACTCGATCTGAGAGTGGAATTCGTGCGTTGAGAAATGGAAAGTTGAAGAGATCTACTCTGTCTGAAAATTTATTCTCTGGCTCCAAAAAGAAGAAAAGAGTTTATGCTGGTATGGTAAACAATGATGATAAAATTGAGGACAGCAGAAGTGATTTTTCAGATGAGCAGTCTAGTATATTTTCAGAAAGTGATTCATCGAGTTTCATAGATGCTTTCCCTAGACTGCAGAAGAACGGACTGGATGACAAAATGGACTCAGAAGATGTCCCAGGATCAATGAGCAATGATGAAGATGACATTGGTCTGGGTGGAATATCTTCTGCAAAGACTGCTTTGGGCTCAAGAAGAAAGACCCTGGCTTCTCGAGCTCCCCCTGTCTCAGAGGCTATTCCCAAAAGTAATGATATTTTAAACCATATCCAATCAGATTGGGACTCAGATGGTGAAACCAATGTAGAAGAAGCTGATTGTGCAGCATCAAAATTACCAAAAGAAGGAAACTCTGCATTTGATGAATTGCTATCAAATTCACCCTTGCTACCTCCTTCAGCTGATAAGGATTCATCTAGTGATGGTAAAGCTGTAGAAAAGTCTGATGTAGTGGACAGCTGCCAAGATTTTAGTAAGCCCTCTGAAAATAAGGGTGAAATTAGTGAGAGTAATCAGAAACAGGATTCTGGGACCAAATTTGATGAAGAAAATTCTGTAAGAAAGTCTGAAGACTTAGTGGATATTGTAGAGAAGGACTTGGTAGATGCCCTTGACAAGGACATAGTTGATGCCCTGGAAAACTACACAGTGGATGTGGAGGCTCGGTCTGAAGTGAAGCAAGATGCTGTTCAAGATGCTAATACATTTTCAGAATCAACAAAGAATTCTATTGAGTCCCCTGCGTCCAGCCAGCCATCTACCGACCCTGATGATTCATCTACAGATTCATCAAAGAAAATACCAGAACCAATTGTTCTCAAGACAAGTGATAACAAAAATGGCTTTGCTGATTCTGTAGATTTTGTTGCTAAGAAAAACCCACGTATTGACTTTGAGCTTCTTAGAAGACGCACCAAGAGGTCCATGAGCTTTAATATGGATCTCCCAGAGAAAAATCAAAGCCAACGAATTTTAGCCGTGGAACCAAATAAGTTACACGGGAAAGCTTCTCTTGTTTGGACTGTGAAAGCAGTTCGAGAACCAATCATACCAAAGACTGTCACTAGCCCTGAGAAAGGACTTACTAAGCCTGACAACTCAGAGAACAAGAATTTGCCCATTGTGAAACCTATGATGGAATCAACACAAAATGACAATCAGCCTTCTCCCAAACACATGCCTGAATCAATAATTGTGTCTGCCCTACCCTCTGCTTGCAGCAGTTCTGTGAAGGAGAATATACTGGTCAAGAAATCCCCCAAGCAAAGTCCTGGAAGGTCTCCAGTAAGGGAAACTCCTCCAGTTTGTTCACCTAAGGTTCCACTACCAGCTTCATCGTCTACTGTAAAAGCCACTCCAGAAGTGAGGAATGAGAATTCTGTCAGTAATGTCATTGAGTTGGAGGAGACAAAAGCAGTCTCAAATGGAATACCTTCATCTGCCTCTGACAGTACTCTTGCAGCCACTGCAAAGCAACCATCTGATGTAGAAGAGACTCCATCAAGTAACTCGAAAACAGTAGATGCCGCAGTTCCTGTAGAAACGGAGGATATTTCTGTTGGTTCAGCAGCAAAGACTCCAATAGGAGAAAATTCTTTTGAGTATAGCACACCCCTATCAGAAACCCAAAAGATTGATGAAATAACTGAATCTGCTAATGTTGCAAGTGAACGATGCAAGACTCCTGACCAGATATTATCTGAATTACAATCAGGTACTGAGGTTACTCCTGATAAAGGTTTTGATGAGGAATCATTTTGTCTGAGACTTTCACCAACACCAACTAAGGATGAGTTCAATCAGTCTAATAGCTCTATAGTTTTAACTCCTGTGAAAGAAAGCTCTTCTGTTCCAAAGAAAGTAGTGTCAAATGCTGTTGCAGAGAAGAATTCTGTATCAGTTGATGTAGGAAAGGGAAATGCAAACCTGAGTGACAACCTTGAAGAAATTGGGGCAATGCTGCCAGAAGAAAATAAAATTATTGAACTGTCTGAAACAATTTCAAGCGAAGTGTCAAGGGCTGAGAAACCAATTTTGCAGCTTGTATTCAAAAAGAGCTCTACCAGGCCACGTAGCCTTTCTGCTGATTGCAATCCATCTGCCATTGCCTTTACCAATGACGAAGACATATGGGTTGTGAAAAACAATAATGGTTTGTCAACTAAAGATGAGCATCGTCTGGAAACTGGAAAGAACAGCATTGTAGTTTCTGAAGATGCCAAGGAAAATGTACCTGAAAAATGCCTTGAATCAGTTGTCAATCCCACCGTAGAAAATCAAGCTTCTCTTATAGAAACTGTTATGAAAAGTGATGATTCTTCAAATATGACAGTAGAGTGTTCAAATATACCTGTTAAACAACCTGGCCTTCTCTCTCCTCGACTTGAAGCAGATGTTGAAAGACTCAATTTGAAGATAAATGTAAACGACATTGAAAAGAAACGCCGTGAAATAACTGAGGAGGAACAGAGTCCAGAGAAAAAAGCCATAAAAGAGAGGGTTTTAAGTTCCTTAGGATTGCAGTCTGTGGCAGCAGCTGCTGCTGCAGCTGCATCAGTTGCTGGTCGTCCAAGCAAAAGACGAAGCCAAGATGGATTACTTCCTTCATCTGGGCGTTTGAAAGCTGTGATAAAAGTTCCCAAAGATGGCAAGAAGGATAAGAAAGGAAACCGCAAACCATTACGTATGGTTTTTAAGAATGGTAAAGTTCACTCTGGTGGTATTGAAGATACACTTGGACAAGGGAGGAATTCTGATACAGATCCATCTTTTAGAATAGAGGTGAGCTGTACTTAGGTCTCATCTTCCTAAGATGTGTGTAATTTTTCTTATTGCTCACTGTTAAACTTGCTATTTCCTT
The DNA here is from genome assembly GCA_029379305.1 of Frankliniella fusca. NCBI lineage: Eukaryota > Metazoa > Arthropoda > Insecta > Thysanoptera > Thripidae > Frankliniella > Frankliniella fusca. The sequence continues at coordinate 58,643 of JAHWGI010000492.1, read as the reverse complement.
CCAGGGCAACACTTCTGCAGATTTATCTGGAGCTCCTGCGTTTCATGCACAAGGAAGTAAGTCTACCTGATATTTTTCATTTTTCAGAAAGAAATATGAAATGTCAAAGAACAATTTTTTTCTGCTCAAAACATTAAAAATATTTTATTTATTTTCATCCCACAGTTGCTACAAATGGTGCTTTACATGAGGATGCAACAGCCTCAGCAATTGAATCTGATGGAAAGGCGTAAGTGTTAAAAAACTGTCTGTTTGCTTGTTTAACAAATTTTTACCACTTTTATTATCTTTATTTTATGTTTTCTTCCTTTTTTCTTCTTAGAAAACCGGGCACTAATCTTGTTATTCCTGAGAAAAGCTCATCATTTTCAATTCATCCAGGGAGGTTGTGTTCTGATGTCTGTAGCTATTGCTTTGGCAAGTTTGGTTTATTAGATACACCTTGTCATGTAGCTCAATTAAAAGGCAGGGAGAGGCAAATGAAAATCATGTCAGGTAATTAGATAAACTCATGCCTTTAGATGGTTTTGACTGTTTTTAACCCACAACTTATCTCTAACTCTGATTGCATTTTCTTCATAGTGGAGACTCACCTTGCACTTGATTCTTGCCTGTGTGATGCTTGCATAAGACATGTGGATCGCAAAGCAAATTGTCCATCATCCAAGCCTCAAACTTCTCATAGAAAAGAGGGGAAAGGAAAGTTTGAAGGATCCATGGCCACCTGCAGTGTAACGAATTGTGCTCAACCTGCAAGACACTCCTTAAGGAAGAAATGGTATCTGAAAATCAAGAAGAGTGTTGTTAAAAAGGTTTGTTTTCATCCAATTAAATATGTGTAATTATTATTGACTTTTCTATATTGTAATAATTATTTTTGGTTTGTCTGACAGTGCCCAATTGATTTGGAACTGATGCAGCAACATTTACCTTTACCACTGTGCCCAGAGCATTTTAGTTACATGGAATATTTCATGGTTTGTGGTCTATGCAAGCGTCGACTTTCCCGGAGTCATATGTATAACTTGAACAACACATCTGAAATAAATACTTGTCTTGAGCATGATGGTAAGTAAATTTTTCAAAAACTAGAATTTTATGTCATCAAAGTGGTCTTGTTGTTTTATTCATTCATTTTAATGACTTGAACATTTCACTTTTCAGGCATACCAGCTAGACTTTCTGACAAACTCTTTGTTTGTAAACTTTGCCGATATTATGCAACTCTGAGAGTAAAACATCCTGGCTCACATTTTAACTTGTCTTCTAACCAACGTGAATTTTTTCACAGCTACAGAAAAAGGTAAATTATGTAGCTTTGATACTTTGTACTTTAAGGACTCAATTTCATCATATTTATATTTGAATTGCTTTTTTATGTCCTAATCTGATGTTATTTTCAGAATTCTTCGTAATCATGACATAGAAGTCTCCGACAGTGAAGAGGATGACGGTGCTGACGGCGGGGATAGGGATGAGGACGCTAGTGCTGAAGAAAATACTTCCCACACCAACTTCATTCCCTCTGACCCTTCAGAGGAGAGTCTACCTAAAGGAAAGCGGAAGCGTGCATCATCAAATGCCTCCCTGCCTGTAGATGCTGCAGAAGCTGCAGATGTTCCCAAGAAAAAGTCTCGCCATGGTGACCAGTCTACCAAGTCAAAGGATAAGCTAGAAACTGCAAAAACCGTGCGGGGTCGGTCACGCGAACGAGAGTCAGTGCGCGAGACTGTGCCTCCTGTCACTATTTCTGTAGGTGACATTACCCAAGGTAGGAGCCACAAGGTTGGCAGGCCCTCCAAGTACAGGCAGGAGACTGAGAATGCAACCTCCATGGAATTCGTGCGAAAGGGATTGGCGCCGTTTTACCCTGCAGAGGATGAACTTGCCCTACATGCCAAGTTCCAGTTTGAAGACAAGCCGTCTGAAAACCTCATGTGGGAAAAGTGCACTTCTACCCTGCAGTTCGATAAGGACACAAAAAAGCTGTGGCAGGAGCTCCAGCGGCCCTACGGCAGCCAGTCCAGCTTTCTCCGCCACCTGGTGCTTATGGAACGTTTTTGGAGGGAGGGTGAGCTGGTCCTCGCCGCTGACGCCAGTCCCAAGGCTACCTCCTACACCAGAAGTGTCCAGAACAGGCTCAAGGCTTACGGCTCGACAATCACCATCAAGTCGACGCCCCAGCCTCCAGCGACGGCCTCCTCCGTGTCCTCCGCCCCCACCGTGTCTCAGACGCCCACCCTGGTGGCGTCCCTGGCCGCACCTACGCCCGCACCTGCGCCCGCGCCCCCTCCTCAGGCAGTCCAGCCCGTCGCGACTGCAGCGCACGCCGCGCCCGTCAAGGACCTGGCCCTCGCGCTGACCGGCGGCACCGTGCTCACCGCTGCAGCTGCGGCAGCTGCCGTCACAGCTGTGCACCTGAGCTCCTCGCTCTCCCCATCTGGCGAGGTGGGAGCGGGACTCGCTCCGCGCGCTCAGCAGGCTCAGCAGCAGGCTCAGCTGAAACAGCCAGCGAAGCTGCAGAGCAAGGCTGTCCAGGGGAAGACCCACCAGGGCAAGGGGCTGCAGTGGAAGGCTGTGCAAAGCAAGGCTCAGCAAGGCAAGACGCAGGCCGTCAAGGCTCCTCCTGTAAGGCAAGTGCCGGTCAAATCCCAGCCTCTGATCCTGGGAAAGCCAGTCATGGCGCCTCAGAAGCCCGTGGCCGTCACTCAACCAGCCCTTCAGGTGACTTCCGTCACCTCTGCGCCAGTGAAAACCTCACAAGCTGCACCATGTGTTCCAACAGTGAGGCTCACAGTCAAGGCTCCAACACCAGTCCAAGAAGTCCCGCCAACTTCAAAGCAAACTTCTGCTCCGACTCAGTTAGCCATTTCTCTTGCAGGTCATTCTCTTCCTATATCAACCCCTATATCTATGACGTCTGCACTTACTATCACTCCAGAGCCGAGTGTCAAATTAACCGCTGACAAATCTCAATCAGCTCATGGGAAACTAACACCAATTCTACCTAAACCCCCTGTATCGTCAAAATCACCAAATACATCAAGCTCATTTACTTTGACTTCTCGAAGTACTTCAAGCACTTGGGAAGCAGCATCTCCACCATCTAATCGGACGCAATTTATTCCTATGTCACCTGTTGTGAATCTGACCCGTTCCATCAGTCTAACTGCTGTCCCATCGTCTCCACCCTCAGTGCCTGATCTCCATCCAATCAACTCAGTTCGACCAAATAGATCACCATCTGGATCTCTGCCTTTGAGCACAAATAGCATTACTGTCACGACATCAAGGACCTCACCAGGTGCAACATCTGTGTCACTCCCTGTGAGTTCGAACAGCATGACCGTAACACCTTCAAGAGGCTCATCAGGGTCATTTGTCAGTATTGTACCTACTTCCTCGGGCAAGGCAGCTTTCTCAAAACCATCCACCCTCTCAATCAATAGGCCTGCATCAATTACACCTATTTACACTTCCCAATCCCTACCTGCTCCTGTGAGTGTAACATCCTCTGTTGCCTCAAGATCACCTGCTACATCGTCAGCCATAGAGAGTGAACCCCGAGCAGCTCCAGCTGGAAAGGTGCATGTGACAGCTGGGGGCAAGTCTTTTGCCCTCACAATAAGCCAGTTTAAGAAATTGCAAGCCTTGAGGCAGCAACGGCGAAAGGAAAAGAAAGTTACTTCTACTACAACTAGCTCGGTGTCCGCTAAAGATGATTTAGAGGTTGTTGAAGTTCATGATGGTGACACGGAGATGCAACATTCACCTTTACCCACAATTAGTGCAGTTGTTTCTGGTGATCAAGCCAAAGCCATGTGGAGTGATGAATCTCGTTTATCTGATAGTGACTCTAGTATGAGCATTTCTGTTTCTTCACCAGTGCTTGAAATCTCCCCCTTAATTTCTGGTAAACATGAAATAACAGTTGAAAGCTTACCAAAAATTCCTAAAGCTCTTACAGTGACTCAGATACGTAAGGAGAGTCCAACATTGCCAAAAACCGTGGCTGCTTCAGGATTATCATCATTGACAATCACCAGACAAAAATGTCAAACCCCTGTTGCACCGCAAATGTCTAGCCAAGCCCTAGATATTTTTCCTAGCTGATAGTTTAGTTTCTTATTTAAAACCTTGTGATCAACTTACAAGATGTAAGACTTAATACATATCTTTCCTATGAAATGACTGTGGAAAGTCAATTAGTATTGACTTTGAGATCAAGATCTGATCTGTACGAAGAGAATTGTGAAAGTGATTTCTACTGCATGTATGCTTGAAATGTTAGTAGATCGCTTTCTCTTGTTGTTTGTGAACTGTTTAAAACTTGGTGCTTAAATTACGTATGAGTGATATTGGATGCTGGAATTAGTGATCATGTAAATACTTGAATACTTTGGTAGACGTAGGTAAGGATGCTTCTGTTCGAAGTATACTTTTTAGAAACTTTTTCAGCACATTCTTTAGCTTCAAGCTAAAACACCTGTTATTGTATGGACCAACTCAGAATTTAATTGCTTTATTGATGAGTTATTATGAGAAGTGGGAGGAAACTTAGTAAGAGAGAACATCAATTGACAATAGTATTTTATACTGATAATGTGCATATATTATTGATGAAGGAAGGAAAGCTCCAATCATTGAATAGGCATATTTACTTGACCAATTTTCCTTTTCTTTTCTTGTTCTTTCCTTCCTCTTTCTTTTTGTAAATAACCAGTGCCAAAATCAAATTTATATTTATTTTGAGCACAGGTAGCTTTTTCTTCAGGTTTTGAGGTCACATTTTAGCTTGTTCCATCTCCTCATATTTTTTTTTTCTTTCTTGCTATGCAATAACAGTTGTTAGGTGGGTGTAATTTTTAGATGATAATTATTATTACTTTGTGTGTGTGTAAATATATAAATCATAAATTATTATGTATTAAGAGATGGTGCTTCTGTAAACTTTGCTAGAAGTCTAGTTTCATACTTGCTATTTTCATTACAGTAAGCTATATTTTCTACAACTGAAGTATATTTTCTGGAATTCTTATTTAGCTTCGTATCATATTCTACACTTCTTTTGCTTGTCTAATTTGGGTTTTGTAGAAATTGAGAGTCACCTAGTCAAGCTCAAAGCTATTGTTCTGAGAGCACATTTCTTCGAACTGACTTAATCATTTGATCTCCTTATCAGCAGTAACATATTTATGAATGTGCAGTCATTTTGCAAACTTTAATCATAGCTTGAGAAAACCAGTTAAAAAAAAAAAATCAATTTTGAAGGTGTGGAAAAGATGTTTTCTGAAGCTGTGGTTGACAGCCAAATCAAGACTTTGGTTTTTTAAAAGTAATTACTCTTTTTTCTTCTTTTTTCCCCTATATTTATTTTTCAAGTTTGAGAGAATTTCTGAAGAAACTGCTCTGCTTACTGCAAATGTAAAAAGAGATGTCTGAGGTAATTTTTATTTTAAGAAAACCTCCAATATTAGTAAGATACATTGCTCCTATATATGCAATCTACTTGCTAATCTCAATTCAATGCATATGTACAGTTAGAAGTGGAATGTAACATATTTTGACTTAAAGCTTTCATTAGAGTTTGCACTGTTAAATATTTTGCAGGAGAGAAGGGGAAATTTTGAAAATTCTTCTTCAGTCCATATACGTAGTGGAAAAACGTGGACTTGTAGAGGTCATGTTAATGTTTTTCTGGAGACTTTTTGCCTCATTGTACTGGAATGATGAAATTGTTACGCTTAGTTTAGATGTGATGAAGAAGTTTGTGCAGTCTGATGGCATGGGTAATCAAGCACAATATTAAATATTTTTGTAACTCCTTTTTTGAAAAATGTGAACGAGTAGAAATTACTGGGGCTGAATGACAATGTATTTTCAATTTGATTTCTGAGTTGGTCCAACAAATTACTTAGTTAATTTATTTTTATAAATATCTTCTAAATGACAAAAAATCTCTTTTCAAGATATCTTCTGTAACTTTTATAAGAGACTAAGAAGCTGTGCACAGGGAGAGTTTTATATGTTGTATATGTTACCTAAACATGTATATATTGATTGAACGTATTGTAATTATTTATTTGCTGTGTTAATTATTTTTATCACACAGGAAAATGGCCTAGAGTGAATAGTGGTTAACACTTCATACTTATGTGTATTTTTCTTAGTTATCTTAGTTGATTTTTGTCAGCAACTTCAATTACATAATTGCTTGTTTTTCCCGCTCACTTATAGAAACATTTCTCAATCAACACTTTTTTATTATTTAACTGATTCTTAGTTATATTGACCGCATGTTATGTCCTGACTGTCAAGTTTTATTGAAAATTTTGTTGATATCCCCTCTTTTTTTTTCATGCTGATTTTATTGACTGTAGCTATTCTGTCAGTGCTCACAATCTTTTTAAAATGTTCCATGTATGCACCTACATGGTGGCGGTTTGGCAAGCCAATACGTTATTTCAGAGCTCCCAGTGAACTAACTGCCTGTAACACTCTAGAGGACAGCAATTGTTTTCTTCCCAAGAAAATTACAAATTGTGTTTGATATTTATCATATTTGTTAATTATTTTGTCTGATTGGCTTTTGGGAAGTGAATAAATACAAGTTGAATAATCTTTTTTTGTTTAAGTCTTTTATTTCTTCTTCTAAGCATTGCTGATGGTGAACAGCACATCTGCCATCACTAAAACATAGTGGGCGGGCTACATCTTGACGCAAAATAAATATTAGAATTTTGCGTCAAGCAACAAAGTTTTGTAGGGGAACTCTATTGTAAGGGAGTCTGAGGTCCCATGAGACACTTTTTGTTTTTCGGTCCTGTGGGTCACAATTGATGAGATATTTGAATTTTCATGGTCGGGATTGAAAGTATGGTTCATTGGCTTTCAAATGACACCCAAGTCATATTTTTAGTAAAACCCGTTTCTGTACAGGAATCGATCTACGAAAACCTTGCAAAGTCACATGGGACCCCGGGCCCGGGCGCGGCGCAGAAGAATTTTCTTTTCCCTGTCACTTTTTTAGGGCCCAAAAGATGCAATCGAGGGGGTAAGCTAACGCATCATACAACTCGAAGGAAAACAGGTATTCTTCTTCTCTCCCAAGACCGTTGCTAGAAATATCAAAAAAAAAGAAGAGGAAAATGTCGACGGCGCTCGGGTTCGAACCCGAGAGCTTCTGAGCAGATGCCCGCTGCTCTAACCACTAGACCACGGACTTCTGCTGTCAGCAGCACTGCAGGCACCACATAGCTTCCGAAAATCTCTTGTTACCAGGAGCCGATTTCGAGGAGGTTACCTCCTCGCCTCTTCTGAACTCCGGGTTGAATACGGCTCGTTTCGCACGAGTTTCTCTCAAACATGCAGGCGCGGGCTGGCGTCGAATGGGTTGCCTACCAATAAGGCGCCGATTGAACAATTCACTATTCCTTGCGTAAAATGCGAATTTCTCCCAAACCAAGAACGGAATCGTGTCCAGGTCGACTCTAGTGCACCCCAAGACCAACCCCCGAGGGTGAAATCATCCGAAAATCATCGAAAAAAAAACGATGATCGATCGAGATTCGAACACGACAAAAGCGTCCCGACAGCGTAGTTGGTTTGGGACGGGGGACGGGTATGCTAACCACTACGCTGTCGGTTCGCACACTTCTTGCCGATGCGAAAAGGATTCCGTATCTACCGGCCTGGACGGGCCCGGCGCGCGCAGAAGAGTCTTCCTTTCCGAATAGGATTCCGAATTTCTCCCTAACCAAGAACGGTATCGTGTCGTGCCTCTGGCTACTGGTATATGTTTCGCAGTGCCTTCAGAGGATTCCCTGTGAATTTCAGCGTGATCTGAGACTTTCGATTTTTGGTCAAATTTCCAAAGGCTATAGCCTTTGCATTTTTAGGGATTTTGGTCCAAAAATATTTTCCCTCCAAATTGACGGGGTTTGTGCAGAGGGGCTCCAGTGCACCTAGAGACCAGCCCTGGAGGGTGAAATCATCCGAAAACCGTCGAAAAAAAAATTATTAGGTCGACCGAGATTCGAACACGACAAAAGCGTCCCGACAGCCTAGTTGGTTTGGGACGGGGGACGGGTGTGCTAACCACTAGGCTGTCGGTTCGCACACCTCTCGGCGATGCGAATTGGAATCCCTTTCTACCGGCCTGGACGAGCTCCGCGCGGCGCAGAAGAATTTTCTTTTCCCTGTCACCTTTTTAGGGCCCAAAAGATGCAATCGAGGGGGTAAGCTATTTAACGCATCATACAACTCGAAGGAAAACAGGTATTCTTCTTCTCTCCCAAGACCGTTGCTAAAAATATCAAAAGAGGAAAATGTCGACGGCGCTCGCGTTCGAATCCGAGAGCTTCTGAGCAGGTGCCCGCTGCTCTAACCACTAGACCACGGACTTCTGCTGTCAGCAGCACTGCAGGCACCACATAGCTTCCGAAAATCTCTTGTTACCAGGAGCCGATTTCGAGGAGGTTACCTCCTCGCCTCTTCTGAACTCCGGGTTGAATACGGCTCGTTTCGCACGAGTTTCTCTTAAACATGCAGGCGCGGGCTGGCGTCGAATGGGTTGCCTACCAATAAGGCGCCGATTGAACAATTCACTATTCCTTGCGTAAAATGCGAATTTCTCCCAAACCAAGAACGGAATCGTGTCCAGGTCGACTCTAGTGCACCCCAAGACCAACCCCCGAGGGTGAAATCATCCGAAAATCATCGAAAAAAAAACGATGATCGATCGAGATTCGAACACGACAAAAGCGTCCCGACAGCGTAGTTGGTTTGGGACGGGGGACGGGTATGCTAACCACTACGCTGTCGGTTCGCACACTTCTTGCCGATGCGAAAAGGATTCCGTATCTACCGGCCTGGACGGGCCCGGCGCGCGCAGAAGAGTCTTCCTTTCCGAATAGGATTCCGAATTTCTCCCTAACCAAGAACGGTATCGTGCCTCTGGCTACTGGTATATGTTTCGCAGTGCCTTCAGAGGATTCCCTGTGAGTTTCAGCGTGATCTGAGACTTTCGATTTTTGGTCAAATTTCCAAAGGCTATAGCCTTTGCATTTTTAGGGATTTTGGTCCAAAAATATTTTCCCTCCAAATTGACGGGGTTTGTGCAGAGAAGCTCCAGTGCACCTAGAGACCAGCCCTGGAGGGTGAAATCATCCGAAAACCGGCGAAAAAAAAATTATTAGGTCGACCGAGATTCGAACACGACAAAAGCGTCCCGACAGCCTAGTTGGTTTGGGACGGGGGACGGGTGTGCTAACCACTAGGCTGTCGGTTCGCACACCTCTCGGCGATGCGAATTGGAATCCCTTTCTACCGGCCTGGACGAGCTCCGCGCGGCGCAGAAGAATTTTCTTTTCCCTGTCACTTTTTTAGGGCCCAAAAGATGCAATCGAGGGGGTAAGCTATTTAACGCATCATACAACTCGAAGGAAAACAGGTATTCTTCTTCTCTCCCAAGACCGTTGCTAAAAATATCAAAAAAAAAATAAGAGGAAAATGTCGACGGCGCTCGGGTTCGAACCCGAGAGCTTCGGAACAGGTGCCCGCTGCTTTAACCACTAGACCACGGACTTCTGCTGTCAGCAGCACTGCAGGCACCACATAGCTTCCGAAAATCTCTTGTTACCAGGAGCCGATTTCGAGGAGGTTACCTCCTCGCCTCTTCTGGACTCCGGGTTGAATACGGCTCGTTTCGCACGAGTTTCTCTCAAACATGCAGGCGCGGGCTGGCGTCGAATGGGTTGCCTACCAATAAGGCGCCGATTGAACAATTCACTATTCCTTGCGTAAAATGCGAATTTCTCCCAAACCAAGAACGGAATCGTGTCCAGGTCGACTCTAGTGCACCCCAAGACCAACCCCCGAGGGTGAAATCATCCGAAAATCATCGACGATGATCGATCGAGATTCGAACACGACAAAAGCGTCCCGACAGCGTAGTTGGTTTGGGACGGGGGACGGGTATGCTAACCACTACGCTGTCGGTTCGCACACTTCTTGCCGATGCGAAAAGGATTCCGTATCTACCGGCCTGGACGGGCCCGGCGCGCGCAGAATAGTCTTCCTTTCCGAATAGGATTCCGAATTTCTCCCTAACCAAGAACGGTATCGTGTCGTGCCTCTGGCTACTGGTATATGTTTCGCAGTGCCTTCAGAGGATTTCCTGTGAATTTCAGCGTGATCTGAGACTTTCGATTTTTGGTCAAATTTCCAAAGGCTATAGCCTTTGCATTTTTAGGGATTTTGGTCTAAAAATGTTTTTTCTCCAAATTGACGGGGTTTGTGCAGAGGGGCTCCAGTGCACCTAGAGACCAGCCCTGGAGGGTGAAATCATCCGAAAACCGGCGAAAAAAAAATTATTAGGTCGACCGAGATTCGAACACGACAAAAGCGTCCCGACAGCCTAGTTGGTTTGGGACGGGGGACGGGTGTGCTAACCACTAGGCTGTCGGTTCGCACACCTCTCGGCGATGCGAATTGGAATCCCTTTCTACCGGCCTGGACGAGCTCCGCGCGGCGCAGAAGAATTTTCTTTTCCCTGTCACCTTTTTAGGGCCCAAAAGATGCAATCGAGGGGATAAGCTATTTAACGCACCATACAACTCGAAGGAAAACAGGTATTCTTCTTCTCTCCCAAGACCGTTGCTAAAAGACGAAAATGTCGACGGCGCTCGGGTTCGAATCCGAGAGCTTCTGAGCAGGTGTCCGCTGCTCTAACCACTAGACCACGGACTTCTGCTGTCAGCAGCACTGCAGGCACCACATAGCTTCCGAAAATCTCTTGTTACCAGGAGCCGATTTCGAGGAGGTTACCTCCTCGCCTCTTCTGAACTCCGGGTTGAATACGGCTCGTTTCGCACGAGTTTCTCTCAAACATGCAGGCGCGGGCTGGCGTCGAATGGGTTGCCTACCAATAAGGCGCCGATTGAACAATTCACTATTCCTTGCGTAAAATGCGAATTTCTCCCAAACCAAGAACGGAATCGTGTCCAGGTCGACTCTAGTGCACCCCAAGACCAACCCCCGAGGGTGAAATCATCCGAAAATCATCGAAAAAAAAAAAACGATGATCGATCGAGATTCGAACACGACAAAAGCGTCCCAACAGCGTAGTTGGTTTAGGACGGGGGACGGGTATGCTAACCACTACGCTGTCGGTTCGCACACTTCTTGCCGATGCGAAAAGGATTCCGTATCTACCGGCCTGGACGGGCCCGGCGCGCGCAGAAGAGTCTTCCTTTCCGAATAGGATTCCGAATTTCTCCCTAACCAAGAACGGTATCGTGCCTCTGGCTACTGGTATATGTTTCGCAGTGCCTTCAGAGGATTCCCTGTGAATTTCAGCGTGATCTGAGACTTTCGATTTTTGGTCAAATTTCCAAAGGCTATAGCCTTTGCATTTTTAGGGATTTTGGTCCAAAAATATTTTCCCTCCAAATTGACGGGGTTTGTGCAGAGGGGCTCCAGTGCACCTAGAGACCAGCCCTGGAAGGTGAAATCATCCGAAAACCGGCGAAAAAAAAATTATTAGGTCGACCGAGATTCGAACACGACAAAAGAGTCCCGACAGCCTAGTTGGTTTGGGACGGGGGACGGGTGTGCTAACCACTAGGCTGTCGGTTCGCACACCTCTCGGCGATGCGAATTGGAATCCCTTTCTACCGGCCTGGACGAGCTCCGCGCGGCGCAGAAGAATTTTCTTTTCCCTGTCACTTTTTTAGGGCCCAAAAGATGCAATCGAGGGGGTAAGCTATTTAACGCATCATACAACTCGAAGGAAAACAGGTATTCTTCTTCTCTCCCAAGACCGTTGCTAAAAATATCAAAAAAAAAATAAGAGGAAAATGTCGACGGCGCTCGGGTTCGAACCCGAGAGCTTCGGAACAGGTGCCCGCTGCTTTAACCACTAGACCACGGACTTCTGCTGTCAGCAGCACTGCAGGCACCACATAGCTTCCGAAAATCTCTTGTTACCAGGAGCCGATTTCGAGGAGGTTACCTCCTCGCCTCTTCTGGACTCCGGGTTGAATACGGCTCGTTTCGCACGAGTTTCTCTCAAACATGCAGGCGCGGGCTGGCGTCGAATGGGTTGCCTACCAATAAGGCGCCGATTGAACAATTCACTATTCCTTGCGTAAAATGCGAATTTCTCCCAAACCAAGAACGGAATCGTGTCCAGGTCGACTCTAGTGCACCCCAAGACCAACCCCCGAGGGTGAAATCATCCGAAAATCATCGAAAAAAAAACGATGATCGATCGAGATTCGAACACGACAAAAGCGTCCCGACAGCGTAGTTGGTTTGGGACGGGGGACGGGTATGCTAACCACTACGCTGTCGGTTCGCACACTTCTTGCCGATGCGAAAAGGATTCCGTATCTACCGGCCTGGACGGGCCCGGCGCGCGCAGAATAGTCTTCCTTTCCGAATAGGATTCCGAATTTCTCCCTAACCAAGAACGGTATCGTGTCGTGCCTCTGGCTACTGGTATATGTTTCGCAGTGCCTTCAGAGGATTCCCTGTGAATTTCAGCGTGATCTGAGACTTTCGATTTTTGGTCAAATTTCCAAAGGCTATAGCCTTTGCATTTTTAGGGATTTTGGTCTAAAAATGTTTTTTCTCCAAATTGACGGGGTTTGTGCAGAGGGGCTCCAGTGCACCTAGAGACCAGCCCTGGAGGGTGAAATCATCCGAAAACCGGCGAAAAAAAAATTATTAGGTCGACCGAGATTCGAACACGACAAAAGCGTCCCGACAGCCTAGTTGGTTTGGGACGGGGGACGGGTGTGCTAACCACTAGGCTGTCGGTTCGCACACCTCTCGGCGATGCGAATTGGAATCCCTTTCTACCGGCCTGGACGAGCTCCGCGCGGCGCAGAAGAATTTTCTTTTCCCTGTCACCTTTTTAGGGCCCAAAAGATGCAATCGAGGGGATAAGCTATTTAACGCACCATACAACTCGAAGGAAAACAGGTATTCTTCTTCTCTCCCAAGACCGTTGCTAAAAATATCAAAAGAGGAAAATGTCGACGGCGCTCGGGTTCGAATCCGAGAGCTTCTGAGCAGGTGCCCGCTGCTCTAACCACTAGACCACGGACTTCTGCTGTCAGCAGCACTGCAGGCACCACATAGCTTCCGAAAATCTCTTGTTACCAGGAGCCGATTTCGAGGAGGTTACCTCCTCGCCTCTTCTGAACTCCGGGTTGAATACGGCTCGTTTCGCACGAGTTTCTCTCAAACATGCAGGCGCGGGCTGGCGTCGAATGGGTTGCCTACCAATAAGGCGCCGATTGAACAATTCACTATTCCTTGCGTAAAATGCGAATTTCTCCCAAACCAAGAACGGAATCGTGTCCAGGTCGACTCTAGTGCACCCCAAGACCAACCCCCGAGGGTGAAATCATCCGAAAATCATCGAAAAAAAAACGATGATCGATCGAGATTCGAACACGACAAAAGCGTCCCGACAGCGTAGTTGGTTAGGGACGGGGGACGGGTATGCTAACCACTACGTTGTCGGTTCGCACACTTCTTGCCGATGCGAAAAGGATTCCGTATCTACCGGCCTGGACGGGCCCGGCGCGCGCAGAAGAGTCTTCCTTTCCGAATAGGATTCCGAATTTCTCCCTAACCAAGAACGGTATCGTGCCTCTGGCTACTGGTATATGTTTCGCAGTGCCTTCAGAGGATTCCCTGTGAATTTCAGCGTGATCTGAGACTTTCGATTTTTGGTCAAATTTCCAAAGGCTATAGCCTTTAGGGATTTTGGTCCAAAAATATTTTCCCTCCAAATTGACGGGGCTCCAGTGCACCTAGAGACCAGCCCTGGAGGGTGAAATCATCCGAAAACCGGCGAAAAAAATTATTAGGTCGACCGAGATTCGAACACGACTAAAGCGTCCCGACAGCCTAGATGACCTTTTTTTGATTTTTTAGCTTAAGTTTGCCCGAACACAACGGTTTTTTCCGATTTTCGATAGCTCTTATAGTTTCAGAGGAAAAAAAATCCCGGAAATACCCTATTTTTTGAGCCTCTAGACTAGGATTCCCCCTTAAATATCAAAATCATTTTATATCTTGTTTGACTGACTGACGTGTAGAAGTCGTGTAAGTAGGGTTTTTAGTGAATTTGAGCGGCTATCGGAGAGATTCTATTACTTCCGACCCAAAATGGACCCTGCTCAGCCTCTGGGGAAATTTGAGTGCCTCTTCGGACCAGGTCCTTTATTTGGCCCATATTTAACACCCACCCTCCCCTCCCGCGTGAAACAAAATTAGTACATCCAAAAGTAATGTCTGTTGTCCAACCATGTTTCGGTGTCTTTGTGCTTCAAGAAAATCAATATACAAATCCACAAAATTTTTGCTGATTAAAACTTAATTTAATTAATAGGAATTAGTCACCGACTAGTAATTTCAAATGAAAAGTACCGAAAAGGAAGTTGCGAACTTCAACACATTAGGTACCACTAACAATAACACAAATAACAGTATTTTCGCTAAGCCGTACACATTTTTATAGAGAATCATCTCTAGGTTTCCACGCCTTACATATTCGGTTGGAACCGAAGTTGTTGCCGCGGCTCGCGGCCGAGGCCGCAGCCAAGTGTCCTCAAGACACTGGCACGATATCCCTGGCGGCCGAGGCAGTGGTCGCAGCCGCAGCCTCCCCGAGAGAGTACTGGCGCTGCTGGTGCCGCACCAGCTCGCTGCTGGGCAGCGCTGCCGAGGCCGTCGTCCTGCGCTCTGCGCTCTCGGCAAGGGGATCTACCTCGTCCCCGGCCTCGGACTCAGCCTTGTCCGACGTGGAGCTGAGCATGTGCAGTATGTCGTCCCCCAGCTCCTCGAGGGACTCCGTCGTGGAGGAGGCCGAGCTGCCTGGCCGGTCCCCGTCGGGGCTCGCGTCCTGGACGGGCGCGGCCACGGCGGCAGCGCGCTGAGGAACGCACTCCCCCGTCTCGTCGTCCGCCGTCAGGGAGGCTGCTGATGCTGCCGCTGCTTCCTCTTGGCCTGATCCGACGAGACCCGCGGTCGGGGCCGAGGCCGGAGTGGCGGCCGGGGCCGGGGCAGGGGCCGGGGCCGGGGCCGGGGCCGCGGGGTCAGCATGGGAGCTGGGGGCGATGGCGGCCATCACGTCGAGCTGTTGCCGCCCGACCGGCTCGACCTGAGCCGCGTACGTGTCCCTGATGAACTCGGAGAGCGCCTTGGTGGCGGCGACCTGGTGCGGACTGGACGCCCTCGGCGACGACGACGACGACGGCGAGTGGCTGTCGGACGGGCTGAGGGGGCGCCACTGCCGCGGGGACAGGAGCTGGAGCGCGGCCGCGGACGGCGCCGAGGAGGACAAGGAGGGGAGGCCGGCGGCGCTCGCACCCACACTCCAGCGGCCGCCACGGCGCTCCTCCCAGCTCTGGAGAGAGAAGCCGGCCACGCCCACGACGCCCTGCAACATGGGGCGAAATAACGCTTGGAAGCGACGCCCGGAGAGAGTATCTCCTCCAGGAGAGTCCTCCTCACACGATCTCACCGAGACGAAAACAACTCCGAACATTTTGTACACCCCGTAATTTCAAAACAGAAAAAAAAAAACCACATCAAAAATATCAAAAATAATGCATGAAAAAATATTTTAAAAGTCAGAAAAAATTAGAAAAAATTGACAAAAATTGAAAGCTTCCTCGCCAAAAAAAAGAAAGGATTTACATGAGCTGTGAAAATTTTACATTTGTACACCACAATAAGACATAGTTGTTTTGCCCCCCTCGCACTTCACACGAGGGTAGGGATAACTAACTATACCGCACCTCCTTGTTGAGGTCGAGATCCAGGCTGCGCGGCCCGTCGGGGTGCTGCTGGTAGTAGTGCTCCGGGGCCGAGCCACGCCCGGGCAGCGATCGCCCTCGCGCCGCGACGCCGACGTCCAGCACCTCCAGGCTGTCCATGCTCCTGGCCCGGCGAGCCTCCATCTGCAGAAGAAAAAGGCGTTCAACAAAGGCTCACGCCCTCACATCGGAGGTATGGAGTCAAGGGATCCTTCCAAGGGATCCTTCACTAAAAAAAAAAATCAGTAAAATAAAATATCAGCAAAAAAATCAATAAAACAATTAAGAAAAATTGAAGAAAATATCGGAAGAAAATCAGTAAAAATCAGAAAAAGTCCAGAGAAAAATCAGGTAAAAAATCAAACAGTGCAAATTAAGGAAAATTACGAAAAACTGGTAAAATCAGAAAAAATCGGTGTACCCTCGAATTTATTGTAAAGGACCCCCCTCGTAGTCGTAGTCCCCCTGACCTTGGCCATCCGTTTGAGAAGCTCCATGGTGTGAGCCGGGCTCAGGATCGAGTCGTTGGGGTTGATGGCGGACTCGTCGTCGTCCTCGGACTGGCCGTCCTTGCCCCTCGACCTGGTTCCGGCCCTGGAGCGTGAGGGCGGCAGGGGAGGGGGTCCGTGGGGCTGCTGCTGCTGGAGCTGATGCTGGTGCTGATGCTGCTGGAGCTGATGCTGGTGCTGATGCTGGTGCTGCTGCGGGGGCCGCGCGCGCCGCTTCTTGCGCGGGGGCGGCACGGGCACGGGGGACGGCGGCGGCGTGGGGAGCGAGGGGAGCGCGGGTCGCACCGCCAGGACACCGACACCGCCGTCAGACCTGGTCAATGACGCACACCAACAGAATATAATGATCACGCAACCACCCCTTGTCTCATATTTTCAATTCGCGCGTTTCTCCTATCGCGGAGTCGTTTTATTTAATTGTCACCGTTTCAGAAATACAGGTGTCCTTGTATGTTCACTGCTACAAAGCGATGTGGTTTATTTCTCAGAGGTTGACTTGTGACTATCGATTCCCTAAAGGTAGCTGTGCTACATACATTTATACGCGCCTGGATGGGCCTCGGGGAGGATGTTTCTGAAAGAACCGCTCTCGGAGGCAATTTGTTTGACCCAAGGGCATGATAAAAGATCTGTGCTGAGTAAAACAAAAATTTTTAAGTCGCCACTGTCAGAGTGACATTGACAACACGGGGGCCTCCTTCGACTATCATGTTCAAGGTTTCCACAGTCTTGAAACTGGGTAAGGGGCGAAGATGCGATATTTCATGGCAACTCAAGTTCTGTGAAGGCCTGATGATGTACGTTGTGTTTGTAGCCTGTACAATCGGGGAGACCGGTAACTCCACCGGTTGAATTCTGTCAACTTACGTGAATGCTGGATTGTGCACGCCATAACTGGAGGCCTTTTCGGGTACGACTAAATGTTGCCGAATAAACTGCTCGCGGTTAAACTGCAGACAGAATAAAACAAAGAAGAAAATAAACAATCGATGTCATAGTCCGAGTCGCGTCGTCTCTCGCTGCATGGAAATAAAAAGAAATCGTCAAGCCAACCCCGTCTGCACCGCGAGCGCACGAGTAGAGCGCGCGCTTCGGTACTTTTACGCCGCGCCCCCCGCGGCCCGCAGCTCGCTGAGTGGAATGAAATTATATTGCGGGTGAAGTGGGGTGTTTCATGTCGCCTACAGCACAGCCAGGCGCGGCGCGGCTCGGCGGTCGGAGGGAGGAGGTTCCCCCCGCGGGGTTCAGGGCGGGGCGATTCCGCACGCCGACTTCGTCTCTCTGTCCTTGTTGCACTCACGGGGCAGGCCCAGAACGAGCGAGAGAGAAGACACTACTGAACGGTACCCTGAATCCGCCTGCTGGGCCCGTGGTGAGGGCGTGCCGCGTGCCGGCGCTGGCCACGCTGCCCGTCCCGTCAGCTCGCCGCATGGCATCCGCGAGGCGGGAATAAAAATAAGTGGCTATACCACCACGGTCCAGCCCTTACCCGCCACTGCGCCTTTTCTCCTGTCTCTTCCCGTTTCTCGCCATCTCTATACTTCCCTCCAACTCCTGTCCTTTTTCTACTGTACTGCCCCCTCTGGACCAATGAGGCCAGGCCTGGTCGGTGTCAGGCGCGGTCGTGATATCTCGGACCACGGACATTCAAAAATGTCCCGACTTTAATTTTTTACTGTTTTACATAATAAGACGGTGGTATAGGCAGATCGCAACCACAGCAAAGGATTGAGAAGCCACCATTTAAACAAGATATTAATTATTTTTTTTAAGGAAAAACGTCTTCCTTGTCTTCGGGGGGAGGGGGAGGGGGCGGGGATTCTGGTTTGGGGATACAAAAGGATTATTAGCAGGGATTAGAATGTTGGCGAGAAAAGAAGGTAGCTTCGAGGAAATTCCTACATACTCCCAGACCGTAGACCAACCCGAAGGGATGGCTTGACCTGAGAGAACCGGGCCGCAAGTGTTCATTATCAATGACCATCGATTATCGACACTATCTAAAATTGCGTTCTTGTCTCATTACGAAAGTGTGATTTTGAACGCCGCTCTAGTCTCATGTGATTGGTTTCGCCTCGCCGTCTGCGGGAAAACATGGTATTGTGATTCCATGTGTCCTATGTTCGACCCAACGTGGGAATATGGTTCCGCCGCGCCGCCCGCCGGCCTGTGGAAAGGGGTTGCGTCATGGACTCGCAAGGCCGAGCCATGGGTGGCGCGGCGCGCGGCCGACTAGAGGACCGCCGCCCCGATGCCCGATGTCCAGGAGATCCCGCGGAGAAGAATCACAATCCGTAGAACACATAAGGCGTGTCATTCAAAAATTCAAAGCCCAGGGCGTTTTCCTAATTATCGAGATTTAATCAGATCAATTGTTCGGCATTGTGAACTTTGGTGTTGTGTACGGTGCACGAGTTCTCGATCCGAGGGGGAAACAACTCTGAATGTTGGTGTGCACATTTTGTGAATTTTCGAGTTGTTTTTTTTTTTTGTGAATTTTTACTGTTTTGTTGTGAATTTATGCAAAAAAATTTCTAAAGTTACAAGATTTTTTGTAAATCTGGTTATTATTTTAAATTTTCCGAATTTCCCAGATTTTTTCGGAACTTTTTCTGAATCTGTCTGGATTTTTCTGAATTACGCAAGGAGTATAAAAAAAAACTCGGAGAGTTGTTTCCCCCTCGACTCCATCTGATTGATACGTCATTACCAAGCTACGGTACATACAGCATACAGCGCTCCTTGCCGCCGGCTATTTCATCCTCCACTGCCACAGCCACAACCTCCAGGCCACCAGCGCCCCACGGCCCGCGCCCCACGGCCCGCGCCCCACGGCCCGCGCCCCACGGCCCGCGCCCCACGCCCCACGCCCCACTCCCCACGCCCCACGCCCCACGCCCCACGCCCCACGCCCCACGCCCCACGCCCCACGCCCCACGCCCCACGGCCCGCGCCCCACGGCCCGCGCCCCGCGTCCCACGCCCCACGCCCCGCACCCCACGCCCCGCAACCCACGCCCCGCGGCCCACGGCCCGCGCCCCGCGTCCCACGGCCCGCGCCCCGCGTCCCACGCCCCACGCCCCGCACCCCACGCCCCGCAACCCACGCCCCACGCCCCACGCCCCGCGGCCCACGGCCTGCGCCCCGCGCCCCACGCCCCACGCCCCACGCCCCCCAAAGAGAAATTTTGGTGGACGTAACGTTGATTCAACGTTGAACTGTCACGTGGAATCCACGTGGATGATCCACGTGGAAGCGACGTTAATATGACACTTCGTTCCACCACTTTTCAACGTTGATGTAACGTGGAATCAACGTGTTTGCCTATGTTCAATTTTCACTTTCTTTTGAACATTGTTGTCAGAAATCATAAAAATATTCCTTTACTGATATCACTTTCGCTTGTGTGACAAGGTTTTTCTTACTTTCAATCTTACTTATTTATTTTATTTACCTTACTTGGAGTTGAACCCGGGATCTTAGAGTTGGAAGTCTCGTGCCATATCCGTTAGCCTACGGCGCGGCTGATGAAGAAGGAGCGTCAGCAACCGATCCCAATGTAAGGGTCAACCCACACAGCTCCTTGGCTTCATCTTAGCGATTTGTGCGTTAAATACGTTTAAATTCGACGATTCCTTTTGTTTGCGACAAATTGTAAATAAAATTTTACAAGGACAAGACAGTTTTCAGGCATCTATAAAAAAAAATAAAGATGTGACTGAATTCTGAATGTTGAACTATGAACTTCGTACCGTGGATTCCACGTGGATTTCACGTGGATTCTACGTTATTTCCACGAAGTCCTATGAAACATGGAAAGAATGCATAAATCGCCCTTCCTTCCATGAATCAGGAACAGGAAAGTCGCTAACACAGAAACAACGGGGGGATTAGTAAGTAGTTGAAATATGGTGGATCTATCCACGGTGGAGGAAAACACGTTGATTCCACGTTATTTCAACGAATTCTCATTATCGTGATAAAGAAATCATAGAGCGTCTTTTATCTCATGAATCGTGGAAACGTATGGAGAACAGTCGACGACACAGGAAAACCAGGTGAAATAGTTGACGTCCATTCCACGTTTTTTCAACGGGATGTCGCAAGTTCAGCTGCCAAGCAGTTTTTTCACTAGTTGCCAAGTTCAAGCACCCCAGTTTCTTGCAAACATAAATTTATGATGATATTTTGTAAAAGGAAAAGTAGTTGAATTTTGGTGGATTCATCCACGTCCACGATAGATCAACGCATCCACGTGGAATCCACGTTGAATCCACGTCACGCTTCTCTTTGGGCCCCACGCCCCACGCCCCACGCCCCACGGCCCGCGCCCCACGGCCCGCGCCCCGCGTCCCACGGCCCGCGCCCCGCGTCCCACGCCCCACGCCCCGCACCCCACGCCCCGCAACCCACGCCCCACGCCCCACGCCCCGCGGCCCACGGCCTGCGCCCCGCGCCCCACGCCCCACGCCCCACGCCCCACGCCCCACGCCCCACGCCCCACGCCCCACGGCCCGCGCCCCACGGCCCGCGCCCCGCGTCCCACGGCCCGCGCCCCGCGTCCCACGCCCCACGCCCCGCACCCCACGCCCCGCAACCCACGCCCCGCGGCCCACGGCCCGCGCCCCGCGTCCCACGGCCCGCGCCCCGCGTCCCACGCCCCACGCCCCGCACCCCACGCCCCGCAACCCACGCCCCACGCCCCACGCCCCGCGGCCCACGGCCTGCGCCCCGCGCCCCACGCCCCACGCCCCGCACCCCACGCCCCACGCCCCACGCCCCACGCCCCACGCCCCACGCCCCACGCCCCACGCCCCACGCCCCACGCCCGGCACTTCGCCCCGCGAACCCTCGTCGCCGATCGGGCCAACGTGGCCAAGTGGGAATGAGAAATTGGAGAAGGTTGTATAGACACGGCGACAAGAAGCACGGCGACAGAACGGCGCAAGATGAGCGGGGTGTGGCGGGGTGTGGCGGACCGAGGCCGGGCCGAGGAGGGGCGCGGTAGGGCGGGGCGGAGCGATATGAGCCGCTACTACCGCGCCGGAGACGCGGCGCGAATGACGACTTAGTTTGCTTGCCGAGGATGCAATTGCTTTTCCTGCGGGAGAAAAGCAGCAGGCAGGCGCTGTTTGCCGAGGGCGGGCGACACTGCGAGGCGCGGAATGGAACTTGAGGCGTGAGGTGGGGTGGCGTGGGGTGGGGTGGGGTGCGGGGCCGGAGGAGGAGGAGGAGGAGGGCAAGGGGGAAGCGCAGGAGGGAGAGGTGTGTCTAAATTGTGTCCTTGCGAAGATGCTGGTGGAGAGAAACATCACGCTACGCCGGGACAGTCCTCTCCCCCCTCGTCCTCCACTCGAGTGCGCGGATCCGTGCCCAGGCCCAGGCGCCCAGGCTGGACTAGACGGGCCGCCGGGCCGCGCGACCCGAGCTGTCACCTGCGAGAGGGCGTGCCTCTCCCTCCCCGCCTCGCCCGCGGCACGGGGCACGGCACGGCACGGCACGGGGTGCGCCCCTAGGCGTTCCATGGCGTTCCTGAGCGCGCCTCGCCTCGCCTCACCTCGGTTGGGGCATGGGCGGTGGGCGGCGCGGTGGCGATGAGCTTTCACCCTGGAGGGCCCTGTCTGTCTGCCGCTCTGCCGCCACCCCGCGCGCCGCGCATACCACGGCACCGCCCGAGATACCTACGCTACACTCCCCGCCCCTCCCCTCTGGATACTAACGTACCCACCGGGACCGGGACACCGTTACCGGGGCAGAAATAAGTACGAAGCGAGACAAGGACCCCCCCCCCCCCCCCCCCGCACCTGCACCGGCGTCGCGCCCAATCATAGGACGAGGGCCCGGTCCAGTACCTTAGGATATCTCGAGCGCGGTAGTCTCCGTTCCCACAAAAAGAAAAAAAAAGGGAGGGGAGAAGCTCACCGACTAAACAAGCCAATTCAGCACCCATTAAAAAAAGAAGGAAAAAAAACGGACCTCACGAACAAAAATGTTAGCTCTACAAGTAAGCAGTGTTGCCAAAAAAGTAGGCAAATTTCCCTCGAATACACCTGTGAGTGGCAGACGGGTATCTCCGCCTGCCTACTAGGCAAACTCTCCACACATGAGTCTATCAGTTGCCTAGTAGGCAGGCGGAGATACCCGTCTGCCAGACACATAATGTATTGGAGGGAAATTTGCCTATTTTTCTGGCGACACTGAAGGTAAGTGGTATTTAGCAGCTCATGAGCTGCAGCTGCAAAATAGCTGCGCATCTTTAAAAAGTAGTTCCACAATTGAAAGAAATGTGGACTACTTGCTAACCAAATTAGCTGCTCCTCTTTTTTCGCGGGTATGCATTCAACGCGGCGGCACTTTCATTTTAGAGATAATAACGGTCGCAAAGAAAATCTTTGTTTTGATAGGACAGATAGTTTTGGCAAACAGAATACAATTCGAGAAATAACTTGTAGACCTTGCCTCACCCAGTTACCACCAAATTAGAAAAAGAATAAAAGTAATTTCGCGGCCGAGAAAGGGAGATTCCAGTCCCTCTCTCCCTAGTTATCCCAACGCACCGGCCCGGCCCGGCCCGGCCCGCCCTCTCCAAGCAAGCATGCTTTCTCCCCCGAGCTGGGCGTGTCGCTTCACCGGCCCCGTCTCTCCCCCCCCCCACCCGCGGTGGCGCGACCGTCTCCTCTCCGCGACTCCGGCCGCATCGCGGCGCAACTCGAGTCGCGGAGGGGGGAGGGGGCGCTTCTGGTGTAGCGTGCAGAAACCCGAGCTGAAATCCGACGTTCATCCGCGGTCTGTGTTGCGCCTTCATTCCTTCGAGCTCCGCGGCGGGGGAGAGGAAAATGGGGGAAGGGGAGTGAAGGGAGACGAGGGGGGCGTTATGGCAAAGCAGGTAGCGCGGTACAGTACTGGCCTGGTAAAGTCCCGCGGCCCCGCCCGCGGCACCACTCAAAGCCAGTAGTTCACTTTCACAGGCTCTCTGGTTCAAGGTGGGCTTAACCCCGGCCGGGCCTGCCGACTGATTCCGAAGATCGCTCTCGTGCCTCCGTCCTTGTCACACCTGTGGCGGCGCCCTATGTCGGGGGTGGCAGGTGGCAGGGCCCTCTATGAAGTACGACAAGGACGGAGGTACGAGAGCGATCTTCGGAACTAGGCGGCTGTCGTCAATAGGCGCCAAGCTGAAGCTGCTGCACAGCAGCGCAGGATTACTGTCTTGTCGACGCTGCCGCTCCTCTCCGCGCCCGGCCCGGCGGTGTGACATGAACAAAGTTTCGCCCTTTGCGGCAAGTTCGAAGATGATACAATGTCGCGCCGCTCCCCGGCGAAGGAAGCGGGGCGGGGCAGGGCGGGGCAGGGCGGGGCAGCGCGGGGCATGGGCTCGCACCAGGGGCACTTTACCTCCGCGTCGATGCGCTCCCGGTGCCGCTCCCGGTGCCGTTCCCGGTGCGCGTCCATGTCGCCCGGCGGGCAGCCGTCTGATTCCGAAGATCGCTCTCGCGCCTCCGTCCTTGTCGCACTCATGGGGCGCTGCCATCCTCCACATAGGACACCGCCATAGGTGCGAGAAGGACGGAGGTACGAGAGCGATCCTCGGAATCACCCTGCAGAGGAGTCGCGATGCCGCGCGGCCCCGACGCTCGCACAATTAGGACGGGGTGGATAAGGTCGAGGGAGCGACGCTAATTGGTCCCAGCGGCGTCGCGACGCTGCACGGCGCACGCGTCCAGCCCGGCCGGGGCGGGGACAGCAGGACGCGGAAAAAAGGGTTGCGCGCGACCGAGACGATCGAACGTGCATAGCACGTAGAGGCTGCATTCGGCAGCGTCAAGTGCTCCCTCGTTCGACGCGACGGCAGCAGAGCAGGGGACTGCTCCTTATCGAAAGGGCAGGGGCAGAGCTTGCGAGGAGCCGAGAGGAGGAGGGGGGGGGGAGTGGGCCCGGCACGGCAGGGCTGGGAGGGGCTATACCCGGCTATGGTCAGGTAGACGCGCCTTGGGAGGACGCCGGTGTGGCGCCAGGACCCCGAAAACTTGTCCCCTCCACCTCACCCCGCCCCGCCCCTACCCGCCCCGCCCCGCCTCGCCCGGCCCCACCTCGCCCCGCCCCGCCCCGCCCCGCCCCGCCCCGCCCCGCCCCGCCCCGCCCCGCCCCGCCCGCCCCGCCCCGCCCCGCCCCGCCCCGCCCCGCCCCACCCCGCCCCGCCCCGCCCCGCCCCGCCCCGCCCCACCTCGCCCCAGCACGCTCCGCGCCCCTGCACGCGCCGGCTAGGCTCCCGCCGGCCAGGCGCCAGCGCCGGGGGGCGCCACTAAGCGCACGGCGCACCGTGCAGGAGCACACCACCGAGTACCTCAGCGCGCACCGCAGCAGAAAAGCCGCACCGGAACCCAGGGTGCTGCGGGGCGCTCGGACAACCTCTATCCGAATGCGAGCTGGACGATGAGGACGATGAGCCCGCCGAGGCAGTGAAATATCATCTGCGCCCCGCTCCGCCCCGCCCCGCCCCACACAGAGAAGGGCCAGGGTCCCGCGGGACTCTCAACTCCCGTCGCCGCCGCACAAGCTCCACCCACATCCCTACGGCAATAGGCCAGCCCTGCTCGCTCAGCAGACTGATTCAGAAAAGCGCTCTCCTCGCCCTGTCTCTCTCGGGTTCATGGGCTGGGGGGTGCGCCGCATAGGTGCGAGAGAGGCAGGGCGAATCAGTCTGCTGCCCTACCCATCAGGTTGTCATCAAACTTTCCGGGAATAGATGGCTCTAGCCGAAGTCCTCGCCCTCTTGTCCTCCCCCGCCCCGCCCCGCCCCGCCCCGCCCCGCCCCGCCCCGCCCCGACACACCACACCCCGCGCCGCCGCCGCGGCCGTACCGCGTTTTTCAATGGACCTGGAAGTGGAGTGAAGTGAAGTGGAGTGATTGAGTGTCGTTCCGTCCGGATGGGAATGGATGAGTTTGTCGCTCCGCACCGCACGCCGCACCGCGCAGCGCGGGCGCGCTGCTGAGCGCCTGAGCCGGAGCTGGCCGCAGCCCGGAGCCGAGCGTCATGGGACCGATGGGACAGAACTCCTGCCCTGCCCTGCCCTGCCCCGCCCCGCCCTGCCCTGGTCTGGACGCGCCTGACACCCGTCCCGTCAGTCCCGTCCAGTCTCATCCCGCCCTGATCCCGCCCACTCCACAGCTACACTGCACTCCCATCGCCATCGCCCACAAGCAGCCTCACAGACCAGGACCGCCAGTCTCTCCGTTCTTGCTTCTCCTCCGAACCCGTAAACTTGCACCGCCGCGCTGGAACCGGTGCGGCAGATGGACCTGTGTTAAAGATAGGTAAAACAAAACCAGGGTTCACACCGGATCCTAATTTTCATTTTCCCTGACTTTTCCTGACTTCTAGACGGAAAAATCGCGTTTTTCCCTGACTTTTTGGGGCGCACGAGAAACCACTAGGGCAAGTAAAATGTGAATAATTAAGGCAAATATTGCAAATAAAAATGAAAAAAAAATCTTTCACCCAATCTTTGGATTTTTCCCTGACCTCGATCGAATTTCCCTGACTTTTCCCTGATTTCCAGTACGTTTTCATTTTCCCTGACTTTTCCCTGACTTCCCTGATTTACCTGACAGGTGTGAACCCTGAAAACGCATCGCTACTATAGCGTGTGTAACTAGTTATATGTTCAGTGGAACGCCAGAGGGCGGGATGAACATGACAAAATACACACGAAGAAAAAACTAATGACAGTTGCTTATTGCTTGGCAGTGCCATTGTTTGCGGCGGAGGCGAAGCGGCGCCGGCTGGCGCTGGCGCGGCAAGAAGACATAAGCGACTCGCTGACCCCCTGACCTGCAGTCCGCGTCCTTGTATCGCTGGCGGGCCACGCCACGCCACGCCACGCCACGCCACGCCACGCCACGCCACGCCACGCCACGCCACGCCACGCCACGCCACGCCACGCCACGCCACTCCACGCCACGCCACGCCACGCCACGCCACGCCACGCCACGCCACGCCACGCCACGCCACGCCACCTCACTGACTGATGCAGATCCACCGACCGCGAGGCGAGGCACAACTCTCCAAACCAACACCGCGCTAAATTGCCTTTTACTGCGTAAGTTCGCAAATAATTGAGGCTCGGTGGGGCGTGAGCGCGGCGCGGCCGAGGTGGGGTGGGGTGTGGGGCGGAGCGGGTGGGGCGTGTGCTGTGGTGGGGAGGCTTGGAGGGGCCCTGCTCGCCCTGTCTGCTTGCCCCGCGACCCCACACAGAGCGCTAATAGTTCACTTTCAGCCCACTTCGCGAGGTTGCGATTTCGAGATGTCTCGCGGGATAAGCCGCCGCGACGGCGGCGACGCTGACGCTGCTGACATTAACAATTTAACATGAACATGAACTTCATTCCTTGGAATAGAGGGATGGGTATTTAAAGTTTTTCCGGAGCTCAGACCTGCCAGCCAACCTTGTAAGCGTATTCCTCCTGTGCGTAAACTTTCTGAGTGTGGGAGTAAAACGAATTCCTGGGAGAAGGCAAATTTCATGAACCTAAGGTCATTGCGGGATCTTTCGAGTCCCGGGCGGAGCGGTGGCCGGGGCCGGGTGGGGCTGCACCATGGCTGCAGCTGCACGGAGCTTGTCAGCTCAACAGGTGGATTTGCACGGCCTTATCAGGCGAGTCACAAAGGGGTCCAGACCCAGAGCGAGTCCTGCGCGCACCGCACGGCATGATGGTGACGCGGTGGACTGTCGGGTAAACACCGTCTCGGAGATTATCACGACGAATTTCCCGCCCCCCCCCCCCTCCTCTCTTTCAAGAGAGGGGTTCTCACGCATCCCCGAAAGAAAAGAGCGGAGGGAGACCGAGGAGAGTGGAGACGCAATGTACCAAAGAATGAGTTTTTGAGCGGAGCACTGGAATTTTATTTCTGTTGTTGAACTACGCTGGTAATGTGCTTGAATACGGGTCCGTTGAACACGAATATAGCCGGAACTGTTTACAGATTCAGGACGATTTAGGCTCAGATTGCGATCCAAAGTGTTAAGCAGACAGTTACAGCAACGTCAAACCTTTTTCTACTTCATCTTCTTCAAACTATCAGGGAGGGTACTCACGTGGAACTTGTCGCCGGGCCTCAGGTTGGCGATGCTCGGGTCCGGCGCGGCCGAGGCCCAGATGGGTCGCGGCGGCAGGGCGTGGGGCCCCGGGCCGGGGCCGGGAAGGACGCGCGCGCGGCAGCAGCCGGCCCCCATGGTGGTCTTGGGGGCGGGGGCGTCCTCCTCAGGGCGGGGCGCGGGCGGGGCCGGCAGAGGTCAGCAGCGCCGCCTGGCCGGCATGGCCCCTTCCTCCTCGCGTCCTGGAGGACTTGGGCCTGCCTGGGCCCCACTTGTCGGCAGCGGCAGGGAAGAGCACGGCACGGCACGGCACGGCACGGCACGATAAGCGCCTGACCTGCTGGCGGTGCACTGCGCTGGGCTGCAGGTGGGCCCGGCGGGCCCGGCGCGGCGGCGGCAGGGTCCCGCTCCGCTCGGGTCGGGGCCGATGCGACAGCGCGGCGCCACCGCTGCCCACGTCAACGTGGTCGCCGTCGAACAGATTAAGGGCAGCCCTATGGTGCTGGTACCCTTTTTATCCTTTTATTGCCACCGTATGTTTTATCTTTTCTTCTCTCACTTTTCACTTTTGTTTTCGTTGAACGAGGCGCCGCACTTTCACTCCCGTTGAGGCACCGCCGCCGGCCGCGGCCGGCATGTGTCACGTGGTGTCACGTGGGCGTCCCGCCCGCCGCACTGCCGTACCTGCAACACGCGCGACAGTCACCCGTTAGCCCCGCAATAGAGAAAATATGTTGCTCTTTCCTGTTATCGTTACATAGCTATCCTTTTATTATTATTATTTTCAGCACAGCTCCTCGTTTGCGATAAACCAGCGGAGCTGCGCGATGTGGGGCACGCTCGGGCAGGGGGGGAGAGCCCCACAATATGTACCTCGACGCCCACCTGCCCCTACACACACACACTTCCTCTCCCTCCTTACGCCTCTCGCTCACGCATAAGGCAGCA
The DNA here is from genome assembly GCA_029379305.1 of Frankliniella fusca. Lineage (NCBI taxonomy): Eukaryota > Metazoa > Arthropoda > Insecta > Thysanoptera > Thripidae > Frankliniella > Frankliniella fusca. The sequence continues at coordinate 30,256 of JAHWGI010000492.1, read as the reverse complement.
GCAGCAGCGCATCTGCAAGTCACTGCGAGATGTTCCTGGAAGTGCTACCGTGAGGCGCTGCCTGGTGCCGGGGCGCCGGCGCTTCTCTCTGCGCCTGCTCTGCTTCGCTCTGGCGCAGGATACGCAGCCCCGCCCCGCCCCGCCGCGCCCCGCCGCGCCCGGCTGAAGCTCAGCTGGCGCCGCGCCGCTTGATGTAGTAACGTCATCAACTGTTTTGCCGGGCCGGGACAGGACCCTCTTGCCTCCGCCCGCTCCGCCCGCTCCGCCCCCGCACGCGGCGCGACGCAGGAGGCGCTCCATCGCCTGCCACACCGCGCCGCCGCCGCTTCAGACGTTGAGCCATTGAGTCTTGCAGCGCATCCTTTTCTAAACCTAACAAAACTGGGGAAGACAAAAAAAAAGTGGGAAACAAAGGGGGAAACAACTCCGATTTTGAATTTTCACGATCTTGAATTTTACCTAGTTTTATGACCTTTTGTAAATCTTCCCGAATTTTTATGAATTGTTCCGAATTTCTCTTAATTTTCCTGAATGTTTCTGATTTGTTCTGTTTTACAAGGTGTAGAAAAATTTCAGAGTTGTTTCCCACCCGGGGAAACATATTTTGTCATTGGGATTTTCAGTCATATTTTGACGACCCGTATTACTACTTCTGCGCCAGTTGCACAGCGTTTTGTGAAAAAATTATTCGATTGTGGATTTTCAGTAACGAAGTGAAGAAAAAAACAACAACAAACAAACAAACAAAAAACAAACAAACAAACAAACAAACAAACAAACAAACAAACAAACAAACAAACAAACAAACAAACAAACAAACAAACAAACAAACAAACAAACAAACAAACAAACAAACAAACAAAAAAAAACAATGGAGCTTCATGTTTACTACAACGCTCAGTTTTACCACATTTTTGCAAAAATAGTGTCATGGTCGTCACCATCTACGCATACGATGCAAACGCGACGGCTTTAGGCATCAATTTTCCCAATTTGAGCCGACAGCAGGCCGCGACAAGAAACATACTTATGGTTCCACCACAGCCTGGTCCCGCCCGCCGCCCGCCCCGCCGTTTTCCCTTTATCTTCAAGCTAAATTTACCTGGGTTTCTTGATTACTCACTGTATTCAGAACACGTGTTGTACGTATTTATTACCGCGTAGCAATTGTCTGTACAGCACCACAGTGCGCTTCAAACCGTTCTTATCAGTTTTGAAACTTATTGCGCTGCTGCTGCTGCTGCTGCTGCAGCCACCTATTTCGGACGAACACATGGTGTGTAACCGTGCGGAGATAATTATGCGCGGCTTAGCAGAATGTTTCTTTCTGTTGCAAGGAGTGAGGCAACGTAGTGGAAAAAAAACAACAAAAGTATGCCTTAATGTTAAACAACCTCATGGAAAAAAAAGATTAAGACTTAACTAGCTTTTAAGGTTTATGGGGCTTTTAAACGTCTTTTGCAAAGGTACTATTACTAATATTTGCTATAGTGCGATTGGTAGCACAGAATCCCTGCAAAGAAGAACAGTCACTGCTTCTTCTATATTTTATTTTTTTAAGGACATGATGTGCGCGGCAAAGCGCAGCCTGCCCTGCTTCCAGGGCGCCCACCCCGCCCACGCCACGCCCGGCCCGGCCCGATACCCACGATTGACCACGTGACCTCTGACCTCTGGCGCACACACGTGGCGTATGGGCGTCCTCCCACGGGCTTGCCGTCTTTTTCCGAAGATCGCTCTCGCGCCTCCGTCCTTGTCGCATTCGTAGTGCCCTTGCCATTTCCAACCATATAGGTGCGACAAGGACCGAGGTAAGAGAGCGATCTTCGGAATCAGTCGGCTGAGTCGCGGCACTGCGCTGCGCTCCGTCCTGCGAGAGGAGGACGCACGCCTCCAGGCCGCCGTGCACGGCCCTGCCCGACGCTCCCTCTCCTCTGCGAGCAGGGCTCCGTAACTTCACAAAACTTTGTTTCGCGTTATTTCTTCATGACTGTTATTCGAAAATTTTTGAAAAATCTTTTCGTGAATGTCCAGCCGGCTTAATGAGTCAGTAATTGCTTAACGCTTTACCGGCCTTTACTTCATCAGGCACTTTTGTGTTGGATTCCGGGCCCCTCCCTGCGAGTCCTGCGGATCCTGCATGCTTCTCGCTAGGGAGAGGCCGCCGAACTGCTGGGCCGGCCCGGCCGGGGGTCCGGGACGGACTGTACTGCCGGCCAGGCCAGACCGGCTGCTGTGGTGGCCAAATCAGGAAGATACGCGGAAATAGCCCTGCGGTGCGATTCGTGACGCTCTGGTTAGCACCCTGCGCTCTCTCACTGACTCTCTCTCTCTCTGGCGGGTCTGAGGGTGTGTGCGAATGTGTGATGAAAAAGTGCTGGACTCATTTTTCGATTAAACAATAATTGATCAATTAATTGGACGCCTTGGCGTGGCGTGCACGGTGGCTGGGCCGGGCCGGTGCACTTTCACAGGCTGGTGGGCGAGGGGCGTGCGGGTGGTTCTGCAAGAAGCCCCCAGCAGGGTGATTCCGAACAGCGTTTCGTAGTGCCCTCTCTCTCTCTCTCTCTCTCTCTCTCTCTCTCTCTCTCTCTCTCTCTCTCTCTCTCTCTCTCTCTCTCTCTCTCTCTCTCTCTCTCGCTCCTCATGGCAATGCCCCATGAGAGCGCGACAAGGACAGAGAGACGAAACCAGAGTGCGGCGGAATCACCCTGCAGCGCTACCGCCCCACTTCTGCCCGCGCTCGTGTCACATTTGTAATTGCGGCATAGCAGGGCGACGCGACAGGCGAGACGACGGGGTGCTCGCTCGCGCCCAGCGTTGGTCCGGGGCGTGGTGCGGGGCGGGGCGTGGCGCGGGGCGTGGTGCGTGCGAGAGTTTGTGGATCGCGGAAGTACTCGTGGCAAGGCAGGGCGCCACACTCAGCCGTCCTCGCCAGTCTGTCTCCGTTATCCCAGGGACCAGCCGACTTATTCCGAGGAGCGCTCTCCTCGCTCGATCTCTCTCCCACTTACGGAGTATACCGAACGTACAGGTGCGAGTGAGACAGAGCGAAGACAGCGCTCTTCGGAATCGGTAGCCCCTCTGCCCTCCGCGCCGCTTATTCGCACGAGGAAGGCCCAGCAGGGCTCCCCGTCCAGCGCAGCCCTGCCAAGCCCAGCCCACATCGGCACGTAGAGAAAAGTAGTAGGGAGGACGTCGAACTCTTCGCACCGAATCCCAAGAAACTCATAACAACTGCTCCAACAATGGAAGGTTTGGATTCCGGGCGGGGCGGGGCGGGGCGGAGCGGGGTACAAGGACAGGAGGAGTGCTGGGCTGGGCGAGAGCACGCACGGCTCGGCTCGAAGCCTGCTGGTCTGCGAGTGCTTGGCTCGGGGTTCGCGTCCCCCTCCCCCCCCTTCTCCCCTTCGCTTCGAGGGCTCTCGCTCAGGGTGTTGGTGGCGATGACACCGTGGAGTAAAGGGGGAAGGAGGGGAGGTGGAAGGGGGGGGGTCTGGAACGTCTGGAACTTCTAGGGCGTCGTTGTCGCCACCTAAACGGCGCAGTGCAGTACAAACAAGTAAAACTTCTCCCCGCTCTTATAAGGGCTTCGCAGGCTACGCGACGCGTACGTGTGCGTATACGACCGGGACCGGCGGGTGGCGGCGGGTGGTGGTGGTGGCGGCGGGGTCCTTCCCTAAGCGGGCGGCCGGGCTTGGCGGGGCGGGGTGGGGCTGCGGCTGCGCAGGGCGTCGAGGCGTTCCTTTTGTCGCATACTAATAAGGCGCCCCGAGCTTTACGCCCCATGCCCCGCCCGCCCAGCCATGAGCGGCACGTGTCCCCAGCGGGACCCCCGGCGCGACCCTCGGCTAAGGACCAGCACCAGCAGCCGCACCGCGATTATCGCTCCAATGTAATAAGAGTCATTAGAGGGGCCGGGCCGGGCCGGGCCGGGCAGAACCGAGTCAGGGCAGCAGCGCCGTCTCGCTGCTTCCCACCAGGAATGGCACGCGCCGCCCGCAGCGCGCAGTCGAGGAAATGCGAGGAATAAACCGAGTTACTTCGGTTATTTCGTTCATGACATGACGGGTGTACGAGGCGGTGGCAGTAGAGTAGCAAATAGAGGAATTTTTTCCTAGACAAACACTGCTTACTAGGCAACCTGCCGCACAGTGGTGTCCGAATGTTGCCTAGTAGGTAGGGTTTGTCTAGGAAAAACTTCCTAGATTTGCAAGCAGGGCGCGCGGCGGGGCGGGAAGGACACACCCGAGGGGCCCTTCACTAAAAATTCAGACGTACATCGATTTTTGTCGTTTTCCCCCAGATTTTTCTAGAATTTTACTTAATATTTTCTGAATTTTTCCGGTTTTTTTTTCATGAATTTTTCAGATTTTTCAATTTTTTTACTTATTTTGGTTTAGGATGAACTCTTTTGAGAGAGAAGGACCCCCCTAGGACACAACGGCACTGGCCTGGGCGGCCCGCTCCGCGTTGCTCGCGTTTGGCTAATGGTAGCAGCGCGGGACGGACCGTTGGCTACAACCATGCTACATACAACGCTGACGCTCTCTTCCCATCCCATCCATCGGTGACGGGAGCAGCAGCAACAGCAGCAGGTCTCCAGCCTCTCCAGCATAGCAGCGTGATGGCCCGTCCCGACATACTAGCATGCGTGACAGGGCCCGCGGCCCGCGGCTACCGGACCGGCGGCACACAGCGTCAGAACCCCCCCCCCCCCCCAAATTCTCTCCCCGCTCCCCGCCCCCTTCTCCCTGCCGGCGCCGACGACCCGTGCCGCTTTGGTGATCCTGAAAGGACTTATATATCCTATCATCGGGCCGGTCGGGCCGAGCCCCGGGCCCAGCGAGCGAGCGGGCGGGCTGCGCGGCGGGCGGGCGGGAGGGAGGACCTTGGTAGGTTTGTGCCCTGCTCCTGCTGCTGCTGCTCCGCCGTGTTCCGTTCTACCACCGTGCAAACGCATTCACTCCGCCCCGCCCCGCCCCGCCCCGCCCCGCCCCGCCCTGCCCGTGTGTAACTGCCGATAAGCTCGGCGCGGCGCCACGCCTGGCCACGCCACGCTGCTGCCCGCGAGACAATCACCGGCACAGCACCGCACAGCACCGCACCGCACCGGCCTGATAACTCTGCTGCTGCTGCTGCTACTGTTGCTTGCTGTGTGAGTGGCTCATTACTACGTGCCTCCCAGCGGCAGGCTGATTCCGGAAAGCGGTTCATAGCGTCCTCTCTCTTTGCTCCTTATAACCTTGCCGCATGAGTGCGACAGAGACACGGAGAGACGACGAGACGAGACCGCGCCTTGTGGGAATCATCTTACAGCAGGACGGCACACGGCTTCGGTCCCGCGGATCGGCCCGGCCCGGACCACGGCGGGGCCGCGGTGATCGCAGCGGGAGTGGGACTCGCTCGAGTGTGCTGCCCCGCCGCGGGCCTAAACACCGAGACGGAAGGTCGCCTCGCGGCTCAGCGCGGTCGCGCTGCTGCTGTTCTGCTCATGTGGTGCGAAATCACTGCACTCGCCCGGCGGTGCCCGGCGGCCGGCGTGTCATTAGCAACATTAGCGCTATCCGCGACGTACATCAGGAGCAACCGAAGTAAAGCGCCTTGCGCAACTCATGCCCATCAAGTAGGCCAGTGGCTACTCATCCTCAGCCGATGCAAGATTACTATGGCGTGAGCCTCGGCGGCGGCACTCGACTAACAGGGAGAGGGAGGGAGGCGGGTCAGTGACTAGTGACTGTGTCAAGTCCTTTGGCACTACGCGCGCACGCGCACACACACCAACATACACACAGACACGCACGCATACACACACAGCCCGCCAAAGAAAGTCCACAATCTGCGTGTTCACTGCCGCCTTAGTGCAGTCTAGACGAGAGGGGATCACTTCGAAAAATCATTGTACGGCTTAAAAAATTATTAAACAGAAAAACTCACAAAAATCAAAATAAAATCAAGCAGAAAGGTACAGGAAAATTCGAAAAATCGAGAATAAGTGAACAAGAACCAAATTAAAATTCAGAATTGGGGGTAAAAAGAAAATCAAAATATCAAAAAGTGACATAAATTTTCCTTGGAAAATGAAAATGAAATTGAAACAAAAAATTAGAAAAATTACAACGAAGCAAAAAAAAAAAAAAAAAAAAAAAAAAAAAAAAAATTAAAAAAATCATTGTACACATTTTGCATGAGTGATCCACCCCCTCGGTCTGGACGTTGCGGAGGCGTGCGCGGCATGGTCCGGCGCTGGGTGCTGCTGCAGAGCGCGGCTCGCGGCGCGGCGGCGGAGGCGGCCTAGTGGTCAGCTGATGTTCGACTTGCCTGGCGTGCGTCCCTGTTCGCCTCCAGCTCCAGGAGGGCTCCACCGGCTGCTACGCCCGTCGTGCTGAGCAGTGCTGAGCTCGGCCAGGACGGCGTCCCGCGACTGAGCGCCGAGCCGAGCCGAGCTATGCGAAGCACCGCGAGGCGGGTCGCAGCAGCGCCGCGGCGCCGCCACGCCCCGCCACGCCGCGACGGCCCCACCGCGCCGCTGAGCCTCGCATCGCCCCGCCTCACCGCGCCACGCCCCGCCCCGCCCCGCCCCGCCCCACCCCGCCCCGCCCCGCCCCGCCCCGCCCCGCCCCGCCCCGCCCCGCCCCGCCCCGCCCCGCCCCGCCGCGCCCGTCCGCGAGCGCGTCCATCCGGTCGCAATGTTTCTGCTGTGTCGGCTGCTGTTCGTTTCGCGGCGTGGCGTGGCGTGGCGTGGCGTGGCGTGGCGTGGCGTGGCGTGGCGTGGCGTGGCGTGGCGTGGCGTGGCGTGGCGTGGCGTGGCAGGGTGGCACATACGCGTGACAATCATGAGGGTCACGTCACTTCGCGTCAGGCCAGGCCAGGAGGTCGCGGCTGGCCCTGGCCGGGTTCGCAGAGCACGCGGCCGATAACTCGCGTTGTGTCATTTTAATTCGGATCAGATAAAATTATTCGCAAGGGTGACAAAGAGCGATTACACATTTTTCAAGCTCTTTAATCACCTCTCCACTCTCCACGTTCAGGACCTCTTCGCTGCATCCTCGCCTTTGGGAGGAGTGCACTGGCCTGTGGGTTTTTATAGAGGCGTGTCTGCAGCGCATCCTTTTCGTTTGTTTTGAGATTTTCCGAAGCAAAAGACAATACCGGTCGGGTCGGGCCGGGGCAGGCGGAGCCTTGGCCTGGAGCACCGTTACTAGCCGCGCTGCTGTCGCTGGCCGCGCAGCCGTCCGATTCCGAAGATCGCTTTCGTACCTCCGTCCTTGTCGCACCTGTGGCGGTCCCCTATGTTGGGCATGGCAGGGCCCCATGAGTGCGACAAGGAGGGAGGCTGCGCAGCAGAGCCATTCCGCACAGTGGTCTCGTCTCGTCTCTCAGTCCTTGTCGCACTCATGTGGCGCAGCCGCGAGGAGCAAGAGAGAGGGCACTACTCAACGCTGTTGGGAATCAGCCTGCAGGGCCGGGGCCGGGCCGGACAAGTAGGGGAACCGGGCGGGCCGCATGCCCACAACGGCCAGTGGGTCAAGAAGGGCGCAAAGGGTGGGTGGAGAGTGTCCGGCCCGGGGTAGGGCGTGGCACGGAGTGGCGGGCGGTGGCGGGGCACGAAGTGTCGGGGCGGGACGACGGACGTCTACAGCTATCCCTTGCGCTATGCACTAAAAGCTCGCCCATTCAGCCTAGCTGGCTACGATTTTACACCGAGAAATCCCGATCCAAACCGTCCATTACAAAAGTACCAGCGACAACACAATGACGGGGAAACAACTCTAATTTTTTTTAATACTTCGTAATTCTGAAAAAATCAGAAATTAAAAAAAAAAAATCACAAAAATTAAGGAAAATTTCGGAAAAATGCAGGCAAATTTCTGAAAATCCACAAAATGAGTACACTAAAATTCAGAGTTTTTCCCCTTCCTTTGCAACACAACCCAACAACATAGGGGAACACGCTTCAAACCTTTAATCCATTTGGTTTCCAGGCACGCCGCTGTGATACGATACGCTACGATTTGCAATGATTCTGCAGGGCGCATGGTCATGGCGCGTGCTGCGCTGCACAGCGGAATGTATGGACGATATGGACGGCTGATCCCCGGCCCGTCTGCATACTTATGAGCACGAGCCCGGGGTGCGGGTGCGTATACCGGAGAGAGGGGAGGGGAGGGGGGAGATACGTGAAAGGGCAGCTCGGACCACTCGGACATGGGAGGGCGGGTGACAGCCTGCCGTCTGATTCAGAAGATCGCTCTCGTACCTCTGTCCCTGTCGCACCTATGGCGGTGCCCTATATTGGGAATGGCAGGGACCCATGAGTGCGACAAGGACAGAAGAGCGATCTTCGGAATCAGATGGCTGGACAGAGCTGGCGGCCGGGCAAGGGCCGGTCTGGGGGGCTGGAGAAGGGCAGGTATTGGCGAGTCTGGGGGTGGGGGGGGCGGGGGCCGGGGCAGGGCGTGGCCGGGGGCGGGGGCGGCGGGGAGGGGGCCGTCAGTGGGGAAGGGCGTTGTCGGGTAGGTCTCGGGTGGCGGAGACTGTCGCCGTCGAGGCAGGGCTGGCCGTCCCGTCCCGACCCGAGCCGAGCCAGGCTATAAAAGGGAGGTCGGCGAGAACGCGCTCTTAGTAAATCCGTAAGCTTCCTCAGTCTGCGACCAGCCAGCCCCAGGTGAGTGGTGGAGGCCCGGCCCTGCCCGCTGCCCGCGGCCCGGCCCGGCGGCGGCCCCGCACCCCCGCACATGAACGCGCAGTGCACCATGCTGGCCACCATCGGCCACTTCGTCGTGGAGGCGTTCCGCAGCGTCTTCTTCCTGGCCCACGCCGTGTACCTCATCTCCGGCGTCCTTGTGCTCGTGCTGCTCGAGTCCGACCTGAACGTGCTCAAGGCCGTGGCCCGCTACACGCTCTAGGGTAGTTAGCGCCTTGGCGTAGCTCGCACGGCCCTGCAGTCCGCGACACTCCAGTGCTCCAGGCCGGGGGCGGCCGCGCTGACGTAACGATAGCTTTGCGGATGAGCCGCTCGCGCGGTCACGGTGCGTGGGTGCAAAGTGAAGAAATATAACAGAGCGTTACGTCCCAGCTGCTTTTAATTTGAAACGTGATATGTGCGAATAATGACGAGCCCGCCTCGCCCGGGATACTTGTGCAAGGGTTCTGTTCGTAGTGCGCGGCCGCGGCGCCGGGCCCGCCGGGCCAGAGTGATGCACCTGTCTGACGGTTACCCCCTGCTCCTCCTCCCGCAGGCACCATGAGGGCTGCACGCACTTCCCTCCTGCTGGTGGCGTTCGCCCTGCTGGCCTCCGCCCTGCACCTGACCCTCGCCCTGCCCGCGGAGAAGGCCGCGTCCGAGGCTGAGAAGGCAGCCCCCGCCGAGGAGGCCGCCGCCCCCGAGACCGTGTCGCAGCGCGACCCCGAGGAGCACCCCGCGCCCGCCGCGCCCGCCTACCACTTCCCCCGCCCGTCCGAGATCATCCACGCCGTCGGCAGCTACGTGCACGGCGCGCACCAGCAGCACGTGCAGGAGCACCACGACGACGTGCACGAGCACGCGCAGGAGCACCACGAGCAGCACCATGAGAACCACCACCGACCCACCCACCGCCCGCCGCACCGGCCCCTGCACGGCGAGAGGGAGAAGATCAAGGTCACCAAGACCGTCCTCGTCGAGGTAAGGCGCTCTCGTCCTTGTCGTGATCAACGCCGACCTCCTCGCTGGAGCTGAGCTTCCCTAACCGCGCGCATTTCTGCCCACAGTTCACCAAGCTCGTGACCCGCCACCCCGTGTGCATGAAGGTCCACGGCGTCAAGCCCCCGTGCCTGCCCTACCAGGCCTACTCCGCCTCCGGCGCGGAGCACGGCGGTAAGCCCTGCCACCACGGGCTCCGCGAGGACGAGGCTCCCGCCGGCGCCATCGACGACGACGAGGAAGGCCTGTACGCCGACGCTGAGCTCAAGGAGGGACTGTACATCAGCCCCAGCGCCGTCGCCGAGTGAGTACCCGACAAGGGAATGGGGCAGCGTACTTGAGAGGGGGGGGGGGGGGGTAGGGTGGTTTGATCCCCTCCGAACTGCTCGTGCGTGCTCGGAGCTCCTCTCTTCTGGTTTGGCCTCGTTGCTATTTACAACATGACCATGGGATGGGATCGCGGTTTTCGCGAGCCGGCAGACCAGACCAGACCAGGGTGCGCGTAGTGAGCACGTAGGGGTTTCATTGGAGTGCGGCACTGCGCCGCCCTGAGAAGATGTGAGCGTTCGTATTCTGTCTCACTCGCACCCATCGCGCCATCGCGCACTCCCGAGCGTTGCGAGTGCGAGCGAGACAGGAGACGTCGTCCGGCGCCACGGCCACGCCTCTTCGGAAAGAAGGGAGGGGGAAGGCACCCTAAAAAGTAAGAAATCTCGCAGTATTGTGTGCGGGTATAGGGAGCTGGAGGGCCGGGCTGGGATGGGCGACAAAAGGTGAATGACCGGGAGGCCAGCGCACCGCACCTGTCCCATACCTGTCCCACCTCGGCCCCGCTCCGCCGCACAACTCGCGCCTGATTGGCAGTTTGCAGTGCGTGATTATCCTAGCGCCGTCGAGGCGGGCGAAACCCAACCGCTCCGTCCCGTCGCCTTCGTCTCATCGCCGCTGCTAATCTGCTCTGCGCTTTCGTATTCGTATGAGACCATCGCGCTGATCCGCTCTGTCTCTCTCTCTCTCTCTCTCAGGCTGCCCGCTGCCACCAACATCGTGGAAGCCCCCGAGGACCTCGAGGCCGCTGCCCGCTCGGCCCGCTACCTGGAGCTCCGCCCGCCCGCGCCCCCCGCCGCCCCCGCCTCCGCCACCCCCGCCCTGCCCGCTCTGCCCGCCGAGCAGAGCGGCCGCCAGCACCTCATCGCCGCCGCCGCCTCCGCCGCCAACAACGCCGCCGCCGGCGCCGGCGGGCTCCTCGGCCACCGCAAGCCCGAGAAGATCGTCGAGTACAAGACCCTGTGGGTCACCAAGGTCGAGAAGGTGTGGGACCACCGCGTCACCGCCACCCTGGTCGCCGAGAACTGCGTGCCCACCGACCTCAAGATCCCCTTCTGCGGCGCCGGATACGGCCCCACCTACGAGGCTGGTGACGAGATCGTCTACAAGCCCGTCAAGCCCGTCCACAAACCCGTCCACAAGCCCGTGCACAAGCCCGTGCACCACGAGCCCGTGCACAAGCCTGTCCACCACGAGCCAGTGCACCACGAGCCCGTGCACAAGCCCGTCCACCACGAGCCCGTGCACCACGAGCCCGTCCACGAGCCCGTCCACAAGCCCGTCCACCACGAGCCCGTCCACAAGCCCGTCCACCACGAGCCCGTCCACAAGCCCGTCCACCACGAGCCCGTGCACAAGCCTGTCCACCACGAGCCCGTGCACAAGCCCGTCCACCACGAGCCAGCATACAAGCCCGAGATCGAGAAGCCCGGCTACTCCGTTGAGTACACCGAGGGCGAGGGCCCCGTCGAGCACCACTGGAGGGAGGGTGAGGAGGAGGCCGCCGCTCAGGAGGCGGCCCTCCCCCAGGCCGCCGAGGAGAACGAGGCCGAGGAGACGCCCGCTTCCGACTGAAAAAGCAACTCAATCTGTGTTCTAAGCTAGGATCTATTTATTTTCTAATTTATTTTCTAATTTATTTATTTATTGTCATGTAAGGGATTTAATTATTTCTCTGCTATGTGGAGTCTTGCACTGTAAATATTCACCGGTTTCTTGCCAATTAAAAGGCGGGGTGGTGAATGAACGGACTGAATGTGATCTAATAAACACAGGTAACTCAGATAAACTCTTCTTTCTTTATTGAGGAAAAGTCTTTTAAAATAATTTACAGAAAACAGTAGAAATGTACACATAAATTAACCTCAATCAGAATAAGTCTTAAAGATTTTATACATAAAAAGTCTAAGAGGGCATTAACTTGATTGACTACGAAACATTTGGTGTCTCTCCTCCCCACGTCTACAGTCTCTACTCTCGCTAGAAGACCTAGAAGTCATCTGCCTATTTTGTACAGTGAAAAAAATAAAGTTCACTCTTAATAAAAAAAAAGAATAACCATTTACGGCTACAATAACTTAAATATCGTATGAGGGGTTGATTTGGTGGCAATTATTTACACTTGCGCCCTTCAAAACTCTGCCACACCATGCTCGCGTGTGGGTGCTTGATGGAACATCACTGGCGCCGGCCTTCACTCTTCCTTACCCGACAGGACGGCAGTTCAGGGTTTGGCGCCTGACTCGGCAGGTGCTGCGGCCCCGGGGGTGGCTGCAGATTCGGTCGCGTCAGCTGCAGCTGCGGGGGCGGCAGCTGCAGGTGCAGCTGGCTTGTCGGCGGTGACGGCGGCGGCTGGGGCGGCAGCAGATGCCTCTGAAGCCTTGTCTGCCGTGGCAGGTGCGGGGGCGGGGGCAGGGGCGGGCGATGTGACGACTGTCTCGGGGGCGGCGGGGGCGGCGGCGGGAGACTCGGCGGGGGCGGTAGGGCTGACCTCCACGGCGGGGGCGGTCTCCTCGAGCTTGGCGGGGGCCGGCGGGTGCACGACGCACAGCGGCAGGTCAAAGGGCAGCTTGGACGGCTGACAGCCGCGCACAGAGAAGGTGACAACCGTGTCGGGGTCCACAACCCTAAAAAAGTAAAAAAAAAAAAATAATAATAATAATTTTAAAAAAAATGTTTTAAAAAAAGTATGGTTAAGTTAGTGGGTGCCATGGACAAAGGAGAGGTCCGAAAAATCATTGTGCGGTCGCAAAATAATCATCTAAAAAGCAACAAAGATAAAAGAACTAAAAATAAATTCGGAAAAAAAATGACCGAAAAAATGAAAACAAAATTAAGGGGCCAAAATTAAGGGGAAAAGATAAAAATTTGTCGAAAAGTAACACGACTTTTCCTTGAAAAATCAGAAGAAAATCAGGACAAAAAATTCAAAAAATCAAAAGTCAATAAAAATCGTTGTACACATTTGGTATGAATGATCTCTCCCTCGGCCATGGACGCGTCTTTAATACCAGCACGGCACAACACGTCTACTCACTTTGTGGTGGCGAACTTGACGAGGGTGCTGGTGACGGTGTAGGCGCGGAGGCCGAGCCACTCGGCCCACCCCTGCTCGCGCGGGGGCTTGGCCACCGCCGGGGCAGCCGTCTCGGCGACGGGCGCCGCGGTGGGGGCGGTGGTCACGGGGGCGGCGGGGGCGGGGGCGGCGGGCAGAGGCTCCGTCGCCTCGCGGGCCATGAGGGGCACCCAGCCGCTGCTGGCGGGCGCGGCGGGCACCGGGACCATGTCACTGTAGTACGGGTCGAGCGAGCTCATGGGCGCCATGGGCACGCCCACGCCCTGCTCCATGTAGTAGCGGCGCCGGGCCTCCACCAGGTTGTGGTCGCCGTAGAACCGCGGCAGCACGGGTGACGCCGTCGCAGCAATACTGTGAGCCGAGAGCCTCGCTCAATAAAAAACGGATCCGACCGAACCATACCTTCTCTCACATTGTCAGGAATAATACTGACGGGGTGGGCGGGGTGGCGGCGATGTTGAGCTGGCGCACGTGTCTGCAGGGCGGCAGCGACGGCGCCACCACGACGCACGACCAGGGCGTCACCTGCGTCACGACCTTCTCCTCCTCGACGACCTCCGTGACGTCGGCGCGGCTCAGGAACCAGCGCGCCTGCCGGGGGCTGGAGCTGCCACGCACCGCGCCGCCCAGCGCGCCGCCCAGAGCGCCGGCCACCAGCATGGCCGCAACCTGCGTCGCGGGCGGACAACATACTTGAACACGAACCACTCCAGGGGGGCTGCAATGCCCCCTGCCCCCCGCCCAACGACGATGTCACCATTCAGGAATATACTCCTACTATAGCTGCGTTTGGGTCTCCAAATCTCAGTTACTCATCCCATTCACCCAAGTTCTTGCCGAGGTAGAAACAAACTCGAAAATTTTTGTACACCTCGAAATTCTGAAAAGATCAGGGAAATTCAGAGAAATTGATAAAAATTTCCAAAAATTCACAAAATTTGTGCACCAAAATTCAGAGTTGTTTCCTCCTCGATTATTGCGCATTATCAATGCTTCCTCTCTCTCTCTCTCTCTCTCTCTCTCTCTCTCTCTCTCTCTCTCTCTCTCTCTCTCTCTTAATCTCTCTCTCTCTCTCGCTGATTCGATCGCTTCGCACACGCACTCACTGGCTCGCACACTGTTCCACACGCGCATATTGAACACCCCCGCGCACGCCGCGCCGCACCATCGTCCTCACCGTGACTGCGATGAGTCCCTTCATCCTTGGCGCTGCTGATGTGTGCGATGCGACGACTCCTCGGGATGCACTCCGGTCCGGTCCGCCTCCAATACCCAACTGAGGTGGCCCCCCCGGTGGCAGTGAATCTGTAGGCTGTGGCGTCATCCCCATGTGGGTCTGGAGCGGGGTGGGGCGGGGGGCGGGGCGGGGCGGGGCGGGGCGGGGCGGTCCAGGGGGAGTGCCGGCCCAGTGCTATCGCAGGTCACTCAGCCCCGCACCCACTGCGTTTCACCGTGTCCTATCCATCTGTCCCCCCTCCCCACTGCTGGCCCTGTCCCTGAATGAGCCGTCTGCCTCTCCGTGTTCAGGTGGTCCCTTATCGTGCCCTTGGCCCTTGCTGAGGGGACCGTCTCTAAATGCTCCACCCCTTCGTGCGAATATACGCGTTTCTCGACGAGGATTAAAGTTTATTATTTCGAACCCCGTTGCGAACGGCAACTTGAATGTTTCCGGGCAAAGAACTTGGTTGTATATTACAAGCGGACAAGGCAATATGAGAGTACTTTCCTGTGAAGCAGGCGGCTCTGCTTGTAGACAGAGTGTACGACGATGTTCCACTTTCCCCTTGGTTTTAAAAGTGAATCGGAGGCAGGGGAGATGCGCGCTCCTCTCCAGACTCTTATCAACAAATGGGAGAGGGGAGTGCCCTGCTCACTTTTCATGCCTCTGACATTGAAACTTTCCATTTCAAAACATGGAGTAGTTTCGCTTTCTTCTTAACCATGCAAAGAATCATAACAAGGTAATTTTTTGGACCACTTTTATTTGAAATATTTTTTTCTGGTCGACCATGGAATCCAACCAAGATTTGCATTCGCGATGTTCTTACATAACAATAAATTGCCACTGTAGACACACAATATAGACTACAATTTGTTTCTATCTTGAGATAAGTGCTACTTTTCAATCATGAGGAGTATGAGATAGTTGCTTTTTCCGACAGCTGTAGGATTTACAGACACTTCGATTCGACAATTATCAATAAAGGACAACTAACTTATGAGTGATTTGGAAATTTTTTTACTAGTCAAAATAGATTTATGCTTTTGTTATTCTAATAAAAATTGAAATTTAGTTCTTGTGAAAATATACTATAAGTTTTCAATCACTAAAATTTATGACGCACAAACGTTTGGTCGGTAAACCACGCAGGACTCAATTTGATGTCATATTACAATAAACGCGTTAAGTCCGACACTAACCACGCACGAAGAGTAAAGGGGAAGGCGGGTTCATTTTTCAGGAGCAAACAGACAGGTTGTAAAAAAATGCCAATGTTAACACATTACGAAAGAAATGGGAAAAAAGAAAAAAAAAAACACTAAAAGTAATATTATACACACTGCCCTCAAGAGTTATGAGGTTTTCAGATGCAATAAATTGTAGAAAATAATTTTTGAGTAGCTGCACATATGTGGAAGATTCAGTCAACTTGCTTGATTAACAAACGTCTCTTGGCATAATTTATTTACATTTTGGCTAAAAATTCAATAGAATCAAAACAAACAAAAATCCTAACTATATCTTGAACAGTCTTTCACACATCACAGACCGATACTTCTTTGGTTCCTCCCTCTTAAAGAAGTATCAAAGCACGCATAATTATCGCCACTAGCCAAGGTTTCTCACTTGAAGTGTATTTTTTTAAAAATAAAAATGAAGAAAAAAACAAGCAGGCTGATACCTTCGTATCATCTGCTAAAAACCTACTAAGGGAAAGCACCACTATACATGGAAACAAGTCGAACAAATTACTAGATTACAAACTCGAATAGTCGACCATGTCAAAGTGACTAGAAAACTTCCAATGACTAAAAAGTTGAAGCACATTCCTTAAATCAAAAAAATTACATCAAAAAAATTGAATAAATAAATAAATAAATAAATAAATAAAAAACGCAAACGAGAACGACTGCAGGGAGCTGACGCAGCGCGTCGCTTTTACAAACCGATTCGATTGACGAAGTCTATACGACAGAGTAGATAAATATAATTGGCTGAGTTAAATTTAAATTGGAATCACATCGAACTTAAACGCCGACATCAGCCCAATCAGAATGCGCCAATGGATTTCGCCGAGCGTTGTCTTCCTGGTATATTGAGCCGCAGAGCGCGCAGAGGTGAGCGGTATGAGGTGGTGCAGGCCAGCAGGTCGCAGGCCACAGGCTCAGGTCGCGAGGCCGTTTGCGCCGCCGCCCCCGCCGCCGCCGCTCACGTAGGTGACGCGCTGGACGTGCTGCACGCCGGAGGCGGCGAGGGCGGGCCGCGGCACGGGCACCAGCCACGCCCCGGTGGCGGTGTGGCTGGCGGGGGCCGCGGCGGGGGCGGGGCCGGGGGCGGGACCGGGCGCGGAGCTCGAGGAGGCCGCGGCCGGGGGCGGCGCTCCTGCCCGCCCGCAGGCCGGACCGGGACCGGCCGCGAACAGCTCCACCACCTCCACCTCCGCGTCCCCGCCAGAGTTGCCTGCGACACACGTGACGGCGTGCGGGTGACATGTGTGACGACGCGACAGTGCGACGTGACAAGACGAAACCCACACGGGCAAAAGCAAAGCTGCTGCGGTAAAAAAAAAATCCGCTGTTTCCAACTCCCTTAACTTTATTACTAGCTGTCAGAACGTCATTCGCTCCGATACAGTAGCAAACTATTAACTGAGGGGGCTTGCGAGTGTGCTGTCCCACTAAACGATGCAATATCTGGACACAGGGCACGCATTTGCTCCCACAGCAGCTAGTTTGCCATCGGTGCAATAAAACATTCGCTCTCTGACAGCTAATAAAATTAGTTGAGTCGGTGACAGCAAATTTTTTACTGCTGTATTTTTTTTTTTAGGGGGGAGGGGGTGCATTAGTGACGGCCGGTGCGGATGCTCACCCTCCTGCAGGTCGAGGCTGGACTCCTCGGGCAGCGGCGCCCGCTGGATGGTGGAGCGCCGCCGGCCGGCGCCGGGCAGGTGACCCTTGAACGAGCCCTCCCGCTCCCGGGGCGCCGGGGCGGCCGCGTCCGCCGCGTAGCCGGCCTCTCCCGCGCCGCAGCCCACCCCCTGGTTGAACTGAACGTGCTTCCGCACGCTGGGGCTGCGCGAGAAGGACCCGCCGCCCCCGGCGCCGCCGCTCTCCGCGTACTCGGGGGGCTGACCGCCGCCCCCGGGCCCGCCCCCAGGCCCGCCCCCGGGCCCGCCGCAAGGCCACGCCGCTCCGGGGCTGAGGCTGCGCGGGCTGTGGGTCTGCGGCTACGGACACATGTGACTCCTATACCCTCGGACGTACAGCGAGTGTGCTACAGCGAGTGTGCTGAGGAATTCAACACTCGAAAGAAAAAAAAATCACAGTTCACTCAAAAAATAATCAGTGAATATACATGAAGAAGACAGAAAAGAATTCAAAACTAAAGAAAAAATCAGTTTTTTAAAAGAAATATCAGAAGCAAAAAAAATTAACAAGAATGCATAGAATTTAAACATTTTCTCTAAAACTTGCCGCCAAGCACGAATGAGTTGAAGTCCGATAAGTACACATGAGTACAGGACTGATACAAACCCCTATTGGTTGCCCCATCTGTTTTTTCTAGTTTTCCTTCATTTCCCTTGATTTTTACTGATTTTTTCTAGTTCTTTTTCCTCCTTGATTTTTTCCCTATTTTTTAAATGATATTTTTCCTAATTTTGTTTTAGGGTCTACACACTGATTATTTTTGGCTGAGCTAAATTTAAATTCAAATTTAAATTTAAATTTAAATGCTCAGCCCTGTCAGCATGCGCCATGGGGCGGCCGGGGCGAGCCGTGATGTGAGATGTGAGACGTGAGATGTGGAAACATCAGTGTTGCCATCGTAACTTGGTTTGAGCAAACAACTTAGTGATAATCGACTAATCGAAATCTGTACTATTAACTGTTACCTTAGCGCGCCGCAGGCCAAGGTAGACGCATTTTTAGCTCAGCATTTCACGGTGTTAACGTGCGTCTACCTTGTTTTTAAGTGAAGGACCCATCGTGGTTTCCCCACCCCCGTATGGCAGCGGTGAATGAGCATGCTCACCACGACGCAGTACACCGTGACGCTCACCTGCGCCGCGTCCAGCAGACAGGCGGACGGCGAGCAGTGCGCCGGCGACACCAGGGTGAGCGGCGGCTGGTCGCCGAAGCCCGGGCCGTTGACCGGGCAGGGGCAGGCGCCCGTCGGCGTGGGCACGAGGGACAGCCCGCGGACGCGGCCGCGGCCCTCGGGCCACAGGTCGGGCTTGGACACGTAGCGCACCTGCGCCGCGACCGGGAACTGCTGCAGCAGGACAGACCAGGCGGGGTGTGCCGGCCGGGGCCGGGCGTGAGTTGAGGAGGCCGGCGCGGCGCCAACTTATTCCGAAGATGAGCGCTTTCCTCGCGCCCCGTCTCTCTCGCACTCATGGGCTGTATAGGTGTGAGAGAGACAGCGAGGAGAGCGCTGCTCTTCGGAATGAGGCGGCTGGTGGACCGAGGCCGGCGGGCGGGGCAGAGCCGGCAGAGCTTCTCGCCGCGCCCATTAGTGCTCCGGTTATCCCGACCCACCCCGCCCCGCCTCCTCGTCCACCCTCCATTATCGCACCGTTTCATCGCTCTTTATTTATCTCGTTTGCTCACGCAATTACAATACGGCGGGGCCGGCCGAGCAGGGTGGTGTGCACGCGGCCCGTGAGCGAAAAACCAGAGAGAGAGAGAGAGAGTAAGAGAAGATCGGCGAGTCGGAAGAGAGGGAGAGATGGGGGATAGGCGCTGTAAATCTCCCAGCGGTTTGATTGAGACCGTCACTTCCATTAAGCTGCGGGGGTTATAGTGCCCGTGGGAGCAGAGGGAGGTAGAGGGAGCGAGGGGAGATACCGGGAATACAGGGGGAGAGCGGCAAAGTTAAGACCGGGGGGCAGTAACACTCCCGACAACCTTGTTAATGTCCCTACCTCCGCAGCGCCAGGCGGGCGGCGGGCGGGGCGGAGCGGACGGGGCGGTGTGTGGCGAGGCGAGCACAGGGAAAGGTCCCGTCTCCGTCCCCGTCAGTGAAAATGGTCCGACTCAGTAGGCTGTTCAAGTTTTCAATCTATTGCTAGATTTTTCTAATAGGGAAGTTGTTAGGTTCGGTCAGGGTGGTTCTGCCTGCGTGATTTTCTAGCCGCCTAACCCATTTCGCCAATTCACAGCTACATTTAAAAAATTAAAATAGTTTTGTTTAAATTTTTTATTAATTATCATTATTCTGAAATGAGAACCGAGAGGGTACTCACTTTTAAAAAACGTGCACTCGGTATTGCACAGCATCACGTGGTATTACTGGGTATTACGCCAATATTGTATTACAGATCAAATTCGGCAATTTTAATACACGTTCCGGTATTACATCAAGCGTAAAACCTCGTAATACCCACCCAGGTGAGGTGTACAGAATATTACGGAAGTGAACGTGAACACCCCCTCGTTGAGAACAGATGTTAGCTTACGCAGCACACGACAGAACATAAAAAGTACAATCTTGCACTACGAGAGAGAAAACTTTGAAGAGCGGATTGGTCTGACCAACTACCTACTGCCTGCCCAGGTCCGCAGGAGGGACCCGGCACGCCCCTATCCACCCCGCCCCGCCCCGCCCTGGCGCCAAGCAGACGGCTTGGTCCGGGCCGGGCCCGGCGAACGAAAGCTGTGCTAGCGGTCGGGGTTGGAGGAGTGGGGGAGCGGGGCGAGGGGGAGGAAGAGGGGGCCCCCTGCCTGACCTGGAGCAGGTGATGTGATACGTGTCGGTAAAACTGCCAACCAACTCCACTTCTGCTTTGATGGACCTAAGTTTCTGCAGCAGGGGCTTTGGGAGGGGGGGGGGACGTAAAAATAAAGTTAAAGAAAAGGTGTAGGAAAAAGGCGACAGAAAAATATACGGCGTGAGGTGGAGGGAGGCGTGCTGCCCCCACCCGTCTCTCCCCAACTTCTTGTCGGACCGGAGACACATAAATAAAGAAGAGCATCGTTACTTTGGCGCGCGTTGCGTTATACGGGCGACTGTTAGGTGAGGGACTAACGAGTGAGACCGCGCCGCCCCGCAGATTTGGCTCAATTTAAAGCAACCCCCTCCCCTCCTAGAAGCACCCGCGCGTGGCGTATGCGGACGAGCAGCAGGCGGCGGCGCGCCACGTGCCAAATAAGTTGTCACAAGTTTTCAGCGCCACACCATCCCCCCACGTGCCGCCACGTTTCCTTTTGTACGGTGAATTCCGGAAAGGCCTACCACATACTTCTCGACTCTTCACTATAAGGGGCAGCAGGTGGTTGCTGAAAGTAGGTCGCACTAAAGAGCACGCTGAAACGGGCAACGTGGCCGGTGGCGGGGCGAGCGAGATCCATCGCTGGACCAGCTCAAGTCAGATTTGTGAGGCTGCGCGGCCAGCGGCGCAGCCCGGTAGCCGGCATCGGCAGCGCGCCGCGCCAGGGTTTGTTATTTAAATGAGACACCTCTCCACGCTCTCCACGGGCAGCCACGGGACGGGACGGGACGGGGCGGGGCGGGAAGTACGGGTCCGGTTGATTGCCAACGGGACGGATAGCCCTGCCTGCCTTCCACTCCACAGCTCCCCGCGCCCGCGCGCGCCCCTACCGCAGCCCAGCCTTGCTTGGCACTACTTGGCCTCGGCAAACCATTCCTCCCCCACCCCACCCGAGGGGGAAACGACTCTGTAATTTTTGTACACCTCGTAAATCAGAAAAAAAATCAGGATAATTCAGAAACATTCAGAGAAATTCAGAAAAATTTAGGAAAATTTAGGAAACTTTACAAATATTATCAAAAATTTACAGAAAAATTTAGGTAACATTTAAGCAAAAAGTAAAAAAAAAAACAATGAAAATTCACAAAATTTATACACTAAAATTCAGAGCTGTTCTCCCTCGTCCCGACTTCCATCTCACACCTTGCCTCCGCTGCACCTGCTGCGCTGGCTCGAACGGAGTGCGGGCGAGTTGGCGCCGGGAGGGTAGGCCACCCATTCGACACGGGCTGGCCGCAGCAGGTGCCCTGCACGCGCGGCGGTGCTGAATGTTCCGTCAGGTTCACCTTTGTTGGTTACACCAGCGCCCCGCCCCCCCCCCCCCCCTCCTTTCGCCCCGCCACAGCAGGCCTGGCACCCGCACCGCAGTGCCCCACGCCGCCCTGCCCGCGGGGTGACGTGCTGCTGCCACAGAGAGGGAGGGGCCTATGCCGACTAGCTTATTTGGAGTTGGTTCCGCAAACTGAAGCCTTGCGGGTCGTGCGGTCGCACAGGAGGCACGGAGGCAGTGCCGGAGGAGGAGAGGCGGGAGACAGAGAGGGTAAGACAGTTTGGGGGAGGGGGAGGGGAGGGGGCGCTATGGGCTACGCCTGAGCATGACGCCAGGCCGGCTGCGAAATGCGAGCGGGGAATAACAATACACGAAATAATAAGGGCTTTGCACGCACGGGAGCTTGGGGAGAGGAGGGAGGGAAGTGGAATCTGGCATGTATATGTGAGAAGATGGGACGGGAGGGGAGAGGGGAGGCTGGGCTCAACATTATAAGAGTGACAGCACGCCTGAGGAGCCCGGGAGAGGCCTTGAGACGACCCCCTCCAGTACGGTCTTCAAGTCCAGGAGGGCTCCAGGTCGGGAACCACGAGGGCTCCAGGTGGGCTCCAGGTGGGAACCGGGAGGGCTCCAGGACGGGCTTCAGAATGGGATACAGGACGGGCTACAGGATGGGATACAGGATGGAATACATGACGCCGTGCTACAGGATAATTTACAGGACGGGCTACAGGATGGAATACAGGACGGGCTACAGGATGGAATACAGGACGCCGTGCTATAGGATGGAATACAGGACGGGCTAAGGATGGGCTACAAGAAGGGCTACAGGATGGGGTACAGGATAAAATACAGGATTGGCTACGGGATGAGAACGGGCTACAGGATGGAATACAGGACGGGCTACAGGATGGGCTACAGAGGACGGACTCCTAGCGGGCTATGCAGATGGTGTATTGTAATACGGCAGGGTGGCGGTGGGCAGGAGGGAGAGGGGGCGGGCTGCGGGGTCCACTGGCCGAAACAACAACCCCGCATAACATAATGGGAACGCGGCCGGGCCGGGCGGGGCGGGGCGGGGCGGGGCGGGTCCGGCAGGATGGCTTGTCTCTGACATGAAAGGGGTGGGCGCGCGGCGCGCGGCGCGCGGGGCTCCGAACTCCAGCAGCACGGCATCGCCACGCCGCACCTACGACATCCAGCCAGACCTCGCACTACCAGCACCAGCCGCGCCGCTATAATAGTAGTTCTGCCCCCGTACAATGGCTCGGCACGTCGACGGGCTACAGGGAGCGGGAGTAGCCGGGGCCGAGGATCCATCCCTCTGTCCTCAGTGGTATGGGACCAGCAGGTTTCCTCGCGTAATATCTCCCTTGAGGAAGAATAGGGTGCGAAAGGGGAAGGGCGAAGCGGGTGGGATTTGGGGGGAGGGGGAGGTTCGGGGTCAGTGAAAGCCACAAAGTACTTTGCGGCGGGGCTGGTAACAGCGTGGCGGGGGCAGCGAGCGGGCGGTCCAGTCTGGCGCTGCAGAGCTGGTTTGCAGAGCTGGATGCGAACAAATTTTGAGCCAAGAAGCGAGTAGTGTGACTAGGCGGGGCGGGGCGGGGGGCCCGGCGGGCGGAAAGAACAGGTAAATCAAAGCGGAAGGGAAAGCTCGGCCGCGGTAGATTCTCTGCGGGAGAGAAAGAGACGGAATAGAGGGATGGGGTGTGAGAACGTGCCACGGGAGCGAGAGAGGGTAGGTATGCGGAGGCGGGGGGATGGGGAAACAATGTGAGAGGAGAGAGAGGGAGAGAGAGGGGAGAGAGAGAGAGAGAGAGAGAGAGAGAGAGAGAGAGAGAGAGAGAGAGAGAGAGAGAGAGAGAGAGAGGGGGAGGGAGAGAGAGAGACAGAGACAGAGACAGAGAGATAAAGATGGGGGGGGGGGGACGGAGATGCGATGACCTGAAAGCAACGCAAGCAAATAATCGTTCATTTCCGGCGGCGCCGCTCCGCTCGCCTCATCTTCTTTTAATTTTCCCGATGGCGGCTCCGGGCTCGGCTCCGGGCTCCGGACCCACCGGACCCGCCCGCCTCCACACCACCCCTTGCATTGTTCTCATCTGAAAACGCGGAGGGACGGTGGTTGGGGGAGAGCGGGGGGATGGAGTTGGGTGACAGTGCGAGGTGTCGGCGAGGTGAACAAAAGTGCGACAGAGATAGATAAGAGAATCGGACCGAATGGATTTTTTTTTCCAGGCCACCACAGTCCACCCTGCTGTCCCTCTGGTGGACAGACAGACGGTGGCGTGAATCTGCCTTTCGATTCGAAGCCTATTGCAATGACTCTCTCTCATTGTTATCGCAGTCCACCCAGAGGGTACGCTTTCAAAACACAAAAAAGTCCACTGTGAAAAATTGTCGTTCGGGGTACAGGATTATTTTCCATTTCAAGATCGTACATGTACAAAGACTGCGTGCATAGACATAAAATCAAATGACGAACGAGAAGGTTGTACACGTGCGACACATTTAGTAAATATGGTAAATTACAAAATATATCGTACATGTACGAACATATTTTTTTCAGAGCAAAACACGCGGACCCCCTGAATTCAGGGTGCGCTCGCTCACTCACTCATTAACTCGCTCACTCACCCTGTGCTGGTAAGCCGTGCCGCGGCCGGCGCGGTATTCCTGGTACTGCGACACCACGCACAGCAGCGAATAGATCTGGAACACGAAGAAGTCCAACGTGAACGAGACGGAGCGCCACTCACAAAAATACAGTGAACACCCTAAAATAAAATCTGTAAAATAATTAGAAACAAGGTCCAAATAGAACACAAAATGAATTTTGTGATAAGTATGGAACACGGAGAAAACGCAGAGGTGAGAAACGGTACCGCCCGGTCCCAACAATCCGGGACTGCTCGAATGCGGTCCGGGACCGGTCCCGGCCTACTAGTCCGGTCCGGTACCGGTCCGGTACTGACCGGACTGGGACCGGATTGCCAGCCGGGTCCGCATAGGGAGGAGGGCGGAGGAGGGGGCAGGAGAGGGGGCAGGAGGGGGCGCGATCCGGTACCAATCCGGTCCCTTTGCCGTCGTCTGCGCTGCCTAGGCGAGCCGGCCGAGAGCCACACAGGTCTGTCTGCGTGCTCGGGCGAGCGGACAGCGCCAGATCTCGGGACCGGGCGGTACCGTTTCTCAGCTCTGAGAAAACGACGTCTTTGGTTTCCAAGCCAGTTTAGAAAAGTATAGGTATCTAGGTATTGTGAGATCTGAGATGAAAGTGGAATCAGTTAAGGGTTACACTCAACTGAGAACAATATTCGTTCTTTTCACCACTCGAGAGAGGCGGTGGTAAAGAACGAGTAAAAAATCAGAAAAAAAAATCAAGAGAAAATTAGAAAAAATCAGACAAAATCTAGGAAAATCACAAAAAAACTAGAAAAATCCGTAATAAAACACTGTGGAAAATAATTCCGTAGATGTACAATATATTTTGTAATTCACTATGTACAACATATCTTTACATGTACGACTCTACACTTTTCGATTTTGTCGATCACCAATCGAATCCAAGTTGATACGTATAATTATAAAAAAATTACAATATGAATCGTGATTGTACAAGAACTCTCATGGAAGATTTTCGCGTACCCGGTACAAGAATTTCTCACAGTGAACAACCGGTGTACGCTTGAATTTAGAGCGGAGGCGCTGAGCGGAGCGCTGGACGTGGCGGTGGTGGGGCAGAGCGCCTGGGAGGTAGGCCGCCCGCTGGCGCCGGTGTTCAGCGGGCCTGCCTACCCCGCGCTCCACAGGCGCTCCCGGGCGGGTGCGGGGGGCGCGGTGGTGGTAGGTGAGGTGAGGTGGGGTCAAAACAGCCGTAGCCATGAATTAACCCGCTATTGTCCGCTTATCTTCGGAAAAAAAAGAGGAAGTAAAAATGGGATATGAAACGAAGGTCGCAGAGCAGAACAAGTGGTGGGTGAGGGTATAGGCGCGCATTTATGATTGTATGTGTTTAGTGTGTGCCTGTGCGTGCGTGCGTGCGTGTGAGTGTCTTTGTGTGTGTGTGTGTGTGTGTGTGAGAGAGATATGGTGTGTGTGTGTGCGCGCGCGCACAGCAGAGGGCAATAGGGCCGCATGGCACCGCGGCGCCGTGGCGCCGGCGGCGTCCAGAGAGTGCCTTCTGTTTTATATTTCTCTTCCATCATTGGCCGCTAGCCGTGGCAGTCAGTCGTGCCAGTCGATAGGGCGCGGCGGGGCACGGCGGGTGGCGGGGCATGGCGGGGCGTGGCGGGGCGTGGCGGGGCGTGGCGGGGCGTGGCGGGGCGTGGCGGGGCGCGGCGGGGCCGGGCGGGGCGTCAGCGCGCGGAGCCCCTCCTCATGCCCTACGCGCCGCAATTCCAAGCTGCTGCCTCGCTGCCACGACGCGCGAAAGCTCTGACCCGCAGGAAACAGGAAATAATTCAGAGCAGTTTCCTTGCGTTTTATTTACTCTTTTTTTTCCCTTTCATTTTTTTTAGAGTTGCGTGGTTTGTAAAGAAGTTAGCGGAATGTACGCGGAGCACCGGCGCAGGACCTGCGAGTCAGGTTTGCTGTAGGTTAGAGGTGCGGGCTTCCGGCGCTCCGGCGCCCCCCCCCTTTCCACTTTCCCCCACCTCCTCGCCAGCCCATGCCCTGTGGCGATATGAGGAGAGCCCCCCCCCCTCCTTCCCTGCCCCGCCACTACCCCCACACAGCCCCCCTCCCAACCCTGCCTTCCTTTACTTTCCGCGCAACCTCAAACTCCAGGCTGCTGGTGCAGGATTTTTAGGGCATTTCCCTGCCTGCCTCGCCGTCTTTTCGCCCCGGTGAAAAAAAAAAAGTTTCTTATAACGCGTCTTGTGCATTGCGCGCATGCTCCGCACACGGCCGCCCGCCGCGCCCCGCCTCCCGGCCTCCCGGGTCTCTTTCATGTTCCGATGGAGCGACCAGCCGCGTGGACGTCATCGCGCAAGGAGGAAGGCCTACGGTTTTAATACATATTTAATGTTTGGACGCATACACACACACACACACACTCTCGGGCGCCGGGGAGAGCGGAAAGCGTGTCCCTCGGAGGGTCTCTTACACGGGCTTATGAGGCGCGGGAAAGTGGGACAAGTGTCTCTCATCATGAAACCGACACAGGGGAGCTCGGCGGGGAGAGAAAGAGAGAAACAGAGAGAGAGAGAGAGGAGAGAGAGAGAGAGAGAGAGAGAGAGAGAGAGAGAGAGAGGGAGAAAGGGAGGGGGAGAGAGAGAGAGAGAGAGAGAGAGAGAGAGAGAGAGAGAGAGAGAGAGAGAGAGAGAGAGAGAGAGAGAGAGAGAGAGGGAGGGAGGGAGGGAGGGAGGGAGGGAGAGAGACTGGCAGGGGGTAGGAGCGAGGAACACGCGTGCCGAGCAGCGCGAAGTCTTGAGGTTCATTCAGCTTCACTGTCAACAAAAGTGTTCAACTGTCGTGCACATTAAAGTGTTGAACACTAGGTTGCACACTTTCATCTTTCATGTGTAGACTGGAAATTTGCATAATTACAAGCATTGAACTGTAAATTTGAACACTTTATGGTGTCCAAACAAACCTGCACGTTTAACCATTAAGTTAAACACTTCTATATGTTCAAATTTTCTGTTAAACAATTTTTCAGGATGCAAATTTCCAGTCAAACTCCTAAATGTGAGCAACGTAGTGTGCAACAATTTAATGTGCACGCCAGTTGAACACTTTTGTTATCAGTGTCCTCGTGAATGAATGTTCATCTCAAAAATAAAGAATATTTATGCTTATTACCTAGGCAGCACCTTTAACACGGTAAAAACAAATGTCTCATTCTTTGAGGAAAAAGGGAAAACTCCCTGATTTTCAGGAAAACTCCTAAGATTTGGAGGAAGTTTCCTATAAAAATGAGGGAAATTTCCGTATTTTTTGGAGGAAGACTTCCTCAAAATCCATTGAGTTTTCCTTAAAGTTATGGAGTGCATCAAAATGTTCCCTTTTTTCCTCACAAATTTAGAAATTGTTTTTACCGTGAAAGGTTTAAACCGACACGGATTAAGGGCCATACTGTGCACCGATTGTTAGCAGAAAAAGGAAACAGCATGGACTGCTTCAGCTCCAAATACATTACAGTCTGCTGCTGCGGGGCGCATAATTAATCGAAGCCTGTTAAAACCAACGAGATTGTGGAGGGCGGGTGCGGGAGAGGAGAGCGGCCCCCAAAATCTCTTTTCTTACTGCGCTCACGTCGAGCCTAATGCAACCAACCCTCTGGCGTTATGGTGCAGCAGAAAAGTGAATCTGTAACAGAAAGAGTGCAAAACTGTAACTAGACTCCTAGGAGAAGAGAAGATTTTGCGCAGCGCGCAGCAGCAGCAGGGGGCGTCCCGGCCTCATTGGGCCCGGCCATGGAACTGTACGTGCAAATATTGCCCGGTAGCCACCCCCCATCACGAGCCCGCATATTAATGAAGGGGGGGAGGACGGTGCAATAACGTACCATTAGCCTCACTCGGCCTAATTACGACGATAGGCGCCATAATCGCAACCATTATGATTACTGCTTTTCCGCGCTTGTTGTTGTAGTACACTGTGGCTCTCTCTGTGTTCCTCCGTTTTATTTCTGCATAATTTTCTGTTATGTACCCTCGCTGCCATCGTGGCAGAGAGGATGAAGGACGAGACGCGAGGGAGGGAGAGAGAAGGAGGGAGAGGGAGAGGGAGAGGGAGAGGGAGAGAGGGAGAGAGAGAGGGGGGGGGGAGGGGAGGGGGAGGGGGAGTGAAGCCGGTGGGGTGCCGGTCCTGCCGGGCCCGGGCCGGGTGATGTTTGGTTTATGGAGCCTATTCCGCTGCAGACAACGGCGAAATGAAGAGATGGATGGTGCGGACGCGGGAGGAGGCTGGACGAGGCGGACGAGGGCGAGCGGGCGCCAACGACGTGGCAGAGCGTGTCTGGAGAGAGAGAGAGAGAGAGAGAGAGAGAGAGAGAGAGAGAGAGAGAGAGAGAGAGAGAGAGAGAGAGAGAGAGAGAGAGATCAAGCTGCAGGGGGTCCACCACAGTAGAGCGACAGAGATGATCTCTCTCTCCGACCCGACGGTCCGTCCGGAGAGCGCGCCGAGCCGAGCCGCGAACCATGACTGGGCAGACTGGCAAACTCAAAACTTGCACTCTCTGCCCGGGAAAAAAGGCCTCTGGCAACGAGGAGGTACACAGTACGAATAAAATATCGTGGGTGCAGTTATGATATTTGCCTATACGAGCTATACGGTCAGTGACGTTCATAAACGCGGTCCGCGACCGTAACGGTGCGAAATGTGCTTATTTATTCTGTAGAATTGTTGCTATACTGAGCCTCCGAAGAGATTTCATAAATAATTACGGTGGGTCCCGTTCGGTACTGTAAACTAAAATTATGGTCCGGACCTGGCAACAAATTCAAGGAAAGGATCGTGGACCTTTACCATAGGTTTTTCCAGGTTTTTCTAACAGCAGAGTATATTCCCAAAAAAAATATAAAAATATAAAAATTAAAAAAAAATCCTGATTAAATTGTACATATGCGGTAATACGCCGTGATTGAATAGAAATATCTATTGGTTTACATTTTTTTAAGCATTACACCGCGTGCGTAATACGAGGCGTAATACCATGTCAGACCAAGAAGCAACGTGTACAATATATTCCAATTCCCTTCGAATGGCAGCAGCCGTCGAAACTATATGTTGCTTCCTATGACGACTCCCCCCCCCCCCCCGCGCGCGTCAAAGTTGAACTAGTTCCTTACGCTGCTGCAGCCGTCCCGACGCGACCCGCGACCCCACCCGTCGCTCGAAGCCCTGAGCTGAAATAATTTAACGACGTTTTCTACTCACGCTGCTGAGCCCCGCCCCGCCCCGCCCCGCCCCGCCCCGCCCCACCCCGCTCATCCGCTATACTAGTGTTGTTTTTCTCCCGGCCGTGCGCGCTCGCGCTCCCTGATTAAAAGGCGCCCCCGGGACTCCGGCAGGTAGCGCCGCTCGCTAGCGCCGCTGCAGCAGCCTCTCCATGTTCATATTCTCGCTCCTTGCGGCCTTTAAGCCTCGCGGAGACGAAAGACTCGCAGAGGCATTGCGAGGGATGTGGATCGGAGCGTGGAGTAGGGGTAAGATTCGCGGCCTTGGTATTTCACTTACGTGCTCACACAGCCTTAGCTCCGAACGCACCTCAGGACAGGCGCCGGGAGCCTACAAGCACAACGCGCAATCTCATGGTGCTTTCCATGGCCCACGAAGTGTCAAGTGTCATGGAAAAGGGGATTTGGATTGGGGATTTGGAGAGATATATAACTGTCCATGCATTTTATGACAACTATCGCACAACTGTCATGGGGGAAGCGGAGACCACGTAAGTTCCCAAAAAGATGGCTTCCTGGTCATATTTACCATGGTTATACAAAGAAAGAATAAAAAGCTGATACTAAACGTGCCAAGTAAGCTGATGGGGAAAAAAATGGCACGGAATCCATAGTACATACATCAGTGTGACAAGTCTCCACAGTGTCTGCAATTCCCATGCACTTCCACAGTTACACACACACAGCAGACAAAGACACAGACACACACACACACACACACAAACACACACACGGACACTCAACGCCTATTCCCCTGCTGTCACGGCGGGCCCACGCTAAAAGCTAAGTCCTCCACCGTCTCCTGTATCCGCGGCCCGCCCGCCCGGCCGCGTGCACGCACGCTTCTCCCCTTCCCCATGTCATCCACCTCGTCATGACATCGAGACTTGCGAATAAAATCTCCCCCCAAAAAAGACAAGAGAGAGAGAGAGCGAGCAGAAGCGCGCGAGTACGACAGAGCGAGAGTGAGCAGAGCGCGAGAGCTGACCGCGCAAGAAAGGT